>WOXC01001653.1:0-361503 GCA_011680675.1 Gymnobelideus leadbeateri
ATGAGTGCTCACAAATTCAAACCAAATCTTTAGTAAGTTTCTGTTGAAAAGTTCTTTTAACTTGTTGGCCTATATTCAGGTGAACTTGTCATTGCTTTGCTATTTAGTGATAGAATTCTCAATGTGGAAAAGCTTTTTGACACTATATTTATGTGTTATCTTTTATGATTCTCACAGACTTAGGTTCAATTATCCCCATTTTACAGATGATGAAATTAAGGCAGACCAAGGTAGTTGTGCCTTGCCCAAGGTCACCCAGCCAGTAAAAGTATGAGACAGAATTCAAACTTATGTCTTGGGGCAGGAGGATCTGAGTTCAAATCAGGACACTTAACACAAAAACTAGCCATGTGACCTTGGGCAAGTCACTTAACCCCATTTGCCCCTCCAAAAAGCAAGAAAAAAAAAAAAAACCAAAACATCTTATGTCTTCCCAACTGTAGGGCCAGGACTCCATTTATGACATTTTATCTACTTTATCTACCTTGTTTTCTCTAAAGTTAGCTGGGGCATTGATCAGCATTTGATCAGCATTTCAACATGAAGATTTAGGCATACATGTTGAGGGCATGAAATCCAAGAAGATGTCTTTGATATTAAAAAAACAAAACAAAACTATTTATACTCCTAATTTTACAGGTGAGAAAATTAGTGTCAGAGAAACAAAGTGGCTTTTCTAAGGTCACATAGTTAGTGAGAAGGTTAGGAATAGAACCCAGGACAATAGATATACAAGGCTACTAAAAGGGAATAGATTTTAATTTTGGTGGCCAGCCATAGATATTGTTCTGGTTGACTGATGTTGCATGCTTTAAAAAAAAGTCTTTTAAATTTGGAGATAGAACCAAAAGTCCAACATTCTCATAAATTAGCTTTAATTACCTCTAAGAATAGTATATGAGGGGTGGCTAGGTGGCGCAGTGAATAGAGCACTGCCCTGGAGTCAGGAGGACCTGAGTTCAAATCCGGCCTCAGACACTTAACACAAAATCTAGCTGTCTGACCTTGGGCAAGTCACTTAACCCCAATTGCCCCCCAAAAAGCAAAAAAAAAAAATTAAAAAAAGAATAGTATATTAGTAGAATCTGTTATTTTGCGGTAACCTATCTTGCTGAAAAGTGATATTTTCTAGAGTTTACTCTCTATCTATTTATATCCTAGAGACTGCACATTAATTACTATATTTCATTAATTCTCTGTGTTTTTTTTTTATTCCTGGTGAATACAAGAGTTCAAATAAAATATACGTAGTCTTACTTTTATTTCTACATTTCAGCAGGCAGCTAGGTGACACAGTGCACAGAGCACTGGCTGGGTCTGGAATTAGGAAGATCTAAATTCAAATCTGGCCTCAGACAGATGAGGAAACTGAGGCAAACAGGGTTAAGTGGATTTACCCAGGTTACACAGGCCAGATTTGAACTCAGGGAGATGAGTCTTCCTGACTCCAGGTCTAACACTGTGCTACCTCAAAGCCCCATTGCTCCCAGACACAGAGAGTTTAAAGAAAAGACTTTATCTTAGGCCAAGGTACCCTGTGGCTCTATGTGACCATAGGCAAGTTACTTAATCTCTGCCTGACTTTGTGTCCTCATCTATAAAAGATAATAATAATATCACCTTCCTCATGGGGTTGTTGTAAGGAGCAAATGAGATAAATTTATTTATTTATTTATTTATTTATTTATTTATTTATTTATTTTTGCTTTTTGGAGGGCAATTGGGGTTAAGTAACTTGCCCAAAGTCACACAGCTAGGTTTTTGTTTGTGTGTGTGTTAAGTATCTGAGGCCAAATCTGAACTCAGGTCCTTCTGACTCCAGGGCTGGCGCTCTACTCACTGCGCCACCTAGCCGCCCCTGAGATAAATTTATAAAGTACTTATTATAGTACCTGGTACATAGTAGACCCTACATAAATGTAAGCTATCATTATTTATTACTTTTATTACCTATACCACCTAGATGCTTTGACACTAAACTTTTTAAAACACAACCTTGTATTACCTGAACCATGAATGCTGCAATATTAATGTAGCACTTGGAGTACCCTCTGTCACATGTGATCATCCCTCCACCCCCCAAAAAAGTCACTCCAGGTTCTAGGCACTTTGGGGAGAGGTCAATATGCATTTAAAGCAAAATCATAGCTTATGTGTCCCCATTGATATATTGGGGATTTTGTTGTTGTTGTTTGTTTGTTTTTATTTTCCTGAGCAGCCAGAGAACACAGTAATCCAAATAAAAAAGTGTTTATCATAAAGCATAGCAAATATACTCACAAGAAAAGATTCTTCCCACCCATCCTGTCCCACAGGTTTACATACAACTAGTGGAGAGAACACACTTGAGCAGGAAGTGTGTGAACAGGAACATAACTAAAAATACACATGATTATGGTAAATGTTTAAAAGGCTTAAGTGTAAGGGACATGTGTGGTCAGGGCTCATTCCAATACTGCAGGGCTTTTGATATCTTTTAGTTATGTAGGCACACTTCTGTCTACTGTATTTTATTTTATTTTGTTTTTGCTGGGTTCCACATGTGGACTCTCCCCTTGAGCACCTTACTTGGTTGGTCTCATAGTCCTGCTGCACATTTCTCACTTTTATCAACTTCTTGATGTCATTGACTGGAAAACTTCTCTATAATGACATCTGCCTGATAACTCAAGTGATGACCAAAAGCTATGAGTAACCTTACCGAAGGAAGGAGCCACAGAGTACTCTGGCCTAAGATTAAGTTTTTTCTTTTAACTTCCTGCATCTGGGATCAAGAGTCCATCTATATGCCACAGTGGATAGAATACTGGGTCTAGAGTCAAGAAGACTCATCTTCCTAAATTCAAATATGGCCTCAGACACTTACTATGTGAACCTGGGAAAGTCATTTAACCCTGTTTGCCTTAATTTCCTCATCTGTAAAATGAGTTGGAGAAGGAAATGGCAAACCATTCTAGTATCTTTCCCAAGAAAACCCTAAATGGGGTCACAAAGAGTCAGACATGATGGAAATATAACTAAAAAAATCTGGGACCATATGGTGATCCGATTTCCCATACAAATATTTCACTCAGAGTTAGAAATTGTTCATATAATTCTTTTCTGTTTAATTCCTTATAAGGATCCTATGCCCCCAAAAACTATTTCATGGGATACAGCCAAAGAAACTTCATAGGGATCATGTGAAAGTTTGACTGAAAAATCCACTTATTTCCCCAAATCCTTTGGATTGTCATGCAAATGAATCCAAGCAAATTTATAGCTAAGTGAAGACAGCAAGGTCATTATTCTCTATCCTCCAGGTCCTGCAGCAAAAACAAACAACAAAACTAGCTTTAATGTTGTATGTTGGCCAATGAAGACCTCACCATGAATGTGCATTAAAACGTTAATTATCCAAGTAGATGTCTTAGGACTATAGAGACCAAGGTTACTTCTAAACCACTGATAGTCAAGTAACTTAACTTATTGTGGCTTCAGTAGCCTCATCTCTAAAGTGGAAATAATAATATTTTACTTACTTAAATGGAGAGAATTTTCAGACATGATACCGAAATGTCTTCCAGATCTGAGACATCTGATAGCTTGTTGGCACTCCCAATAGTAGAATCTCTGTTCTAATTTCTAGCCAGTAGGCAGGAAGGGAATACTTTGCCATATTTTGCTTACAGTGTAAACTAATATAGACAACGGCTGGTTCTAGTTTTATTGCTCTGCTCTTTCTGTGTTAATAAGTACCTGTATTTAATGTCTTGCTGCCTTTTCATGCTCATTCAGTGAATGATGCCGAACATACCCACATATGTATGATGAGATTTTAGGTAACATATTCTATCATTAAAGCAAGGGGGATGTCTCTAATGCTATAACAATGTTCAATGTAGATATTTCAATATTTCAAAGAAATATTTTTATGGTAAGTGCAATTACAGTCAGTAACATCCTCTTAATTTCTGTGTGTACTTACATATTTAACTAAATGTACAAAGGTTTATTGTTTATTTGTTTGTTTTAATCCAGCCCCATGATTTTGTTGGTGCTGAGAACTCCCAGGGGTGAAAACCCAACCCCTTCAAATTGTCTTAGTCAGCAACTGTCCTCTAAAGTCTTAAGAGAATTGACTGGGGCACTACTAAGTTAGCTGATTTGTACAGGGACATATAACTAGTATATACCAAGGGATTTGAACCCAGGGCTTACTTGACATTTTATCCACTTTACTATGATGATTCTACATAGAAAAATTGTGTTATGATATCCGGATGTAGCAGCAACCACACTGGCATACCCAGGAGGGCTGCATGTTCTTAGATCTGCTTTACTAGGAAAGTTAACTGTTTAAGGGGTCAACAATCTTTTTAAATTATATTTACTAGTCAGGGGAAAAGTCAGCCCCCTGGACTTCAGAGAAAATACAAACAGAAAAATAAAGACCAACATACAGGGCTCTGACTACCTGAACCAAAGTAATATTTCAATACACTTTACATATATACCTGGATCAATAGAGCCTTTACATCTGAACAGTTGAGAAGCTCTAAACATATGGCCACTCGGAATCTCAACCAGGTAATCACAAATTCCTGTTCATAAGGGAGCCCCCAAAGCAAAATGCCAACTCAGAGTATATATTCACTTCTCAGAGCCAGAAGGCATCCCAGCTCTCCTGACTTAGTGCCTAATTAGAAATTAGCAAAAAGTGTGAAAGCCTTCCTAAAAGCAAGTCTCCTATAAGCAAGCTTCCCTTAATGGGCTCCACATGAGGACTTTTTATAGGCAGGGAAGATCTTAAGTCCAATTAATATTGCATTAAATCAAAATAATGAGGCTATTTGACGTTCAGACTACCTGCTTTAGGTGCAAGAGGTGTTTGAACAAAAAATTTTGTACAATAGTTGCTTTCACATAACTCAACTCAATTATCAATTGAAATGTTTGACATAGATGCTGTTTTTAATCAAGTATTTATATGTATCTTAGTACTTGTATTAATACTAAAAAAAATTTGGCCAACTTCTATGTGTGGTGTTAATTCTTAGATAAACTTACTGTTTGGTGTTTTTTGTTGTTATTGTTATTTGTGATGTTTTTAAGAAAGAGTATTTCTTAACTATCACTGTTGGTAAAGGCTAGGTTCATAGAAGGCAAATAAAAACTCTGAAGTGTTATAGATGTTTTGTAGAGAAATCAGAACTTGTAGGGCAGCAGACTGTCCTAAGTGAGTTGTTCCAAATTCAAAGCACTTCCCAATATGGTCCTCCAAAACCTCTGATTTGAGTACCACTAAATCGTGTTATAAATAATACCACTGATATTGTCATTTAGTTATTCAGCTGTGTCCAACTCTGGACATTATCCATAAGATTTTCTTGCTTGGTGTTGGGGAGAGAAGAGAAACTTCCTCCTTCTCTTACTCTTCCTGGTTTCTTCTTAGCTAAGCCAACAATCAGCTTTGACACAGCCTCTTAGTCCCAGGGACATACATAATCTAATCAGAAAATTCTGATCATGTTGAAGTTTAGGCTTAAGGGTACTTGGGACCCCAAAATACTGGCACACTGGGTCCTGCTGAATGAATTCAACACATCTTCTTTCAGCCAAAGAAAAACAAAATTTATTAAAGATTCACCATATTGGGTAGACTCTTAAGGAATCTGAACATTTGTGTTGAAACTGAGTGTTTGTCAGGCTAAATAGAATCTGAGCAACTTCATGGAAGCAAGATGAATCTTATATACAGAAAGACTGTGGGAGGGATCTAGGGGTGTTCTAGTATTCTGGGGGTAACTAGGAGTATAAGGAGGATCTTGATGAGACAGGGGTGACTAGGGGTCAGATTCCCAGGAACCAAGAGAATGGGATTTTTGTGGGATCAAGGGTGGGAAGTAGTCCAGGCAATCTGGAGGTAATGGACAGTGGAAGGCTTAGCTAGGTTAAGGGTATCACATTTGGGCATGAAAAAACCAGATTAAGTGGGAAAATTCAGGAGAGTTCAAGGGTGTTTCCAGAGCCTATACCTCATCATTCACATATGTCCTTAAGCAAAGGACTAGAATATGTTTCACTAGAAGGGGGCAGAATGTATGCCAAATTCCTTGTAGAGGACTCAATGCCGACTTCCACTCTCCAGGTTTTGTTTTGTTTTGTTTCAGGTTTTAAAAATTTTGTGTTGCACTGGAACCTTTCCCCTGCTTCTTTTACTAATTTTCTGTGAAGGATTCATGGATCCCTTTATGGAAAGGCACAGGCAAGAAAAGCACAGGAAAAGATAAGGATGGGTTGTCAATTACTTAAGTGGAGAGAATACCCATGTTGGCAATATGAGAGATCCATTCAAGTATTTGGCAGTGCATTGAATATAGGCACAGCATAAGGGTCATCTTCTCAGGAATAGTTTTACCTTTTCATTTGGTATAATTTTTTTTTAATTTTGTTTATTTTTTCAACATTCATTTCCATGAGATTTTGAGTTACAAATATTTCTCCCCATCTTTCCCCTACCCCAACCCAAAATAGCAAGCCTACTGAATACCCCTTCCCCCAGTCTGTTCTCTCTTACATCCTCTGCTATACCTCCCCGAAACGTTCTAGTAGGGCAAGATGGATTTCTATACACCAGTGACTGTATATCTTATTTCCCAGTTGCATGTAAAAAACAATTTTTTTAAAACATTTGTTTTAAAAACTTTTAGTTCTAGATTTTTTCCCTTATTCCCTCCTCACCCGCCCCCCCATCTTCCCGAGGAAGATAAGCAGTTCAATATAGGTTGTACATGTGTAGTTACCCAAATCATTTCCATAGTAGTTATACTGTGAAAAACTAACTATATTTCCCTCCATCCTATTCTGCCCCCACTTAATTTATTTTCTCCTTTGACCCTAACCCTTTTCAAAAATGTTTGCTTCTAACTACCTTCTCCCCCAATTTGCCCTCCCTTCTATCATCACCCCTCTTGTCCCCTACCCCCCTATTTTCCTGTAGGGTAAGATACCCAATTAAGTGTGTATATTGTTCCCTCCTTAAGCCAAATTCAATGAGAATCATGTTGTCCCATTCCCTCTTACCTTCCTGCTCTTCCCCTCCATTGTAACAGTTTTCTCTTGCCTCTTTTATATTAGATAATTTACCCTAGTCTATCTCTCCCTTTCTCATTATCCAAATGAATTCCTCTCTCACCTCCTAATTTTATTTTAGATATTATCCCTTCATATTCAACTCATCCTGTGCCATCTATGTGTACATGTACATACATATGCCCACACTCACATATATATATTTATATACACATACACCTATCCTCATTCTGAGAAAAGCCTTATGAGTTACAATGATCATTTTTCCATGTAGAAATGTAAATAGTTCAACTTTAATAAGTTCCTTATGATTTTCTTTTTCCTGTTTACCTTCTCATGCTTCTCTTGCTTCTTGTATTTGAAAGTCAAATTTTCTGTTCAGCTCTGGTTGTTTCATCAAGAATGCTTGAAAATCAGGTGTGGCTAGGTGTCACAGTGAATAGAGCACTGGCCCTGGAGTTAGGAGGACCTGAGTTCAAATCCTGCCTCAGACACTTAACACGCTTACTAGCTGTGTGACCTTGGGCAAGTAACTTAACCTCAATTGCCTTACCTTCCCTTCTCTAAAAAATGCAAAAAAAAAAAAGAATGCTTGAAAATCCTCTGTTTCATTGACTGACCATATTATCCCCTGTAGCATTATACTCAGTTTTGCTGGGTAGGTGACTCTTGGTTTTATTCCTAGCTCCTTTGACCTCCAGAATATCATATTCTAAACCCTTTGAGCCCTTAATGTAGAAGATACTAGATCTTGTGTTATTCTGATTGTGTTTCCACAATACTCAAATTGTTTCTTCCTCACTGCTTGCAGTATTTTTTCCTTGACCTGGGAACTCTGGAATTTGGCTACAATATTCCTAGGAGTTTTCTTTTGGGAATCTTTTTCAAAAGGCAATCAGTGAATTCTTTCAATTTATTTTATCCTCTGGTTCTAGAATATCTGGGAAATTTTGCTTGATAATTTCATGAAAGATGGTGTCTAGGCCCCTTTTTTGATTATGGTTTTCAGGTAGTCCAAGAATTTTTAAACCATCTCTCCTGGATCTATTTTCCAGGTCAGTAGTTTTTCCAATGAGATATTTCACGTTGCCTTCTACTTTTTCATTTCTTTGGATCTGTTTTATAGTATCTTGATTTCTTATAAGGTCATTATCTTCCAGTCGCTCCAGTCTAATTTTGAAGGAATTATTCTCTTCAGTGAGTTTTTGAAATTCCTTTTCCATCTGGCAAATTCTGCTTTTTAAGGCATTCTTCTCTTCACTGGCTTTTTGGGCCTCTTTTTACCATTTGAGTTAGTCTATTTTTTAAGGTATTATTTTCTTCAGTGTATTTTTGGGTCCCCTTTAGTAGGCTCTGGACTTGCTTTTCATGATTTTCTTGCATCATTTCTTGTGTCATCTCATTTCTCTTCCCAATTTCCTCCAATTCTCTTATTTGATTTTCAAAATCCTTCTTGTGCTCCTCCATGGCCTGTACCCAGTTCATATTTTTCTTGGAGGCTTTTGATGCAGGAGTTCTGACTTTGTTGTCTTCCTCCCACTCCATGCCTTGATTCTTTCTGTCCCCAAAAAAGGATTCTATGGTTTGTTTGTGCTTCTTCTGCTTGCTCATATTGCCAGCCAATTACTTGACTTTTGAGCTCTTTGCCAAGGTAGAATTCTGCTTCCAGAATGGAGAGAGTTTTGTCCCAAATTGCTGGAGTTTTCACAGCTGCTGGAGCTATTAGGAGGGTGCCCTCTCTACAGCCCCCACAAGCTCTGGCTTACTGGCCACACACCCCAGGACCACCACCCAAGACTGCAATCCAGATCCAAGAAGGTTAAAGCAAGAGCAATTACCCTCTAAATGGTTGCTTGGTCCCCCTAAAATCTGCAGACCAGGAGCTCCTGAGGCAGCCATGTAGTGATGCTGCACAGCCACCAGGTCTCTGCCATTTCTTATCCTGGGGGCAGGGACCAGACTGTGCTCTTCTACCCCCCCCCCCCATTCCAACAGAATTCCGCACTTTTTTACTTTGTCTTTGGTGTTTATGGGTTGAGAAGTCTGGAAACAGCCACAGCTGGTGGTGATTCATTCTCCTGAAGTCTGCTCTGGCTACTGCTGGTCAGGGCTGCCCTGGGGCCAGAACCACATGGCTCCCATGGGACTGTGCTCAGCTTCCCAGCACAGTGGGATAGACCCTTCCTATCCACCTGCCAGGCTGCCTTTAGCGGGAGATTTGTTTGTCTCTGTCTCTTTGTGGGTTCTGTAGCTCTAAAGTTTGTTTAGAGTCATTTTTTTCATGAATTGGAAGTGATTGGAGCGGGAGCTCACGCCAAAGTTGTGCTTCTACTTCGTCATCCTCGCTCTGCCCCAGTGTCATTTTCAAATATAACATACAACCTTTGCTTTTTGTAAATAAGTCATTACGACCCAAGAAACAATGAAGTATATAAATATGTGTGTATATGTGTATATGTGTGTATGAGTGTGTGTACATACATATATGTATATACATATATTCAAAATGCTTGTATTTATATGGGTTCATTTTGTTCTTGTACTAAAAACTGTACTCTTTTTTCCTGTTCTTTAAGTTAGATATATGATCTAGAAATTATTAGTTTCAAATAATTGGACAGACAATGCAGTTAAACAGCTTTGCTTGGTAACTGAGAAAACAGGTGGTTTCTTTCTAACAGGTCACTCAGATTAGGAGGGGTCTGAGACAGCATTTGAACTTCACTGTGTAACAGGATACTACAAATTCTGAAACTGTCATAATTTAAAAAGTAAAGCCAATTTCTAGCCCTCCAGGATGCTTATTTGTTTGTTTATTTATTTACTTATTTATTGGAGAATAAAGTAGAGTAAGAGGATAAGGTTTTTCAATTTTTTTAAATCCCTCAAGCAAACAAATAAAATACAATAGATGAAAAACTTATGTAGGAAATAGCACTGGATTTTTAAAAATATATTCTGGAAGTAGGAAAAATAAGATGATGTCACAATATTTTTTTTTCCTTTCCAAAGAAAGAGAAATTGACCACCAACTTCTATAAAGTTACTAAATATGTTATCTTGTGAGTAGAGATCGAACTCTTCATAGTTTTTTTTTTCCTGTATTGCTTGGGATTTAAATTTGAATTCCTCTAGTCATCCATTACTTCGAGTGGCTATCATAGGCCATGTTATGGCTACTAAGAATATAACAGATGCTAGAAAATGGATTATAACAATCTCAATGAGATCTAAGGTTATTTTGGATGTTAGAAACTTGAATGTAGTGTGGTTTAAGACCATGGTTAGTTAGTTTCAATGACTTGAATACAGCACTGAGTACAAACCCCAGAAAAATGTGTTTGATTTCCATATGAAACAGTTCTTATCTGTTCCTGGCCTGATGTTGGCAAGCCTTACAAACACGTGCTACAGTTCAAAAGGGAGAGTGATGATGGGTCTGCATTAATCCCTCAATTCTCATAAGCCCCGTAAATGATGACTCTTGAATATTATCTTTTTTTTTTCCTGTGGTTAAATTTCTCAGAAAAATTAAAGGTAGTTTAATTATCTGGACTATTTTGATATTGATATTGTGTTGGAGAAGGGAAAATGTATTTGGAAATTTGGTTTAAGAACTTAGTATGTAATATTATTATTATTATTTTTTTGGAGGGCAATTGGGGTTAAGTGACTTGCCCAAGGTCACGAGGCTAGTAAGTGTTAAGTGTCTGAGGTCAGATCTGAACTCAGGTCCTCCTGACTCCAGGGCCAGCTCTCTATTCACTGTGCCACCTAGCCACCCCTGTAATACTACTTTTTTTTAAAGGAAGGTAATATGAGGAAAATTTTTTTTTTCACAGCAAGTGTTTCTGATAAAGGCTTCATTTCTCAAACTGAGAAGTGGGTCAAATTTATAAGAATAAAAGCCATTCCCCAATTGATAAATGGTAAAAAAATATAAACAGGTAGTTTTAAGAGAACAAAAATCAAAGCTATATTTAGTCTTATGAAAAAATGCTGTAAATCACTATTGATTAGAGAAAAGCAAATAAAAAAACTCTGTACAACCTCACATTAATTAGATTGGCTAATATGACAGAAAAGGAAAATGATAAATGTCATGGGAGGATGTGGGAGAATTGGAAGTGTGATGTACTATTGGTACAGTTGTGAAGAACACAATTGGAGAACAATTTAGAACTATGACCAAAGGGCTATAAAACTGTGCTGGCAAAGAATGGGAAATTGAGGGGCCATCCATCACTTGGGAAATGACTGAACAAGTTGTGGTACATGATTGTAATGGAATGCTATTGTGCTATCAGAAATGAGGAGCAGGATGATTTCAGAAAAACCTGGAGTTACTCAAACTGATGCAAAATGAAGTGAGCAGAACCAAGAAAACATTGTAGACAGTAATAGTAATATTGTATGATGATCAACTACGAATGTCTTAGCTCCTCTCAGCAATGCAGTGACCCAAGACAAATCCAAAGGACTCATGACCAAAAATGCTATCCATCTCCAGAGAAAGAACTGATGGAGTCTGAATGCAGATCAAAAAATACTTTTCTTCACTTTATTTCTTTTCATGTTTTTTGGGGGGAGGATATATATATATATATATATGTATATATATATATATATATCTTCTTTTACCATATTACTAATATAGAAATATGTTTTGCATAATTGCACACTTATAAGCTATATCTGATTGCTTACCATCTTAAGGAGGGAAGAGGGGAGGGAGAAAATTTGGAACTCAAAATTTTTAAAAATGACTATTAAAATTATTACATGTAATTGGGCAAAATAAAATATTAAAAAAGAAAAAACAAAATAGCAGCAATAAAAAAGAAAGATAGCATGATATAATTTAAAATTACATTTAAAATACATAGAAAACATAGAGATCCAGGTAGACAGTTGCAGAAATGGGGAAACAAATTTCATAATAGAAGATTATGATAGGTGTCATAGATCCCAAGTTAAATAGATGAGATCACACTACCAAGGAACAAACAGGAAAGATATGGATGACTGAGCTTCCAGAAATTAGACCAAAATAAGTCAGCTATTGACCAGAGAATAAATATTTGGACCTACTGAGCTTGCCTTTATAAATTATTTGACTCTTTTCCCTTGTTTTTTGTCATATATAAAATGGCAATAACAGTACCTTCCCTCTCTACCTCACAGAGATGTTGTAAACATCAAATGACAGAGCTGATGGAAATGTATTTTCTATAAACTAGAAGGTGACATATAAACATAACAATGATCTTTATATCATAGACTTTCTCTTGAGATTTCGGGATCAAGTATATCTTGGGGATCACTCCTAAAGAGTCAATAGGCTCTTCTCCTTAGAGAGACCACTTTCTCTATTGCTTAAATTTCTGTTCTCAAAGGAACTCTAGCAGGGAGGAAGGACAGGATTATTCTTTTTTCTTTTCTTTTTTTTTTTTTTGAGTCAGTGAGGATTAAGTAACCTTCCCAAGGTCACACACTTTCTAAGTATCTAAGGCCAGGTTTGAACTCAGGTCCTCCTGACTCCAGGGCTGATGCTCTATGCAGACCAGGGTTATTATTCCTTGTCGATGCCTCATCTCCATCTTCCTCAGTTTCTGTAAGGTGGCAGTTACTTCCCAAATGCTTATGTGGCTATGTTCCTTGCTTCTACCACAGTTAAGTGGTGCAATAGATAAAGCACTGGGCCTGGAGTCAGGGAGACCTGAGTTCAAATCCAATCTCACATACTTATTAACTTCGTAATCTTGGGCAAGTCACTTATCCTCTGTTTGCCTCAGTTTTCTAAACTGCAAAATAGGAATACCTGAAGGTTGTTGTTGTGAGGATCAAATGAGATAATATTTATAAAGTACTTAGTTTAGTGCCTGGCACATGGCAGATATTATATTAATGCTTATTCCCTCCCCCTTTCCCTTTTGTAGTATAGATTCTAGCACTACTGCTCCTTCATAGCTCCACCTCCTACAGCTCAATTTTTTTTTGCTTGCTGGTACTCTCCAACTCATTATTTGTTTTCTTTTTTTTTTTGAGGGGGGGGCTTTAAAATATATTTTCCAATTACATGTAAAGACAATTTAAACATTTTTTTAAAACATTGAGTTCCAAATTTTCTTCCCTTCGTTCCTACCCTCCCCCTTCATTAAGAAGGCAAACAATTTGATATAGGTTATACATGTGCAGGCATGCAAAATATATTTCCATATTAGTCATGTTGTATTATTTTTCCATAGATTAAAAAAAAAAAACACTCAACATTGTCCCATAGACAGATGACTCTCTAACAGCTGGCCCATCCAAAGAGACTGTTCTGGAATTTCAGGTGTTCAATTTAAAATTCAAAACCACATTTTTGGACGTGAATATTTATGTCCTTTCAGAGCCCTATGTTATCCCCAGGGTCTGACAGTACCACACAGGTGAAGGATTTCTTCAGGAGAATATGGAGTACTTCTTCCAGGATCATTTGAATTAGTTTCTATTTTCAACTTTGTGGAACCACTCCATGGGTGACATGGTGAGTTGGTATCATTTTCTTCCATTTTTTTCCCCTGAGAACCCAGGTAATGGGCCTCCTGTTTGCAGCAGCAATTTGCATTGTCTTGAGGTTTAGGGGAAAGAATATTCTTGCTCTCTACTTGACTCTCTTCCCTACTTTAGGACTAGCTGGGCCAGATTATGCAAATAATGCAAGGATACTTCTCAAAAGCTCTTCATGTGCATTTGGAAGGAAGGTTGGATCTATCCATTTGCTCCTAATATACCAAGTGACTATTTAGAAGGAGAGGAGCAGTCTTTTTTTTTCTGCAGGGATGGGGGTGGGATTCTATAGTCTATGTTATATAAGGTATTATTTTTGTTCACTTTTGTGGAGTCTTTTTTGTCCATATCTGTGATTTCATTAATACAAGGAGTTTGTGGTAAGGAAACTCCCCCCACCGATGCAGATTGGCAGCTCCTCCCTATTATGCAGTCTTAGAGAGTTACTTGGGCCACTAAGGCCAAGTGATTTTCCTATTGTTACTCAACAAGTATATGTCAAAGATGGGGCATGAACCCAGTTTGTCCAGACTTGGAGGCTGGCACTCTATCCATTTTACCAAGATGATTCTTGTTATTGTTGGTAATGATACTAAAATATCTATTTCATCACAACTGGGTGGCACAGTGTCAGGATTGGTATTAGGAAAACCTGATATCAAATCCAGCCTCACACACTTGCCAGGTGTGTGACCCTGGGCAAGTCATTTAACCTTTATTTGTCTCAGTTTCCTCAGTTATAAAATGAAGATGACAGTCACAATTCCTACCTCCCAAATCAGATAACAATTACAAAGTGTTTAAGGCACAGAGTCTGGCATTATCGCTTTTGTTCATTTGCCTAGGCTAGCAAAATCTTTTTTTTTTTAATTGGTAAAGAATGAGTGAATGTCCTACTAAAAAAAGACCTATTCTAGGCACTGCTGTATTTGTGAGCAGATTTTTATGGATGAATGAGCAAAAAAAACTTTCGTTAAACACTGTGCTAGGAATTTTGTTGCCCCCAAGGAGCATATATTCAAATGGAGCCAGGCAGCCTATAAAGAGAAGCTGAAAAGGAGGCAAAGGATGTATGAGGGAGATGGTCAGTGTTCAACTGGCATGGTCCAGACATGACTGGAAAGTGAAGCGAATGTCTGGCTCTGGGTGAGATAAACTGAAAGCTCACCATTCAGAGCTCAGGGTCCCTCGGGCAGAGTCCAGGCTCTAATCAGAGGGGAACTGAACAGTAAGGTCAGAGAATGGATGATGTAGTTTTGAAATGCCAAACTTTCTGAAGTTTGGGGACTGGGATCATAGAAGCATAGACTTTTTTTTTCTTTTTGCTTTTTGGAGGGCAGTTGGGGTTAAGTGACTTGCCCAATGTCACAGGGCTAGTTTTTGTGTTAAGTGTCTGAGGTCAGATTTGAACTCAGGTCCTCCTGACTCCAGGGCTGGTGCTCTATTGATTGCGCTACCTAGCCACCCCAAAGCATAGAAAACCTGCTTCATATGCTTCTGAAAACTTTCTAACTGTGGCATAAATTCATGTTTTATTTAATGTTACCCTGTCCATCTTGTTGGCTAGAACGGATTACAAGCTTGAGCCTTACCTGTTGCTGATTCCTATTAGGCATCTTCTTAGGGGAGAAGAAGCTTCAGCTCCTGAAAATCCTAAAGGATGTGAGGCTATGGCAGCTTCTCTTCTCCCTCACACACCCTATTTGTATTGTCTCAGTCCCAACATTTTTTTTTGCTTTTTGGAGGGCAATTGGGGTTAAGTAACTTGCCCGAGACCACACCGCTAGGTTTTTGTTTGTGTGCGTTAAGTGTCTGAGGCCAGAACCAAACTCAGGTCCTTTTGACTCCAGGGCCAACACTCTACTCACTGCGCCACCTAGCCGCCTCTAGTCCCAACATTTTTGATGGCTCACTCCCTATGAGGCTTTGTGTGGGTGATTGCACTCAAAACTGTATTTTTTCTCTGTTGAACATTTATCATTCCTACTCAGAGACAGGACTAGTCCTAGAGTCTAGGGCTAAAGCTACATGGAATAGAACAAAAGGTTGGGAAGAAAATAAGTCATTACACCGGAAATACCAATAAGAGCAAATAATAACTTCCCCAATGCTTCAGCTCTAGCTCATAAAAAAAAGGGGAATACTTTACAAATGTGAATGGAGCCATATTATAGAGTGAAATTACATATTCCTCCCCTTAAAAAGTTAACTCCTATGAATTCTGTATATATTTTGTATAAACTCATATGGGTATGTGTCATTATAAGGACTATTTCATTTTTTTCTTGTATCCACAGTGCCTTAATGAATATGGGCACTTAAGAAATGTTTGTTGATGGACCAACTGATGTGTTTGGAAAGGAAGGACGAAAAATAATTTTGTGTTGTAAATCATTATCAAGATAAAAAAGATTCTGTTTTACTTAGTTATTTTGTAGCAGTATTGCTATTGCTTCCCACTGTTTTCTCACAAATATATACTCTTCATATGTACATTACCTATTAATATATATATATAATTCCAGACACACACACACACACACACACACACACACACACACACACACACACACATATATATATATATATGTGTGTGTGTGTGTGTGGAATTATATGTTAAATAGGCAGCTATGAGCTAGACTAGGAATCCAGTCACTCTTTATAACATGTATCATTGTTTCATGGGAAAATGGGTTCTAACTTAAAATCTTTTGGAACACAATAATAGCACCACACAGAGAGAGATGCACAAAATAAAAAACCAAACTCAAGTTAAGGGCAAGGACTAATCTTGGTACTTTAGTAATGATGAAACATACTTTTTTCTTTCAATAGAAATGGGAGACTACAGGTATCCGTAGGTTACATTGACTGTGGAATGTACTCACTTTTACAGTTTTGATGAAAAATTTTTACTTTTGTTTTAAGGGAAGGTTCAATGGGGTTGGGGTGGTAGCATATCTGAAAATTATTGTGGGGTAAAAAAGAGGGCATCAAGTCCTCTTTTATTTTTTCTTTAATAAAAATTGCACAAATGCTAGCCTATATTATATGTTTCTATAGCTATATATTTAGGTGGAACATGTGTTATGTGTGTCTGGGTGCAGGTGTTAATGGGGGTGATAAATCCTGTGACAGACTATGGGTCCTGAATTGTTTATTAGAAAAATATAGTCACCATAGCAATAGTCTCTGTACCTTTCAGTTTAACAAATGTAATTCTATTGTTTTTCATCCAGCCTTGTATCAGTTGTAAAATATTTTGGCCAACTCTTTCCCATTGTCATGTGTGGAATTTTATTTATGCTATGCTTCAGCAAGTATATTATTCCTTGGCTTATTGATGTGTGTTTTCTTAATGCCCCAATTTTATTCCCACATAAGGGCTTTAAATGTGTCTCCTGTTAGAAGCTTCAATTTTTCATAACAATTCTATGGCTGAAGAACTATTTTTCAGGACACTGCTTTTAAAGAACTGTTCCTTTTGGAATAATTAAGTTTGGCTGAAAGATGTTTTTGGGAAAATAATGTAAGTGTGTACTTGTGTGTATGTGTGTACACACATACACATATGTGTATAAATGAATACATGAATTAAACTTAATTCTGTATGTATTTCTGTCTTAAATTCTTCAGATTTCTTATGTAAAACACAATGTCTATTCAATAAAGACTTATTGGGGTTAAATTTATTTTTAAATTAAGAACAGATTTGAGTGCAGTGATTTTCTAGTACAGTCATGGTTTGTATGGCCTTTACTTCAGAAGGTGCCCTAGAAAGCATTAAGGACTAAGAATAGTTGGAGAGGCATATGTTGGAGAGTTAAAAGAATGGCTGTAGAAATGCAAAAACAGGCATGTTGAAAGAGACTTTATAGACCGAAAAACTAAGAAGAAGTAGAATATTAATTCACTCTTGAGGAAAAAAAAGGTGAAAGGCAAATGTTACCTATACCATTCCACTTGTCCTTTCTTCTCTACTCCCAGCCTTTCCATCCCACTTAATTGCAAACATCTTCAGACTTTAAAGATGACACATTTGAGGGTGAGATGTTTGGTCTTCTGGAGAAGAAGGGATTAAAAACTAGTTGGTCTGTAGGGTTTGGGTGTGTCCCCTTGGTTTTGGAAAGCTAAAGAAGGGTGGAGCCCAGAAAAGAAGGAATGGGCAGCTGGTTGTACTAGGGCTTGCCCTAGGCTGTAATTCCAAAAGGAAAGGGAAGGAAAAAAGGGGACCATAATATTTTCTCCTGTGCTGTTCATTCCATCCTTGAAGGAGGCAGGGACAATCCCTGTCCAATAATTCTGTAATTGGATGGGATTTCTATCTTGCAGGAACTGAAAAACATGTACATTAGGCCATAATGAAAACCAAGATTTTCTGTTTCGTTTGTATACCATGTCTATCTGTGAAGATCAGGTGTTCCTACATATATCATGTTTGTACTTTCTTTTCACCCATTTCCCCCCTTGAGGGCTTTTCTTTGTATTCCCAGTGTTCAGTAAAGTGTCTTGCACCTAGTAAGCCCTTAATAAATACTGATTGATTTGACTTGATCATCTTTAGGATCCAGTGGAATTAATGTTCTGTATACCCACCATAGATTCTTTCTGTGAATGGTGCTATAGAATTAGCACCTAGTTGACTGGAAAATAACTTTGGGTCTAATTTTGACCATACATAAGCTAGGCCTTGGTCAAACCATTTAGCAGAGGATCATATATTTAGAGTTGGAAGGAACTTTGGAGGCTGTATCTGTACTTCCATCACTTTCTCTATAAATGGAAGGGAAAGGTGATGATCTCTAAGGTAAGTGTAGGGTTGCAAGACTTGAAATGAGTAGGAGGTTTGAACCCCAACTCCAATACTCATCAACTATGTGACTTTGGATATGTTATTAATGTCTCTGAGTCTCAGTTTCCTCCTCTATAAAACAGGGATGATAATAATACTTGAACTATGTTTCTCTTAGGATGGTTTTAGGGGAAATGCTTTGTAAACCATAAAATATCGTACAGCTGTGAGCAATTGCTATTAAGCCCCAAAAGCCTCTTTTCTCAGTGGCTTTGCTTATAATTCTTTTTCTATTTTGCAAAGTTTCTCAAATCACTTCATGTTTTCTTCTTTGTAAAGTGAAAAAACAGCAATTGATTTGTTTATATGTATTTTTTCTTAGCTGGCTTTTAATGGGGAAAAAAAAACATAGTATCACCTAATGTGATGTAACTTCTGCTTTTAGTCAGGATGCTTTTGAATATCATGTCTTAGTATAGATTTCTGGAAGAGGAAACGCTTGTTAGACTTTTGCTCTATTTTATGAGTATGATCATAAATTCATAGCAGGAAGGGATCTTCAAAGCCATCTAGTCCAATACTCTCATTTTGAAACTGAGGCTCAGATTTGGTAAGAAGTAGCAGGCCCAGAATTCATATCAGGTCCACTGTACTAAACTGTATGTAGAAGGGAATAGGACCTTCTGCCTGTTAAAATTCTGGCTTCATTCTACCTTTTCCTGTCTGCTTTCTCTCTGTGTCGTGGCTATAGGAATTCAATCTATCTGCATTTTCCATTGCCATCTTCCAGTCTCTTTCACTTAAGTTCATCTTCTCCAGTATCCCATGTTCAGGGTTGTTGAAGTTTCAACTTCTCCCTTCTCTGTGGTCTCTGAAACAAGCCTATAACTTGCCATTAGATGTTCTAATTTGTCTTAGGGGAAGTGATGAGTTATTTCCTTTTTTATTTTAAATGAAGCAAAGGACTTCTGGTTAAGTTAGTAGCATGAACACAGGTATATGGGAGCTCTCACATACTCCAGTAAAGTTCTAAACAGGGAACATAAGATCAAATTATGATCTTCCAAGTCAGATGGGCTCTGCAATCACTCTGGTTCACTGATATTGATATTTTTAAAATACTAAAGGGGCCTCAAAGCAAAGATAGGAAATTACATTTTTCTCCCTGATTTTTCATATACATTTTCAGGGAATATATGAGCAAGAAAAATAACTTCATGTAGTACCTCAGTTTTACACTGTTGAATGCGCTACTCTGTGAAAACAAAACAAACCTTTTCTTGTGGGTATTTCCCTTTTATTTTTTCAAATGTTTTTTTTTTTTTAGTCTGTTAAGTCAATAGAATTTGGTTATTTTATGTTCAGAGCCTTAAAAGTACAGCAATTTGATTCCTTAGAAGTAAAACAAATTAAGCTCCCATTCATAATTGTATTGTACTCATCAAGGGGAAATGACTTTTTTTTTGTAAATTATAATAGGAAATTAGCTTTTCTTTCTCTCCTACATCAATAACAGGAAAAAAAATCACCATTCTATTAATAAATTCCAACAAAATCTAGTATTACAAAATCAGGAAGCCACAAATGCTTTGATATATCAAGTCGAAAGCATTTGCAGCCCTTTAAATATATAAAAATCAATATTTCTAAAAACTGCATACACTCCCTTGCATCAGTAAGAAAAATTAATTGACTAGGGGAATACATTCCAGGGCATAATTGTAGGCCTTGTGTGAAGAACAACAAAGATTGCTTTCCAAAGTGAAGCTCTACAAATTCAAAACTTTATAAAAACAGGAGTGGAATGTTCACAAATATATAGTCACTTAATCGGCATTGTTTTCTGTTTTCCCAGGACAGTCGTTTTTGGTGGACTAAATTGCATGAGAACTAATTCACAACTTTCACAACTTGTACTAAGTGCTTCTCATTTTGGAGTATGAGAGACATTGGCCTAAGTAGATTGGAGAACAAGTAAAGCTTATGCTTTAATTCCCAGTGTAGGAGTGAGCCATACTGAGGGCATCTGCCACCAGGTTGCAGTTATTTGTCAGCAGCTAAGGCATTAACCCCTTCAGTGCCTTAGTGAGTATCTTTAGTGGGAATAGGTGTGTTTTTCCATGTTATCTCAAAGTCATAGCAAACCTTTTTGAAATGGCAATACTAGCATTGGTACTCACACCTCATTAGTCCCCTCACTCTCTTCTGTTCCTTTTATTGGAGAGCAGAGCCAAAATAAATCAAACAATCAAACAAAGAAACTCTCCTCTCAATGCCTCAATTTAAAGAGGTCTCAGAAACCTATCAAACTCTTCATTTCTTTTTACTATTTATTTATTTGCTTTTAGTTTGCAACATTTAGTTCCACAATCCCTAGAGATCCAAATTTTCTCCTCCTCTCTCTCCTCCCTCTTCTCCCCCCATGGCAGCATGCAATCCAATATAGGTTCTACAGATACCTTCACATTAAACATTAGTCAAGTTGTAAAGAAGAATTATAAGCAAAGGAGTGAACAACAACAAGAGGGAACAAAACCAAACAAAACACAAAAGAGAGAGAGCAAGTAGTTTGCTTCAATCTGCAATCAGACTCTGTAGTTCTTTTCTGTGGAAAACTCTTCATTTCTTACCAGCAACACTTCTTCGATTCACTCTGCCACAATAATACCCCCATGCTTGGTACTTTCCCTCTCCATTCTACTTCAGTTTCCTTTTATGTGTTTTCTTCCTCTGTTAAATTATAAACTCCTTGGAGGCAGTGGCTGTATTTTTAAAAAATTTCTTTCCTCAACAAACATACTGCCCAGAACATAGTAAGCTCTTAATAAATATGCATTGTATTGTACACCCATTATTGAGAACTATCACTCTAGGGAATGGAAATCAGAAGTAATCTCAGCTGATATAAATCATAGACAACACTAGGTTGAATTATTCAACACTACACTAGAAGGCTATTCTAATCCTTCTCTTACTGTTGCCTCCTCTCTTTCTTCCCCCATTGTACTTTTACCTACTTTGTACATGTTTGGGGTTTACTGTTGTGTATTCATACATGCTTTTCCTCCAGTAGAGTAAAAACTCCTTGAAGGTAGTGTTGATTACATTTTTTTGTTTCCCTAGTACCTGGCAAAGTCCCTGGTACATAGTAGGCATTACATAAATGCTTCTTGGCTGAATTCTTCTGAGCCCAGTTCTCATTGCTTATTTTCCTAGTCTGGAGTGTGCTCTGGGGTTGGTTCTAGAAATGGCATGAACCCTACATGAACCCAACCTGAAGCAGACCCAAGTGAACACTCCCTCTCACCACAATGCTAACATAGAGGAGGAAAACCAAGACCAGACAATCTTGAGTGTTGCAACCAGCCCAGCTGTGCTTCCCAGCCTCAACTTGCCTCTCCCCTAAATTCACTCTTCTCCATCTCTCTGTAGAGCTCTCTTCGTTACCATAACTTTCACCAAACACTTTCCAATTCGATTGTTTTCATCTAGCCTTTGCCCAACACCTTCTGTATGCAAGAGTTGAGGCTAAATTCCGGGTAAACATGTAAAATAGTAATCTAAGAGTTGCATTAGAAAGTTTCTCATTAGCACACTTCTTTCACTCATATTCACCAGTATAATCAGCTGTTACTTGTTTCAGCTGGCTCCTGCATCCCTGGAACCAAAAAGGAGGGCTTAAGGTCCTCTATGGTATATAGAAAGAGGCATCATCTGTAATTTTTCCACCCTACTCCCAGTACTTCCCAATTGTACTGACATTCTAACTCAACCAGGGTTTTTCCATTACGTTACAGAGCCAATCAATAACAGTTTATATTTATACAGGCAAAACTTGTGTATTGTTGATCCAAACAATATAATTTCACCATAATAACATTAACATATTGGTGTGTCATGTTGTTTCTGTTCTACTCTTCGTGACCCTATTTGGAGTATTCCTGGCAGACACTGGAGTGATTTGCCTTTTCCTTCTCCAGCTCATTTTACAGATGAGGAAACTGAGGCAAACAGGGTTTAAATAACTTGTGTAGGGACACACAGCTAGTAAATATCTGAGAGTGGATTTGAACTGAGGAAGAGGATTCTTCCTGACTCCAGGCCTGGCACTCTATCCAGTGCTTTTTCTAGCTACGCCATTAACATATCACCACATTTTATTGTGTTGTTTGTTGTTAATCCTTTGTTCTCTAAGAGGACCAATGATGTCAGAAGGGTGATGTCGACTTGTAAGTGAAATGATTGAAATGAGACAGGACAATGCAAAGTCATCAGCCTCACTCTGTCCTCCAAAGTCATCTGAGTCCAGTGGCAAGTCATAAGTCAGGACTACTGGAGATGACCCCAGCTGTAGTGTTAAAATCTTATCCTTCCACTAATCATCAACTCTTTCCACTCTGACTTTTCTACCCTGACTAGCTCTTGCTTCCTTTTCTACCCACTCGTGTTTTCCATCTTAGATTGCCTAGTCCTTCCCATCTCCAACTGGTTCAGTGATGTTGAGACCTGTGTCTAGTACTTGTAATAGTAAAGGTGTAGTCCACTGAGTAAAATGAGGGGAAGGGGCATTAGGAACATATTGATGACCCACTTAAAAAACCCTGCAAAGTTTCAGGGGGCATCATCTAAAACAAAGAAGAAAAATTAAGAATGATGTTAGTTGTAACGGAAATGGCTCTGATTTAGCTATTGCTCAGTGTACTGGTACAACTAAATGTGTGATATTGGACAAGTTACTTGAATGACTAACTGAAGGGATGGATTAATCAACCAATTAGTTGAACCAATTCCTTGTGAGTCGACACACAAATGTATTTGTTGCAAAATGAATTTTTATTATTTATATTTTTTGCAGTTTAAAAATATATTTAAATTATATTTCACAAAATTATATTAAATTATATTTTATTTTCTAATTACATATAAAGAGGATTTAACATTTATCTTTAACATTTTTGAGTTCCAAATTTATTTGTAAAAATTTATGCTTGTATAAATTTATATTATTTATTTTTAGTTTTGTTATTTATATTTTTAAAAATCAGTTTTCTCATTTTCCAAAAAATTCTTATTTTTATTTATAAAATAATACTACTTGATTACTGCCTAGAGAACTGTAATCAGCCCTAATGCTGCTGTTCCTAGGCCTCTGAGGCCAAGATCCCAATAAATAAATGCAAGACTAAATATGTATGTGTGTAATATATGTATAATATATATCAATAGTGTTTGACTCTTTGCATGTTGAATGTGTTATTATGTTGGCAACTCCAGCAACAATTTGGGTTTCTCATGTGGTCAGGGCTTACACATGGAACATCTTAACCTTCTGGATGCCATTTTCCTTTGGCTCACCTTAGAGCTTTAAGAATTTCTTCATTCAAAGCCATTCATGCATATGATTCTGTTCATATAGCTCTTCAGAGAAAAATTTCTGTAGCTATTTAAAAGGGGTAGCACCCAATAGATATATATCAGCATATTTCCTGTAGAAACAGGGTCTTAAAATTCAGGGTTAGTTATATCCTAATACATACTAAATGCTCAGAGACACTATACACAAAAATAATAGATCACAAACTAAGATCTCATTATCTGTACTCTTTCATTGTACTTTGAACAAGTAAAGGCATGTAGAATAATGGTTCCATTGTTTGGGATTATTCATACACTTGTTTGGCTATATTTTGACATTCACTTCTTATGTGGAACAGTGAGTTTGGAGCACAGACACAAGCATTTAGAAAAAATGTCCTCTGGATACCATAAATGGTTATTTGTGGTAAGATTGTTGCCAAATTGGAAGCTTGGCAGCATTAACTCAGTGCCGGAAATAAATTACAGTAAATAAGCAAGCATATTTATTTATTTCATGCAATCTAACAATCATCTATTAAACACCTACCATGATCCAAGTATTGTGGTAGCCACTGTGTATGCCAAGACAAAAATAAAATAGTCTTTCCCCTCAAGGAATTTGCCTTCTGTGGGGAAGACAGCATGAACACATATAAGTCAATATAAAATATATATTAAGTAATCTCCAGGGAGAGAGATCACAAGTCTAATAGGAAAGGCAGGTTGCAACCTAATCACAGGAGGCTTCCAAAGGGCAAATGATGTGTTAATTGAGAGTGGGATAGAAGACTAATCCCATTGGGACAGGGATACTAGAGAGAATGGGGCTGAAATGGATGGATATGAGAGAGCTAGTCCGGGTGATAAGGGAAGAGAGTTTTGGGCTAACCAGTCTACAACTCCAAAGGGAGTGGAGGAATAGAGTATTAGATTGTCTCAAAAATGTAATATTGATTTGATTATCCTTGGGAAGAAAGTAGAACTACTATGTTGAATGGATTATGTTCACCTGGGGTGGCACATGGACTGGTGGCCAATGTGAACAGGGAGTTTAATTGTTAGTGATGCCATATAATGTTTAATGAATCTGGTAGGAATTATTTCACACAGGATGAGATGGTTTCCTCTTAAGAAAGCTTTCCTCAGGATTTCACTGTCCATAGGACTGGGGATTTAAAAAAAAAGTCCAACCTATGAGTAGCTAGTATTCCTAGGATCCAGCAGAATTTTTACTGTACTTTTACATCTCCTATTTCTACCTTAGTGAATATGATAGTAGAAAGGAATAGTGTCCATTTTTAGTAAATATAGATTTAAAAGCTTTTATTATAAGAAAAGCTTTTCCTTCCTTTATGCCCTAAATGGCCAACTAGATCTTGAGATTTTTGCCCTGTAACAAGGTTCTATAAAACCTAGGGAATGGTTCAGATCTCCCTAGTTGGAAGGTTTCTTTTCTTTTCCTTTCTTTCCTCTTTTTCCCTTTCTTTCCTCTCCCTTCCCCTCCCCTCCCCTCCCCTCCTCTCCTCTCCTTTCCTTTTCTTTTTCCTTTTCTGAGGTGACTCAGATAACCCTTTCCTACAAAGGACCTTTGGAGAGGAATGGGTAAAATTTGGGAGAGGTGTTTTTCTCCTTAGTGCCTTGGAGTAGGTGAAACTATTTTAACATAATTATGGGGAATGTGAATTCATTTAGAAGAAAGGGGCTCCTTTAGCCAACTTGGTAGCAATCTTGAGACCTTGGATAAAGGTGCAAATGACTTATGGTATATTGTTGTTCAGTCACTTTCAATCATGCCTAACTCTTTTTGACCCCATTTGGGGTTTTCTTAGCAAAGACTCTGGAGTGGTTTTCCATTTCATTCTCCAGCTCATTTTACAGATGAGGAAACTGAGGCAAACAGGGTGAAGTGACTTGCTGAAAGTCACACCGCTACTAAGGGTCTGAGGCAGGATTTGAATTCAGATCTTCCTAACTCCAGGGCCTGCACTTTTATCTACTGTGCCACCTAGCTGCCACTTCTGATCTCTAAGTTATTTTTCAATAGATTACTCTGATCCATGATGGAGACTGTCACTGCCCCTGCAGCTCTTATATTCCTGGTAACATTCCTATTCATTGCTACTTTTAGACAATGGAAGATTCAGTATGAATTGCCCAAATATTATCCCATTGAATGAGTTGTACTTTTAAATAACTTTTATTTACTGGAGGGGTTTTTTTCCCTTTTATTTGTATTAAGCTCCTCCTCCTATAAGCTGCTTATCCTAAGCTTCCTGAGCTCAGAGTTATTTTAAGGCCATTAAAATTGGAGGGAAGTCCCCTAGGGAATTCTGGGGGCCCTTGTCTCCAAATAGTGGGATATGGCAAAAACGGGATTTATTTTATGTAGGCCAGGATGGTTTCTCTTTAAGAAGACAAGACATCCTCAGGATGGTTGGTTTGGAGTATGAGAGATATAAAAATCCTAGTCTATGGGGGTTTGTTGTTACTGATGTTTGTTGAAATTCCCATTGCCACGAAAGATATCTCTTAGACTCAATTGTTGCTGATGAATGTAATCTGATGAATACATGTAATTCTGTTGAATGTAAAAGTGGAGTGCAATGGCATGTATTGTATATCCTTTAAAATATGGATTATTGCATGTAATTTCATTTTTATTGCATTTCATGATCCACAAATGATTTCCTTGCACCCCTTTACAGAATTTCAATTACTGAACTGGCCCAACCTAGGCCTAGCCCATAACGATGAGGTTTTATTATTAAACTACAGCATTTTTTAATAATCAATTTTTTTCCTTGAAAATGATATGATGATTAAGAAGCAGTACCAAATATTTTGACGTTTCCACGAACTCATTTCTGGCATTTGATAAATATGAATAGTGTTTGAGAGTCATAGGTGAAAATTTATTTAAAATGTATGCTATTTATCATCTTTGAATTATCAATTTATAAATATATTTAAAAGCCAAGTTTCATGAATGGATCTGATTGAAATGAGATAAGTATAACTTGCACTCTGATTCTGATAGCAATATTTTTCTAGTAATGCAGCACAAGTTATGGTGCAAACACCCCCACTCTTGCTCACCCCAGTCTGTGGAGAGATTATAGCACCATGCTACTCCATCAAGGGTTACACTAATGGCAGGATTGAGCTCTCAGCCAATGAATGAATGACTAGCAGCTGCTTTAGCCTTTCTCCAGCCAATCAAGAAACGCCTTTCTTCCAAAAGGAGATCCCCAGCACAGCTCTTGATGAGTCAAACATCTGAATGAAAAACCTACATTTTTTTGTCCCCAGCTTCTGATGACTCCTCCAGCACTCAGCTCACTCTACTGTTTCTTTTCTTTCTGCAGCTTCTTCTCAAATCCTTTCTTCCTTCTATATTCTTAGCCCCTCTCCTGCTGGTTTCTTAATCACCTGTGATGTCTCAAATCAGAACTTACTGATGGTCAAATGACTCATGTTTGTCTTATTAAGCAAAACTCAAGAAATTAATGTTTCTGTCAAGTATGAACCTAGCATTCTTTATTTAGCAAAGTGCTCAAAGTTATTTGTTTTATTATTTTGTCAGTTTAAACTTCAAAATTCTAAAATTAGTCACACACAAATGAAATGAAGGATGCCAACACCATGCAGCCATCATTTCTCCGGTCATCACGCTATTTTCTTTCTTTCTTTTTTTTTTTCTCAAGCAATTGGGGTTAAGTAACTTGCTCAAGGTTACATGGCTAGTCATTATGCGTGGGTGCTCATTTTCTGAGGCCGGATTTGATCTCGGGTCATCCCAACTCCGAGGCCAGCGCTCTTACTCACTGCGCCACCTAGCCGCCCCATCACGCTATTTTCAAACAAGTCCTTTCAGTGCATTCATCTGTTATCAGTTATCTATCTGGTCCTCCCAGAAAAAAGGCTTTCTCTCCTTCACATTTTTTCTTTGAGAGATTGTGGGTTTTATCATTTTTCCTTACACATATATTCTTTTTCTGTTCTTTTTTTAAAACAATTACAGTATTCACATACCAAAAAAAAAAAAAAGGACCAATGATGAAACATTCGATCTTCCTCCAAAAAAAAATTGACATTGTTTGAATGCAGATTGAAGCATGATATTTTTACTGTCTTTTGTTATTTTTCTTTTATTTGAGTCTTCTTACACAAAATGACTAATACGGAAATGTTTACATGATTGCACAGCTATAACCTGTATCTGATTGCTTATCATTTCAGGGAGGGATAAAGAAGTGGGGGAAGGGAGAGAGGAATAGATTTTAGAACTCAAATTTAAAAAAAATGTTTAAAATGTTTTAACATGTAATTAGGGAAAAATAAATTTCTTCTTGCAGAGGAGAAATCTGGGAGGGGGTAAGAAAGCATTTAAAGCATTCTTTTCTTGTAACTCTTTTTCAGATAGAGAATTTAGCTGTATAGGAAGCTTCTAACAATGATTACATCTTATGAAGACAAATAAAGGAGAAGAAATTTTTGTAAAAATGAGTAGCATTTAGCTCACTAAGTGCTCAGATTTGAAATGGTATGCACTCAGTTTGTACATTAATCCAGAGGCATTAAGCCCAGGAAAAGCTATTCTAATCTAATCCAAGTGGTAAGACAAGGAAATAGCTCTTTCCCTTCTTGTTTTACCTTCTTCTGATCCTATAGTAAATGTAGGAAAATAAGTGTGTGCTTGGGGGAAGGCATAAAAAGGGGAAACTGAGGTGTTTAAAGGTAGAGAAATTGAGTGGGAAGGAAGGAGAGTGTGAAGAGCAGTGGAGTGCCAGCAAAGAAGAGGAAAGCCATCCATGTCCTGGTGATTTTATCATTGACAACAGCTGCTTGTTCTCAGTAAAGCCTTGGTGGACTTGGTGGACTCTCAGACAGGCCCCTTTTGGGTTTGTATTGCCTACCAGAAGCATGAAATCTTGGAGCTGGCAGGGACTTCACAGGTCATCTAATTCAATTTTTACCTGAACAAAAATTGCCTTTGACAACTTCCAATGATACTAATTCAATGCCTATTTCAAAATTATCTCCTAAAGAAGCTATAGCTTCCTTAAAAGTACAGAAGCTAAGAGCTACAATTGTAACTATGATACTATGAGGGTTGTCTCCTTATGGGTCCAGGAAAAGGATGTGTATTTGTTATTGATCTATAAGATAAACTGTTGTTGTTTGCCCTTCATTTTTTAAGAGGACCGATGACCTCACAGGGTAATGTCTTCACTTGCCTTTTAAGTGAGGCAGAGTTGCCTATGTCGTCAGCTTCACTCTCTCTTCTAGAGTCACCAAAGTCTGGTGTCAAGACAAAAGTTGACTGGTGATAGTCCAGGATAGAGTGGATGTCCTTGGTATCTTTGAGGTCTGACCTCAGCACTAAACACTCCACAGCACCTGGTGGGTATGGGGTTTTCAGGGAGGACTAGCGCCTTGTAATGGTAATGGGAATTTAAAGATCTTCCCTGCCCGTTAATAAGCTTAAGGGAATTTGAAAACCTTCCCTGCTTTGAAAATATACTCTACCCCATAATAGGCTGAATGTAATCACATGAAGCCTGTGGTGGGAGGAGTTTGCTAAAGGGTGGAGCAGAGCCCACAGGAAGCTGGGAGTCAGAGCAAGCTAAATGATAGAGAGGAGAAGGTGGTTCTGAGGGAGACAGGCTTGTGAGTAAATATTGGTCTTGTGCTCGTTTGTGGGGAGGCTAAAGGATGGTGTGACTCTCTGTGCTGCTGTGGCTTATTAACTTCTCTGCTACTATGATGAAATTGGCTTACTGGTTTTGGGATTTGGTTTTCTGGTGTCTGAATAAATGTTTTGCCTCTGTCTTCTATATGGAGAGTCTGTTATATTTTGTGATTGAGCACCATGCAGGTATATTTATAGTGATGATGGGGACTGTGAACATTGCATCAGCACTACACATCCACCTTTGTCATCACCCAGCTCATACCTGTGACTCCAAGAAGCTGTAGCATGTACAGCAGCCACACTCCAATAAAACCATGTTGGCAGATGGGATGAACCAGGTTAAGGGGAACCAATGGACCTCAAAGAGATTATTGTCTACCCTAAGATGCAAAGTTTTCCCCAGGAGAATGAGTAGATGAGAATGATTTATTCAAGTGGGCCATGAAGGCAGTGGAAGCAGGTTTGAAATAAACTATAAAGAAGAGAAAGGTGAAGAGGCTGTGGAGAAACATCTTTCTCATTAGAATATTCTTAACTGTTAGGAAGAAACATTGTAAGATAGTATTATGAAGGATAAGTCTGAAAAAATGCAGTTTAGAGAGATGATTTGAGAGAAGCTGAAGAAAAAAACTTTTCTGTCATAGAGAAAAATTAGAAAAGACAGAGAGAAAGAGGTTAGAGAGTCCATTTTTGAAGGAAATGTTTTCACTTTTATTTTGTGAAGAAATAGAGAAAATCCTTGTGAAGTGACTTTATTATCGTAAGTGAATTAAATGACATGAAACTTTGGTCTCAGAAGTGAAGAGAAGCCATCTGCCATCATAGTAAAGATTTTAAATGATTGTGGCTGTCATTTTTATCATAGATAGAATGCTGGAAACTAGTTATCTGTTTGTTTTTATGATTACATTGCTAGCAAATTATATATTAAATAATCTTGATATTTATTTGATCTTAGGACATTTTGGAATTTAATAGATATGAGTACTATTGGAAATGGTAATTTTCTAGTTTTCTAAAAAAATAATATTTATTAATTTGTTGGGGGCTCTGAATTTAGTTGACAAATTGAGGGAAATGTTGTAATTTTATTGATTAATTAGGAAATGTACAAACATATTCCTGGAATACACTAGAATTGGAGGTGATTAGATTTAGTATGGGAACCAATGATGGGTGACCCACATAAAACTGTTAGATGTAATAGGTAAACTCTTCTATAATTCCACTATATTAATATTAATAATTGATATTTATATAACATTTTAAAGTTTGTAAACACTTTAGATATATCTATATATATATAAATATGTAGGTATATATTTAGACCATATGTGGTTCTTTAAGGATCAAATCAGTATGTATACACATATATTATATATGTGTGTATATATATTATATATACACACATATATGTGGAGAGTGAAAGAGAGAGACAGAGAGAGAGAGAGAGAGAGAGAGAGAGAGAGAGAGAGAGAGAGAGAGAGAGAGAGATCTTTAATAATTAACCTTATGAGGAATCTTTATTCTTATTTTTAGCTCCAGTTTTGTCCTGATTTCATATTTAGTATTGTTATCACTGCACCAGCTACTTCTTTCATGGTGAGTGTCCCATTTTACTTGACATAGCTCTAATTGCTAGGATCTTTTGTTTTTTTGTTTTTTTTATTTTATTTTTTTATTTTTATTTATTTATTTTTTTTTAAAAAGCAATTGGGGTTAAGTAACTTGCTCAAGGTTACACGGCTAGTCATTTGATTTATGCGTGGGTGCTCATTTTCTGAGGCCGGATCTGATCTCGGGTCATCCCAACTCCGAGGCCGGCGCTCTTACTCACTGCCCCACCTAGCCGCCCCTTTAGGGCAATTGGGGTTAAGTAACTTGCCCAAGGTTACACGGCTAGGTTTTTTGTTTGTGCGGATTAGGTGTCGGAGGCCGACTCCGAACTCAGGTCCTTCTGATTCCAGGGCCGGCGCTCTATTCACTGCGCCACCTAGCCGCCCCCAAGATCTTTTGTTTTTTAATCACATGGAGCCAAAATCTACTTCTCTGACTTTCACTGACCAAATAGAATCAAACAGAAAAAGTCTAATCCCCTCTTTCCCATGATACCTCTTCACATATTTGAATAAAATCATCAGGTTCTTTCAATACTTTATCTTGTCTTGGCTAGGAATCAGTCAGTCAACAAGAATTTTTTTAAACTTTTAAAATTTAATTAATTCATTTTTAGTTTTCAACATTCATTTCCACAAGATTTTGTGTTTCAAATTTTCTTCCCATCTCTCCACTCCCCTCACCCTGAGATGGCATGCATTCTATTTACCCCTTCCCCCAGTCTGCCCTCCCTTTTATCACCCCCCTTCCTTATTGCCTTTCCCCTTACCTTCTTGTATGACAAGGTAGATTTCTATACCCCATTGCCTATATGTCTTATTTCACATCAACAAGAATTTATTGTACACCTATTATCATATATCAACTATAAAACTTTTCCATATAACAAAACAATAAGAAGGGGGGTAATAGTTCAGCAAAACTAACCAAGACAAAAATGAACTCTAATAATTTGTGCAATGTTCCACATCCATTGTCATCTACTTGTGGAAAGAAACAAGAGGTGAATTCTCAATAATTTAATCTACATGCATTTGATGAGTGCTTGCTATGTGACCAGCACTGTGTTAAATGTCAGAGATACAAATACAAAAGAATGAAATAAATTTCTCTTTATAATGAGCATACATTCTAATGAGGGAGACATATATGTATATATGTATGTATATATATGCACACACACATATATACATACATACATATATATATATTTAATAAATACAGCTATGTGCAAAATCCTGAAATAGAAGATGGTTTGGAAAGGAGGACAACAGCAGTTCAGAGGATAAGGATGGACTTCATGTAGAAGATGATGCTTGAATTGTATCTTAAAGGAAAGGGGAGGCAAAAAGGAAATGAATTCCAGTCATTTTGGAATTGTCATTACAAAAGTATGGAAACAAGACTTGGAGGAGTAGAGAGGTCAGTTTCGCTGGATTGTAGAGTTCAACAAGAGGTGGAATCAGTGCTGTGTGCTAGAGCCAACTCCCACTTAAGGGCTGATTGTTAAAATTTCAAAATGAGCATTTATGCCTTGGAGATTGGCAAAAGATACCAATTTGGTGTTGATTTATTGTTTTGTTGTTTGTCTAGACTGAAGAAAGTGATAGAGAAAATGTTTACAATACAAATTAAAGGTAAAATTGTGACACACATCTTTATACATATGTGTATATATACAAGTATGTAGAGACACAAAGATATATGTAAATATCTGTGATCTATCATCTATTATCTATGTAAATGATGTTATTCTGGTGTGCACTAATCTTAATGAATCAATTCTGACTTTTGGTGATACCTACTTCCTTTCCAGACACAAGGAAATGACCCTGACTCTAATTCTCTAGTTTTGCCAATTAGAAAACTGAAGGTCCATGGAAGATACATGACTTTCTTAAAGCAGTCATTGTAAGAGCCATCATCATCATCATCATCCATTTATTAGCATCAGAAGAATAGTGTGAGAAATTAGCCCAATATCAACCCTGGAAATCAGACACACCCCTAGACACAGGATAGTGGTATAAACCTCCCCTATCTGATTTTTTTTTTAATTTTTTTTTTTAAAGCAATTGGGGTTAAGTAACTTGCTCAAGGTTACACAGCTAGTCATTATTTATGCGTGGGTGCTCATTTTCTGAGGCCGGATCTGATCTCGGGTCATCCCAACTCCGAGGCCGGCGCTCTTACTCACTGCGCCACCTAGCCGCCCCTTTAGGGCAATTGGGGTTAAATAACTTGCCCAAGGTTACACGGCTAGGTTTTTGTTTGTGTGGATTAAGTGTCGGAGGCTGGCTCCGAACTCAGGTCCTTCTGATTCCAGGGCCGGCTCTCTATTCACTGCGCCACCTAGCCGCCCCTCCCCTATCTGATTTTTCTCACAATCTTTACAGGGTGAGGTAAGGTGCCATATTAGAAATGTGGCTAAGCTGAATAGTTGTAAAAAAGGGTAAACCCATTAGTGAGAGCAAAAAGCTAAAACCTGAAGTGTCCTCCACATTGAGACAGTGAAAGTAACAGGCTTCCTTTTCTGCCATATAGATACAGATATTATGAACTTTCATAGAATCTTAGGCGCATATAGAATTTGAAGTGTAGAACACCTTAGAGTTTCTCTAATCCAGTGGCTTCATTTTACAAATGAAAATGTGAGGCCCCAAGAGGGCCATGCCCAAGATCACAGGGCCTAGTGTGAAAGATGACTCTAGAAATAACTTTTTTCAATACCTAGTCCAAAACTCTTCTTATCATCCCCTGAAACCTCCATTCTAACTCCCTTATTGAAAAACCTTCCTGGGTGTAGGGAGCGTAATAAAGACTTTGGAATCTTTGGACTTAGGTAAAATAGATGAGACAAGCTATGTAATAATTCACAATTTTAAAAATACAATCTTTTTTTCCTTATTCATCTTATATACCAAAATGTTTGTTTTTGTTGGTGATTATTAACTTCACTATAAAGAAAGATTTTTTTCCAAAAAGTGAAGTTTATTAGTTATAGTAAGATAGCTTAGCCCTTATAGAAGAAAGCTTAGAACCCTTATAGAAGTAGCCAGTTGCCTGTTGGGAACCCTATCCTATAAGCTCTAGTTGGGAGAGTAGTCCAGAAAATAAACAAACAAAACTTTTCCTGTAATTTTTGGTTACCAATTAAGTTTGCAATGAGAGTTTTCTTTTAAGAAAAAAAAATTGTCCAGAAAGTACAATTTGTTACTCATATTACTATATAGATTACATATTACTCGTATTGCCTTTTATTTTATTAAAGGGCACTTTTGTTGAGCACTATTAAATTCCAGTTAGCTGGTTTAAATAATCTTGGTTAAAGTTACCTTAAGGCCTAAATCCTTTACTAGGACTTGAACAATTTTTTTGTTTTGTTTTGCTTTTTGTTACTAATTGCTGTGGGCAAATCTGGTGCCCAAGCATGTAAAATGAAATTCTTTTTATCAACAAATCTAAATTAAACTTTTAGTGTCTAAGACAAAAAGATACTAATAGTTGCCTAATCACCATATTGCCTATCAATATTGATAGATGATGTTTTTGTTCTATTAGACCTTGGAGTATTCTTTACTATTAAAGAAGCTGATTTTGTGTGTCCCTGATTTCAGTTTATTGCATTTTGTGTGAAGGAATGTGTTGCCCAGGTTTCAATTTCAAGCGCTGACCCACTGTCGGTTTTCTATTAAGAATGTTGATTTTGGTTGTACTTCTGTGTTAACAGTGATAACTCTATCATTCATTACAGAATTTAGGGTGCCATTTGTTCACCACATGGGGATTCAGAGTAATTTTTAATGTAATGCATTTGACAAGGGGGAAAAGAGAAAGAAATTAAATGGAAAAGGAATGGAGTGATAGAATGGAAATCATACAGCTATGATAACTCTCCATAAAGTTTAATTTTGCTAAAGCTCACTCATATGAAGTGGACAGCAGGCTTAATTCTAAAATAATAATCCCAGCTTTGCAAATAGTTTTTAGAAGGCTATTAAAATTTGTCTCTAACCTGCTCTGTATCTCTACAGATATGTTTGGCTAAAAAACAATCAACTGTTTTGCAGAGTTAGGACATAAATGAGGTCTAATGGAAAACTCAAAAGAGATTAATGACTGGGACCAAATTGCCCCTGGGAAATTGTAAACAAGAAACCTCAATCTTAATGTGAATAATTATAGAGAATGAATGAACAAATATCTATTGAGTGTACAAAGAACTTTATTAATAGATGAGAAATGCAAAGAAAAGTGTGTCCCAACTCCAAGAGTTTAAGATACTTATGGGAAAATAAACAATATATATGTAAAAATGTAATTAGTAATACAAGACAGTAACTGAGTGATAAATCAACTAATCGACAAGCATTTACTAAGCACCAAGAACAATATTTACACCAAATACTGTGCATCGTGCTGGGGATGCAAAAGTAGAGAAGAAAAATTCCCTGCCCTCTGAGTGCTTATATTTAATTGGCATGAAGAATTTTATAAAACTCCAATATTAATCTATTGACAGGACCATTGTGGGCCTTGGTGATAAGGGAAAACTTCATTAAGGTGGTGTTATTTGAACAGGTCTTTAAAGGATGAGTAGATTTGGAATGTTTGAAGAGAAATGGCTTGGAAGCAGAAGTGGTGGACAAGACAGGAGGGTAGCAAAGCAGATAGAAAAGCAGAACATTTCAGGTATGAATAGACCAGTCAGCTAGAGAGAGGGATTCTTATCATATAATAGTGTGAAATAACTCTAGAAAGTCAGGTTGAGGCTATATTATGAGGTACACTAAGATTAAGCTAAGGAGTTTGAATGTAGGCAGTGGGGATCTATTAATGGCACCTGAACTTTTATTTTACTGGTGCATCTAGCAAATAATTAAGCTTTTTGAGGGCATTCACATTTTTTGAAGATAGAAGAAAATGATAAAACAGACTCATCTTGCATTTTTGTTTTTTAAACCTGCAAATTGTACCAGGATAGTTTCAGTTCAACCTCTTAAACCCTTTGTATCTAATTCAGTGAAAATAATATTTAGAATCATGGCTCAAAGGCACTACTTGATGCATTATTTAAGTTAAAAATAGAAAGAAAATTGTACAAAAGCATTCTAGAAAGAGTTGTCATGAGTGTTGAAACAAAACGGACTTTCAGTTTAACTGGTAGTAAACCAAAAAACACATTTGCCAAATATTATGGTTGCTTGATAAGTTACTGTGAAGTAATAATTATGGTATTTGACATTTACATAATGTTCTAATATTTACAAATCCATTTACATAAATATTCTTATTTAATCTTTACCATATCCTATCATTGAGGTACTGGGATATTATTATTATTTGCGTTTTACAGAGGAGGAAATGTAGGCTTAAAGCAGTGAAGTTCCTAACCTGCTACCACTCCTTTCCAACTACTGACCATTTTCTTCTATGATCATCTTTACTGATCTAACCGGTGAGGTGAAAGCTGTTATTTTAATGAGCATTTCTTCTAATTACTGTTTTGAAACATTTCAGTGCACTTTCCATTGTGCCACACTGTCTTCTTGACATTTATTTTACAATAATTAAATTATATATTTAAAGACCCCCCCCTGTGGAGCTGTAACTATGAGCAGGGAGGATCTGAAACCACTGTCCAGCAAAGGGAGAGATAAATAAAACATGTGAAACACCTCTGAATTCCTTTACTCAGCAGGAATATCCATCATCATAAGCTAATAATTAAATGTCTGAATCTCTAGTTCAGAAAGACTTCCTTTAAAAATGAGGACTTGTTCATGGCTGAATGACCATGTGCTTGTGCTTTAAAATATGCATGAGATAAAGAAGGTGATCCTGCATAAATGAGTCCATCAACTACAGGAAAGAACAGTGGACTTCTCAGAAGATAGACATTTGAGTTCTAATTCTCTTGAATCACTTTACCTTTGCTGACCTCAGTTTCCTTATCTGTAAACTGAAGAGTTTGGACTAGATGGCTGCTGAGGTCCCCTCCACTTCCAAGTTCTGTGATTCAAATGATTCTACTTTCACATTCCCCACAATTTCTTCCTTAGTTTGTCCCTCCCTGTACTTGTTACCTCTGTCACACCTCTTCTAGGGAACATAGATAATATCTAACATAATAATAATCTAACATATATTTAGAGTTTACTGAGTGCCAAGCACTGTGCTAACATTCTATGGTTATTATCTCTTTTGATCCTCACAACAACCCTAGGGAAGAAGGGACCATTATTATCCCCATTTTACAAATGAAGAAACTGAGGCAAACAGGCTTGCCCAGGGTTGCACAGCTAAGTGTGTAAGTGTGTGGAGCCAGATTTGAGCAAAAGATCATTTCAGTACTCCTAATAATATTATGTAAGGAATGCTGTTACTGTGGCAATTAACCACCGCTAGAAGTTTACTTGCGAAATAATGCAGAAAGTGAAAGGATTTGGTATTTTTAAGCCTGACATGTGTGTGTGTGTGTGTGTATTTGTTGTGGTATTAAAAATGCTTGGATATTTCCCATAGTTCTGAGATATTTTTATCAGATATCAGTTATTAACATTAAAAATCTAAATGTTAACCTTCGTATTTAGAAAGGATCTCTCTTGTTGTCACACTGACACTATGTTTAAAATCAAACCTAAGGGAAGCCTAATGTATAAAGTTTATAAATGTGTAAAATAGGGCTATAAATGAATTACATTTATATATATATATATATATATATATATATATATATATATATATATATATATATATATATATATATATATATATGTATTTCACAGACCCTAGGTTAAGAATCTCCTTTGGGAAATTAAAGGACATATTTTGTGTTATTTTTAAAAAAATATTCAAAATCAAACAAGACAGAAAGGTCAAGTGGTTATTTGTCCTGAAAGCATAAGTGATGAGCCTGAAGTATGTAAAAAGGATTTTCTTTAGTAATTTTCCTTATTATAGATTTTCTTTAGGCACTTCCTGAGAAAGTCCAAAATGAAAGTGACCACAGGTCAGACTTCCCTTAGGTTTGATTTTAAACATAGTTTCAGTGTGACAACAAAAGAGATCCTTTCTAAATACGAAGGTTAACATTTAGATTTTTAATGTTAATAACTGTTTGATATCCGATAAAAATATTTCATGACGGGAAAGAAGGCTAAGAACTCCTTTTCCAAACATTTTACTATAGAATCCTTTCATTATATTCTGATGCAATGCAAGGTATTATGAATTATTTTCAACATGTATATTATACTTTTTTTTCTTTTGAGGATTTTTAATTCCAAAGATTTTCTGTATTTTCCAAGAGTGTTGCCTTGGAAATCACAGAACCTTATTTAAAGCTCTGACTACTTCTTAAAACCTGTGTCCCTGTGTCCCTTATTTTTTAAGGTATTGTTTTCCTCAGTCAGGCTGTTGACCCTCATTTCATACTTTTCCTGCATCCTTCTCATTTCTCTTCCCAATTTTCCCTCCACTTCTCTTATTTGATTTTTAAAGTCCTTCTTAAGGTCCTCTATGGCCTGTAACCTGCTCATATTTTCCTTTGGGGCTTTTGGAGCAGGATTTCTGACCTCACAGACCTCTGACTGTTCCATGCTTCTATCCTCTTTGCCCCCAAAATAGGAGTCTAATGTTTCATTTTTCTGTTTATTTTGTTTCCTTTGCCTTGGCATGTTGCCACTTAATTACTTGACTTTTGGGCTTGTTGCCACAGTAGAACTCTGCCACCAGACAGGGGAGCTTCCGTCCCGAATGTGTGGGGGGACAACTTCCATTTCTGGCAAGCTGGAAACCCACCCAACAACCTCCACCCCAGACCACAATCCAGATCCAGGGAGGTTAAAGCAAGAGCGATTACCACCCCCCCCCCCCCAAGACTGATCTCTGGATCTCCCTACAGTTCGCAGGCCAGGAGCTGGAGCCGCCACTGAAAACTGCAAAATGGCATGTCTCCTCAGAGGCTTCTAGCCCCCAGAGGAGGAAGCCGACGAGTTCCCCAAATACTGGTTCCAAAGTCCATAGGGCACTAACCTGTCACTTTGACCTAGGCATGTCTATGTTGACAATTCTGGAATCACCACAGCTGCTGGTGTTCTGGGGTCCCTCCAGCGGGCTGCTGGCCAGGCCGCCCTGGGGCTAAAACCACAGCTCATGCGGACCTGGGCTCGGCTCTCCACGCACCATGCGCTCTTCTCTGCCAGCTCCCAGAGTGCTGCGCTGGCCCTTCCTGCAGGGCTGCTGGACTATCCTCAGTGGGAGGTTAGCTTCTCTGTGTAGTTCTTTGGGTGCTGGGGCTCCAGAAGTTGTTCAGAGTCCCCTTTTACATAAATTGGAGGTAATCTGGGGGGAGAGAGCCTTGGACGTGCTGTTTCTACTCCACCATCTTAGCACCACCCCCCTCTTCTGGGACTTATGACTTGAACTGAGTGAGGGCAGCTAGATGCTCTTTTGCTATCCATCCCCTGAAACCAATTATCCTTAGCTCTGCCCTCTTCCTTGCCCCCATATTAAATGAGTCAGCATATTTGCTTATAGTATCTCTCAGATGTGTCCCCCTCCTTTTTTCCCATTACTAGTGGCACCAACCTAACTTGGCACTGTATGATTTGATAATTGGATCATTTATTCTGATAAAATCCCCTGTCATTTTTCTTATGATCTATTTGTCTATTTTTTTTCTTATTATGATAAATGACTCTATTGCTTATCAATTAAATTTTGAGTATTATATACAAGTGCTATGAAAACTATGAGTGTGGATAAACTACAGAACATTCAGAAGGTGGCAGCCAAGGTGGTGAAAGTTCCTGAGTTCATGATAAAGAAAGATTGGAAGATAAAACTAAAACATGCTTAGCTTATGGAGGCCATGAAAACTAGGTTGAAATATTTTCAGAGTTGTCATGTGGGGATGGATTATACTTTATTCTGTTTGGTCCCAGAGGACAGGATCAGGAATAATGCATGGAAGTCATACAGAGACAAATTTAGACTTTAGGAGAAAACTTTTTTAAGGAAAATCTCCTAACAATTTGAGCTTTTTGAAAGTGGAATAAACTGCTTTGAGAGGGAGTGGCTCCTCCTCTCCTTAAGAGTCTTCAACTAGAGACTGGATAAACACTTCCTGGGTTTGTTATAGTGAGGATGCCTTTGTGTTCTGGTTGGATTAGATGTCCACTGAGGGTCCTTCCAAATTTTGAACTCTGTGATCCTTTGATTCTGCATATTATGGTAGGCTTATGTTCGTGGGGATAGACAACCATTTCTTTGGTCTTTTTTTTTTTTTTTGGAGGGGGGAAGGCAGGGCAATTGGGGTTAAGTGACTTGTAAAGGTCACACAGCTAGTAAGTGTTAAGTGTCTGAGGTTGGATTTGAACTCAGGTCCTCCTGACTGCAGGGCCAGTACTCTATTCACTGTGCCACTTAGCTGCTTCAAGAACCATATTTAAAGAACACAGGAGAAGGAAGGGTCTTTTCAGACTATTGATATCTTTATCTGTTTGAATTGTGTTTAGTTAATACTATCACATAGTTGTGCTGTTGATCTATTTCACTTGAACACATAAAACAACTAAAAGTCTAATTAAGTTTTCATGATTGTTGTTGTTTTTTAATTTCTCAAATGGAAAAATATGTTATGTTGGCAAAAGGCATGCCTAAATAGAAGGACAAAGCTGGGCTAAGTCTTGTGAGGAGGAGTGACTGTTCATTTCCCCATGTGAGATTAGTAGAGAGTGACCTGATAATCAAATTCTTAAACAGAGGCAGCTATGTAGAGAGAGCACCTGGGCCTGGAGTCATGAAGATCTGAGTTCAAATCCATCCTGAGACCTTCATGAGCTACATGACCCTAGGCAAATCACTTAGCTTCTGCCTGCCTCAGTTTCCTCATCTGTAAAATGGGGATAATAGCATATAAGGTTAATATTTATAAAGTGTTTTATAAACTTTAAGGAGCTATACAAATAATAACTATCATTAAGTATCTGGGAAGATGACAATACTTTCCTCGTTCAGCTCAGGGGCTTCACAAATCTCTCTTTGATTATCCCTAGTATCCATGAAGATAACAACATATGGAAGCTATACCTGGCTTAGAGAATCACAAACCCTGTTTTCTTGTCTGAAATGAGGGGCTTGGCCTAGAAGAACTTTTTCAGCTTTAAATTCTATAATCTGTGATGAATTTATTGAGAGATCATTTTGAAACCTTGAAGAGATTAAGTTTGGAGGAGGTAAGAAAATGAATGAGTATCAAGAGGGTATGTAAAGGAATACTAATGATAAATTAGTGGAATAATAGGAAAAAAAAACATTAGGTTGGGAGTTGGTTTCTAATGCTGGCTCTACTGGCAGCTAGGTAGCACAGTGGATAGAGTGCTGGGCCTAGACATAGGAAGACTCATTTTCCGGAGTTAAAATCTGACCTCAGACACTTAACAGCTGTGTGACCCTGGGCAAGTCACTTAACCCTGTTCACCTCATTTCCTCATCTTTAAAATGAACTGGATTAAAGGAAATGGCAACCCACTCCAGTATCTTTGCCAAGAAATAGGATCCAAAATGGGATCACATAGAATCAGAAATGACTGAAAAAGTAACTGTACTGCAAAGTAACTGTATGGCTTTGAAGAAGACATTTCTCATCTCAGCACCGTTTTCCAATCTGTAAAATGAATGGAAGGAGTTAGACTAAAGAAAAAATCTCTTAAGGTTCCAACCAATTCAAGAAAAAGGGATGCACAGGGTGGCTAGATGGCGCAGTGTGTAAGAACGCCGGCCTCGGAGTTGGGATGACCAGGGATCAAATCCGACCTCAGAAAATGAGCACCCACCCATAAAATAATGACTAGCCGTGTAACCTTAAGCATGTTGCTTAACCCCAATTGCTTTAAAAAAAAGAAAGAAAGAAAAAGGGATTCAGGGTTATACAATAGAGGCAGCCCTGGATCTGTAACCAGATCACCTAGGTGTAAAGCCCACCTCTCGTATTACTAACTGTGTCCAGGGGTGTTCTGGAGCTTGGTTGAACTGGCCTGCCAGAGCCAATTGTTAAATTTTTAGCATGAGAATTTGTACCTTGAAAAAGGACAAACACATTATCATACAGGGCTTGATTTATTGTTTTATTGATTGTCTAGACTTACAAAAGAGATGGAGAATTGTTAGTAATGCAGATTAAACCTAAAAGTATATCATGGGTACATTTATTTTTTGCAGAGAGTCAATGTTAAACATTTACCAATACTCTACTATGTGTGACTTTGAATAAGTCATTTCCTGATCCTCATTTTCTTCTTAGATAAAATGGTTTAGATCAAATGACCAGGGAGGTCCCTTTCAGCTCTTTAATTCTGGGATTCTAAATCTATAATTCTAATAACTTTTTGAGTATTATGAAAAAACAAATCCTAATATTAGTAGTAATAGCTTAACTTTTACATAGTGCTTTAAAATTTGCAAAGAGCTTTTATGTGCTTCATAATAAGCCTGAGAGGTATATACTACAGGTAACATCTCTATTATACAGAGGAAGGCATTGAGGCTCAGACTAGTTAAGTGATTTGTGTAGAGTCATATTGCTAGTCAATGTATAAATAAAAATAATATTGGATTCAGTGAGCACCTTCTCTTGAAAAGTTCTAATATAATGAAGAGGTAGAATTCCAGGCATATAGAAGTTTGGCAAAGAAAGGTGAATGTCACTCTAAGCCAAGAGTAGGAGAAAGTACAGGGAAAGCACCTAGCAGAAAAAAGTGGGGAAAACATCATGGAAATAAAGAAAATAGGTTATAGGCATTAGTTAACTGACGCTGTTCCTTGGCATGAACTAGGAAAAGTAGAAGAGCCAGGAATTTTTTTTCTTTTCAGAAATATTAGGGCTGTGACTTTCCCATAGGATCAGAAATCTAAAAGAAAGAGTAGCTAAAACTAGTCATGTAAGCAGTTTTTCAGCTTTGGAAAAGTAATCCTTTCAGTTGAAATGGATGCGATTACAGTCTTTTATTTCCTGTATGGAATTAACTCCTTGTTATGCTGGGAGATGAGTGTTTTGTTCTCAGATTGATGGGTCAAAGAAAAGTCAAATCATAGAAGTTATGGAAACTATCACCAAATAAAGTTGATACTTCATAGAATAATGACTTCAGAGGTCCATATCCCCAATGTAGAAAACAAAGTGGTCATTATGTAAACATGATACAGATATTGATAGAAAAACAAGGATTGTTGTTAATTATTTTTAAGGTTCCCCAAGGGAAGTAACTCATTTTGTGGTCTAGGTCTTTGTTTGGCTACATAGACCCTCTTCCCACAATATGGAATCTGATTCTTGAAGCTTTTTTTTTTTTTTTAAGCAATTGGGTTTAAGTAACTTGCTCAAGGTTACACGGCTAGTCATTATTTATGTGTGGGTGCTCATTTTCTGAGGCCGGATTTGATCTCGGGTCATCCCAACTCCGAGGCCGGCACTCTTACTCACTGTGCCACCTAGCCGCCCCTTTAGGGCAATTGGGGTTAAGTAAGTTGCCCAAGGTCACACGGCTAGGTTTTTGTTTGTGTGGGTTAAGTGTCTGAGGCCGGATCCGAACTCGGGTCCTTCTGACTCCAGGGCCAGCACTCTACTCACTGCGCCACCTAGCTGCCCCCTGAAGCTCTTTTTCTGACTAAACTTCCTAAAGGTCTTTCCCATATCCATATCCTTGGGCTTATAGGGATGTTCAATTGAGCTGTAACTTTTTAGAGTCCTCCCCAAACCACCAACTCAAGCCCTGAAAAGAAGAAGCAGATGAGATGAGTAAAGAGAAAGGGAAGGCAATAGATTTAAAACTGGAAGGAACCCCAAAGGTCATCTTATTCAGCCCCAATTTTACAGACAGGAGCTCACAATCTAATGGGGGAGATAACATAGTAACAACTATATTTGATATATAAAGGATACATCAGAGATAATCATTAGAGGGAAGACATTAAGGGGGACCAGGAAAGGATTCTTGTAGAAGATAGGATATTATCTGGGGCTTGAAGGAGCCCAGGGAAACTGGGGGGGAAGAGATGAGGAGGGAAACCATTCCAGGTATGGAAGACAACCATTAAAAATGCCCAGAGATGGGAAGTGGAGTGTTTTGTGGAAGGAATATCAAGGAGCAGTGTCACTGGATTGTATAGTACATAGTGGGGCATAAGATGTAGGGATATTGGAAAGGCAGGAGGTAAACAGGTAGTAGGGGGCTTTGAATGCCAAACAGAGGATTTGATATATTGGGGGCTACATAGTGTTTTAAATACTGTGAGGACAAGCGAGGTGGGATTTTTTGTTTGTTTGTTTGTTTGTTTTGTTGGAGTTCAGTTTCCCAGGCTTGGGCTAAATTATAAACATTTGAAGGATTGATCCCTTTGAACCCTGATAATTCACAGCTGTGCTGAGTCAAGTAGGTTTTATGCCTTCTGACTCTGAGTCAATGAGGGGCTGAGTCTTTGTTATATATTCTGAGAACTTGGCATTTTGCATTGGGGGTTCACTCATGAGTAAAAATCCCCTATTATAACGCTTATCCTCCACTGCATTTACTCTATCTTGTCAATGTCCCTTAAAACATAGCACATTGACCTGAGGGAGCATCTTGGCATGGAAAGTTCTATGGACTTGGTGTCAGGACTGGGTTCCAATGCCAGTTTCATGAACTTACTACCTCTGACACTGGACAAAGCATTTGACTTCTCTGAGCTTCAGTTATTTCATCTGCAAAATGAAAGGGTTGGATTAATTGACCTCAAAAGTCTTTTTAGCATTAAATCTATAACACTATGAAAAACCCTGGAAATGGGGATTTTACCAGATTTTGCCAAGGAGTTACTTTGTAATATGAATATAGTATTTCAAATGAAGTTTAACTTGGGCAACGGGATCAGTAACTCCTGAATCATGGACACCATTCTAATATTCTAATAGCTTCTTTTTTTTTTTTTTGGTTGCCTTGTCACATTGTTAACTCACATTGCCTTTGCATTCCACAAGCCTTTTTAAAGTAAACTTCTGTCAAACAAACTCTTTTCCCATTCTAAACTTGTGCAATTGATGATTTGAACCTAGATAGGGAATTTTACATGTTTTTGTTATTTAATTTCATTTTACTAGATTTAGCCTTTCATGTGTGGAGAGCCTTTTCTATCCAGATTATTAATCAGCTAACATGTTAGCTATTCTGCTCAGTTTGGTGTTATTCAAAAAGTTCATTATATACTACCCTCATCCACTTCAGTGACGAAAATGTTGAACAAAAGAGGACTGAAGATGGAACCCGGCAACATTCCAGTATAGAGCAATCTTTAAGTTAACACCAATATGTTAATTAATGCTTCTTGTATCCAATTAGGTTGAAACCACCTAATTATACAATCATCCAGCTCATATTCTCCATCTTATCTACAGGGATATTGAAATGAAAATTTGTCAAAAAATATTTTAATACAGGCATGCTACATAAATTGCTCTTCCCTGGTCAGTCTTGTCAAAAAAGAAAATCAGTTTTATCTCTCATGACTTATCTAAATGAATTTATTAAAAACCACTTGGGTTATCTTAATATGTTAGCTTGTAATAGTTAGCATTTCCTTTTCTAAGTGTTCACAAACTGTTCCTTTAATGATCTCCTCAAGAAATTTGGGATGTCATGCACCTTGGTGCACCATTTTTTGAATCTGCCTTTTCTCACTTGTCTGAAAATTGAGACATTTGCTTATTTCTCATCCCAAAGTACCTCTCCCTTTGCCCATGATATCTCTAACATAGGTTTAGCAATTATATCTTCAAATTCTTTTATGACATTTCTCATATCCATCCCTTAATTTCCTCTCACATTGTCCCCATATTAGTTGAGACCACCATTTACTTTTCACTTAGACTAATAGTCACTTGTCTCCTTACATCTCAGTCATTAATCATGTGGTCTCCATTTTTTTTTTTTGCAGAAGCCTGCCTGCTCCTTTCTCAAGTTTTTATCAAGAACACCCTTGAACAAGTGTACTTCATTATTTTCACAAAGATTTTATAGAGATGAATCACTAGTCTCTTTTATCTTTTTATCACCATTTTTGGGTAAAATGCACCAACAATGATTTTTCTATTTTTCTGAAATGGAATTCAATCCTTCAAATATCTTGACAATTTGTCCCTGAGTGTCTTTTAAATTGCATTCCCTCTAACACGAATTCCTTCTCTATGTATTTGGTCAAGTCTAGTTGTTCTTACTTAATTCTTTCTTCTGAAGTATCATTGCTATTTCTTCACATAGTACATTGGGTACCACGATTATTGAGTCCAAATGTCATGGTTCCACTGTTGTTGCTGATGAAAACGGAACCCGCAGCAGATGTGTTCCATTTCCCACCCATTTATTGTTCTTCTTCCAGTTCCTTCTAAAAATGCTCTTGGGTGATCTGATTTAGCAGGATCTTATGCCAATTTTTTGTGCCAGGTTAATTTTTTAAAATTTCATTTTGCTGATTTGAGGCATTATTTACTGCTTGGAGTTTTCCACTATCACCCCACTTTGCAATGCTTTGTAACTGAGTTAGTACTCTAAAACAGTGAGGTATTTGGCAAGAAGATTAAGTACTGACTGAATGTGCTGATTGCTTATCCCTTTGTTGTGGTAACTATTTTGCATCAAATAAACTTCTCTAAGAAATGGTGATAAGCAAGTGAATATCTTTGCTTTTGCTCATTTATCATTTACAATAATGATTACTATCATTATATTATTAAGAATTGCCTCTTGTTAATATTCTTATTCTAGCTGACATTTATCAAGTGCTATAAATTTTCAAACTACACTAGGTATAAACTAATATCTCACATTGTATGGCAAGATAAGGTCAAAATGTGTACATGACTTACACTTAAAGGGTGATGCCATAAGCAAATTAGGAGAGCATGGAATAGTGTACCTGTCAAATCTATAAATAAGGGAAGAATTTAGGACCAAACAAGATAGAGAGAGCATTACAAAATGTAAAATAGGTACATTTGCTTATATAAAATTTATAAAAGCTTTTGCACAGACAAAAGCAATGCATCCAAAATTAGAAGGAGAACAGAAAACTTGGGTGGGGAAATTTGCAATAAATATCTCTGATAAAGACCTTATTTCTCAAATATATAGAAAACTGAGTCAGATTTATGAGACTACAAGTCACTCCCCGATTGATAAATGGTCAATGGATATGAACAATTTTCAGACAAAGAAATCAAAGCTATCTATAGTCATATTAAAAAAGTGCTCTAAATCGCTGTTGATTAGAGAAATGCCAAATGAAGCAACTCTGAGGTACAACCTCACATACATACCTACCACATTGACTAATATGACAAAACAAAGGAAAAACTATAAATGTTGGAGGGGATGTGGGAAAACTGGGACCCTAATGCACTGTTGTTGTTGTCAATTGATCCAACCATTTTGGAGAGCAATTTGGAACTATGCTCAAAGGGTTATGAAACTGTGTGTATGCTTTGATCCAACAATACCACTGCTAGGTCTATGTTCTAAAGAGACATTTTTAAAAGTCAGGGGGTGGAGGTGGAGGAGGACCTACTTATATAAAAGTATTTATAGCAGCTCTTTTTATGGTGGCTAAGAATTGAAAATTTAGGAGATGGATGCCCATTAATTGGGAAATGACTGAACAAGTTGTGTTATACAATTGTGATGAAATATTATTGTGCTATAAGAAATGACAAGCAACATGACTTCAGAAAAACCTAGAAAGACTTACATGAACTGATGCAAAGTGAAATGAGCAGAATCAAGAGAAAGTTGTACACAGTAACAGCAATATTGTATGATAAAGAACTTTGAATGACTTAGCTATTCTCAGGAATACAATGACCCAAGACAATTCCAAAAGACTCATGATGAAACATGGTATGTGCCTCCAGAGAAGGAACTGATATTATCTGCATACAGACTGAGGCATACTATTTTTCTCTTTCTTTCTTTCTTTCTTTCTTTCTTTCTTTCTTTCTTTCTTTCTTTCTTTCTTTCTTTCTTTCTTTCTTTCTTTCTTTCTTTCTTCTTTCTTTCTTTCTTTCTTTCTTTCTCTTTCTCTTTCTTTCTTTCTTTCTTTCTTTCTTTCTTTCTTTCTTTCTTTCTTTCTTTCTTTCTTTCTTTCTTCCTTTCTTCCTTCCTCCCTTCTTTCCTTTGCTCATTCTTTCCTACCTTCTTGGTTCAAGTCTGACTAGAAAGCATGTGGTTTTATATTTGTCAGTATATATTCTGGTATCTTATAGCTATATCTTTAATAAGAGGCAGCATGGCATAGAGGCTAAGGTGCTGTTCTTGGAGTAAGGGTGACCCAAGTTCAAGCTATCATTCCTTTAGTAGTTATGCAATCCTGGATAAGTAATTTAATCTTCATATATCCTAGGGAACTTCCTAATTATTTTCCACTTAGTCGTAGGTACTTATGATCTGCCTTGGTGAAGGGAATTGTCCTACCAGGATTCCTCTACATGGATAAAAATCACAAATTCATTTTGCATGTTTTCTTCTGTTCTTTATATATAATTACTATAGGGACAACCCATTATGAGGATATCATAGGAGAAATCAATCAATCAACAAGCATTTGTTAAGCTCCTATTATATACCAGGCACTATGAGAAGTGATGAGCATACAAAGAGAGAAACAGATTAGTTCCTTCCCTCAAGAAGATTACATGTGTACGTATAAATAAATGCACATTAATTAGGAAGACTCCAAATCACTGGGAAGCTATTAATAATTAAGCACTTTCAGTTCATGTTAAAATATACTAAACTTGTAGACATATTTCCTGTGAAATGTTACCATTTGAATAGAACAGAATTCCAGTTTCCTTTGAATCTTTCAAAGTAGAGGAAGACAGATAGACAGATTTATACATATTTACAAAATAGCACTACACAGGTCCTCAACTTAGGGCATATGAAATTATTTTAAATTAATTATTGTATTTCAATATAGTTGGCTTCCTTTGTAACCATCTGTATATTATTTTATATGTTTCAAAACATTATTTTGAGAAAGGGTTCATATGCTGTGTCAAATGGTTTTGATAGATCAAAAAAAGGTTAAGTACCCCTATGAAAAACATTGGTCATAGAATGTTGTAGGTATAGCTTCTAAAGTGGTATCATAGATCTGCTTATTAAAGCAATGATGACCTCTTCACTTGACTACCAGTTGAACTGAGAACATTTAACTTCTCTGGGCTCATCTAGCAAAATTAGAATTGAATTAGATGATTCTTCAGGTTCCTTTCAGCTATAAATTTTATGATCCTTTACTATTATACTCAAATAAATTCAGAGACAATGTTTACATGCAAATGATATGTTTGCCTCAACGTATATATTGTTGTAATGAAGTTTTTTGTGATTGAGAACACAGCTCATTTAATAATCTTTTGGACAGGGGGGCAGAGATTCATTCCAGTAATTTTTTTAAACTCTTGTCACAGAAAACTCATTTTCACTTGGTTATAAAAATCTTTTGATGTTTAGTCTAATTTTGAAAAAGTATAAAGGGTATGTGCAAGACAATTACTTACATTTGGTAGGTGAAGCTGCATAAATTTACAATATTCTGTATAGTCTTTAAGATATATTCTAGAAATTCAAAACAAACTATAAATTGTCCTTCCCTGCTGACATTTAGTGTGGTCACAGCAATTATGCCTTTGATGGTAAAGAACATAAATAGATTTGAAGAAGAGCAAGACTTCTTTACAGATTACCCTTTACTTTTCAGTCTCCCTTTGTTCATAGCCTAATTCTTTTTAGTCGGATTTCCATTTGTCCTTTTTCTGTGCTAAGTAAAGTTTCTTGAATTTGGAAGAGTGGGGAGGGCTGTAGAAGTATAAAAGTGAGAAACAGTATGAAGTATAGATGACAATGAAGCACGGGGTCATAGGTTTAGAGTTGGAAGACACTTTAGACTTATCTCATCCTACTCTTTCATTTTACTGATAAAGAAACCAAGGCCCAGGGAAATCAAATGATTTGTCCAGAACAGCCAATAAGCACCAGGCAGGACTGAACTCTGATCCATAATCTCCACTATGCCATGCTGCCTTTCTGGATATTCGGAAGGGAAACCTTAAAACTTTGCTTAATCTGAAGCAGAAGTTCCCAAACTTATTTGACCCACTGCCCCCTTTAAAACAAAAAATCATTCAGCAACCACCCCACCCCACCCCCGGAAATCTACTTTATTTAACCCTTTAATGTTTTTTTTTTATTTTCATCATTTCAAAAAGTATAAAATACATATATTTTAGAATAACACATCTTAAATTTAATAATATATTGTAAATTTGTGGGTTTTTCCTGCATTGAAATTTTGATAATGCAGTATTGTGCCATTTGAAAACCAGTCATTAGCATGCCGTATTCCTGTGAAGTGTGCTGGACTTCCTGAAAATGCACTACATGCTCACTTGCCAATACTTGCTTGCTAAGACCTTTCAGTGTACTTGACCACTGGTCTGATAGAATGTGCATTTTGTGTGTTTTTGTGAAAATAGCTTCAACTCTGTTAAACAGATAAAACATGTATGAAGAGTTTTTCAAAATTGTCTTATCTCCTTTCCTTATGCTTCCACCACCCCTTTATCTTTATTCAGTGCCCCCCAATTGCACCTGAAGCTACTACTATCCTGCTGGATCATTTTAGCAACCCCCCCAGGGGGTGGTATCACCCACTTTGGAAACCTATGATTCTAAAGCAATACTGATTTTAGCAATTATATCATGTCATTAAAACAGACAAATTTTAAAGTCATAAAATAATAACAATTATACAAAGTTTTTAAAGTTATGCCAAAAATGCCACCTTCAGCACCCCAGGTGAAAGTTCTGAACAGTAGTACAAAAAAGATTGATAAAATGGGCAGAGAAAAGTGAGTATGCCTAGAATGGTTTCACTCTGTAAATATTAATATCAAAGTGCTATTCAGACCTCAGTTGTGGATAAATAATGTTGTTCTATTATTAGGGTTTCTAGAAGATTCAAAAAGAAAAAAAGAGTAAATTAATATGTCTAATACATACACACTGAGGCATGGTGAGGCATAGGAAATTAAGAACTGGTCTTAGAATTAGAAAGACCCAGGTCTTTCAAGTCCTAACTGACACAAATTATTTCTATGCCCTTAGGCAAATCACTTAATGCCTGGAAACTCTTTAAGACTAAAAGCTAGGGAGAAATTGTACTTTTACATTAGATAGAAGGAGGTTCCTTTCCTAGAGGCAGCTAGGTAACACAGTAGACAAAGCCTGGTCTTGGAGTGGACAGTGAGGTGGTTCAGAGGATGAGGTTCAGGGCCTGAAGTCAAAAAGACTCCTCTTCTTGAGTTCAAATCTGGTCTCAAATACCTAATAGTTGTGTGACCCTGGGCAAGTCCCTTAATCCTGTTTGCCCCAGTTTCCTCATCTGTACAAGGAGCTGGAGAAGGAAATGGCAAACCACTCCAGTGTCTTTGCCAAAAATACTCCAAGTGGGGTCATGAAAAATGGGACATAACTGAAACCCTTGAACAACTTAGAGGCAGGAGGATTTGAATTCAAATCCAGTCTTAAGCACTTACTAGCTATCTGACCCTTGGCAAGTCACTTAGCCTCTGTCTGCCTCAGTTTCCTTAACTGCAAAATGGGGATAATAAGAGCATCTTTATCACATGGTTATTGGAAGGATCAAAATGAGATAATATTTGTAAAATAGCACAATGGCTGGCACATAATAGATGCCTAAGAAATGTTTGTTTCCTTCTTTCTAATGAATTCAAAGGTCCATCATTGTATGTGTCATTGCATGTATGTATTAATTTAATGGAGCTATTGGAGAGCTGGGAATATTCAGATTTCTTCTGTTGGCCTTTCTTTACGTCTCCAAGTGTTTAGCAAAGTTCCTGGCTCACAATAGCTTCTTAATAAATGCTTCTCATTATTGCTATTGTGTATGAGATAAAAGAAAAATCACAGTAATATGGTGGATGGACATCCAGACTTGCAATCAGGAAGGATTTGGGTTCTAGTTCTGCCTCTTACAACTATGAGCTGTGTGACCCTGGGCAGTCACTTAACCTCTCTGGGCTTCTAGCAACTCTCTGAGAGTATACTTGAGAGATACGTTCCTGGTATGCCTCACTGGGAAGGGAAGTTTCCCCATGGATAAAATCAGAGACGAAGAAAAAAAATTTAAAAATTGAAAGGAACAGTAGCCCTTTAACTTCTACTCCTAAGGGTATGTTGCTGTGGCTTTCTACAGATTAATTAAATGTGTATGGAAATTAACTGATGGCCAATCAGATTGAGTTTGTTTTTCAGAACCTTTCTTTTAATTGACCCACCTCCTCCTTTCCCTAGTCTTTGTGGTGAGGCTGTTAACATATGTTTTGTTTTATTTTCACTTCTAACTTGCACTTGCTGTAAACACATTATTTATTTTTAGACTTCCCTCTGTATTTTATTTCAAACTTTTTTTTATACCCCACATTCCTAATCTTTTGTTAATCCATCTTTCTCATGTAAAAGAAAAAAAAAGAAATGTCATTAGAATAAAAAGTTTGGGTGGGCCCAAAAGATTGACTGAAGTGGCATTTGCAGATGGGGAAGGATTTGAGAGATTGAGAAATTTGAAGAAGGTCAGTTTAAGTTGCTTTTTCAGTTGGCCAACACAGATACACAAGAGAGGTGTTGTGGATAATGCAAAAAGGGAATAGCATCTCATCAGTATATACAGAGGAAGGAAGGACTGAGGCTACACAAGACACAAAATTAAAAAAAAGACTATGGAAAACCTTGTACCACCCACATTTCTGTAAAAATACAAAGTGTTAGTACAGGACAGTGATTCCTGATAGTTATTGTTATAGAATTTTGAGTACCTCCTCTGGGCTTGTTATCTTTTTTAAACACATCATTGGCTACAGATAAATTATTTCTAAGCAAAACCTTCTATCTCCTTTCTAGTCTATTCCCTCTCATGTAAAACTATGGTAGGAAAACTATGACCAGTTTCACAGAAATGAAGTCTATTGGGAGTCGGAAGTCATCTAAAACCCTTGTTTTACAATGAAGAAATTGAGACCCAAGTGTTAAAGCTATTTGTCCAAGAGCGGAGCCAATTAATTATAGAATCAAGATTTCAACTCCCACCTCTTTTGGGTTGACCAAGCAATTTTAATTCCAAAGGAAAGTACCACATAGAGTGCCCCAACTAATCAAAGGAATTGTCACTTCAATTTTTTTTCAGACAGATTCAGTTTCATAGTTAGAGAGGAACTTTGGACCATGTGATACAAAGCCAAAGGAGAGGGAGAAAGACTACTGGACTTTGATCAGTGTAGTGAAGACAGAGATGGATGGACACTTTTAAAGAAAACACCCAAAGGAAACAGCATGGGTCAAGGCTCTCAAGAAGATTGTTTCTATATGGCTGCCGGGTAAAGAAATGAGACATCTGGTAGCCACCTACTTTACATATTATTTTTGCTCACAAGGTGCCAAATTCTGTTGCTGCTATTGATGAAGGAATGCAAGTGTGTGCTAAATGCTCTTGCTGTTGGACAAAGCACTGTTTGCCCTGCTTTGTTATGGCTCTGAACCAAGATTCTCTGTAGGTTGAGCCAGACAGTGCTCTTTGCACAACATTTTATTACTTTCATTTTCAGACCTTTACATTTTCCTTGTCTCCCTCAGATACTGCCTCTCATCCCTTACTTCACAACCTGGAATGTCCCCACTGTACTTCCAAATCACAGCTTTGCAGCTGGGGCTTTACTACATTATTTGGTCCAATTTTTCCAACTACTTCTCCAGAGCACATCTTTTATGAGTCCACAAAACATTTACTAGTAAAAGTCTTTTCTTCTTAAAAATTCATTAAATTAAAACACTTCGTTTCCCTCCTCTCTGTACCTCGTATCACCTCCTGATCCTACAGTTATTAATGTCTTTCTCCACCTTCCACATGGTATTCTAAAATTTACTAAGAATGTATTTTGTGTTTTCTTATCTTTCTGTGTATATATTGTTTCTACTAAGTAGGATTTGTATTTGAGATTAGGGACTGTTTCATTTTTGTCTTTTTTTTTTATCCCTGGCACATAGTAGAAGTTCAATAAATGTTTCTGGAATGAATTAATGAATACTAGTTCCCTCTTCCCCATCTTCTAGCCCCTGTCCCCTGTGCTGAGACTATGGATGATAAGGCTTTTTTTTTTAATTAGCTCTTTTAGCCCTTTGAGCTTCTGTGACAAGTTTATGGAAAGTGGGGAAGAAAATGTAGATATTTTGCCCATCTATAGCATAGTTTGGGTGGGAAAAAGATCTAGTGCTACCCCCGGTTTTATAGAAAAGAAAACAGAGTCATGGAGAAGTTGAATGACTTGGTGAAAATTGCAAAATAAATTACTGATATAGTAAAGATAAGAACTCAGGTTTCCTGAGTTTCAGAACTATATATCATAGCCAGTTCTTCTGTGGCATTCAAGACTCAGAGAACTCAAGCTTCCAGTCTCTTCAAAGATGTAGAAAGATTCCCTATGAAAGGGAGTTTCTTTTACATTTCAGTGTCTTCATTCTTGTCCATTCAGACTTTCTCCTGTGTTGAAGGCTAAAGGGGGCACATCCTTACATATTCATGGTGTCCCAGAAGACTTAGTGCAGTTTTAAATCATTAAAAACTTAAGTTTTAATGACTTTTAAAACCCCACTAGGGACTTTTGGGCCACCCTGGGCAGTCTCTTTTTCCTTAAGCAACAAATAGACCTTTGTGGCTTTCTTCAGATTTTTGTTTTGGCATAAGTGTGTTTATTCTGCACACATACATGCATTCATACATATATAGATATATGTATAATTTTCACTAAGCATTCTAGTTCAGGGACTTTGGGTGGGTTGGTCAGTCTCTCTTCATATGTATGTATGTATGTATGCATATATGCATTTATGTATGTGTATATATATCTGTGTGTATATATGTGTATGTCTATGTGTTGTGCCATTTTAGGAAGTCTTTCCTCAATCTTCAGTACTAGCAAATCCACACATTACTTTTCCATCAATCAATATACCTTTATTAAGTGACTGCTGTGTACCAGGCACTGTGTTGAGCTCTGGGCATACAAAAAAATAAAGAAGGTAAAAGATAATACCTACCCCTTAAGGAGGTTGCAATCTGATGGGGGTGGCAACATGTAAATACATGCAAAGTGAGCTACATACAAGAAAAACTGGAAATAATGAGCAGAAGTAATGCATTGGAACTGAGGGGTTGAGGAAGGCTCCCTATAGAAGGTAAAATTTTAGCTGAGACTTAAAAGAAATGATGGAAGTTAGTAGTTAAAATGAAGGGAGAGCATTGCAAGGATGAGGAACATCCAGGAAGAATGCCTGGAGCTGAGAGGTGTAGAGTCTCATTCTGGGAACAGCCAGGTCAGTCTTGCTGGATTGAAGAGTATGTGATGGGGAATAAGGTGGGCATTTATATATTGACATACATACATATATTTATACACACATATCTATATATATGCATATATACATATTTTTCTACCCTCCCCCCCATAGTTTTGAATAAGCTGTTGGTAATTTTTATCTCCCTTCCCCCTAAGTTCTACAAATGTTTCCAAATTGGAAAGATTGTGTTGGTATGTATTCTAAGTAGTCATTGATTTGAAAGTCAGAAAATATTTTTTCTGCTGATTTTAATTTCTTTTTCTCTTAAAAAAGGGAAAACAAGAAAAAAAAGAGGTTTCCTTTTGTCATCCTTTGCCTCTTTTTGATGTTGTGCTTATTTGAAGGTTTTATAACATGAGAGATACCAATTATTTAAGTCATTTTAACAAAAATCACATATGATATTTCATAAATACTTTTGGAAGAAGATAATAATAATAACAATAACAATAATTATGTATTTGCATAGTACCTCACAATTTATAAAGTTCTATCATCTACATTATCTCCTTTGGACCTCACTACAGCCCTGTAAGGCAGTCAGAGCAAGCATAGGGTGCTCCAAAAATCTTAGGACTAAGACTTTTTTGACCCCCTGCATTATTATCCAGAGTTTGCAGTTAAAGAAACTGAAACCTAGAGAGTTTTGGTCATTTTCTCTTATTAAATGGCAGAGCCAGAACTGAAACCTAGATCTCCTTATTCCAAATTCAGATCACTATCAAAATGAATGTTCTCATTGGCAAAATGGCAATGTGATCATTGGAAAGGGACATGCCATTAAGCTGCCTTGCAGTGAAAAGTTGCCTAAATGATGATGGAAGTCAGTAAAAGGAGGGTGCCCTTTTTACCCATTTCATCACAGAAAGAAGAAAAAGGCAGAGAACAAAAGATAAAGAATGTTGGAATCACTTTTAAATTAGGTTGTGTTTTTACTGGGACATTTAGATTGGCACCTAGTAGATAGAATTTGATGTAATAACCTGATACTCATTGTAAACGTGCTAGGATATGAGTGGAATTGGGAGGAATCAATGAAATGAAATAATTTTTGATTGAAATGAAATGAATTAGATTCTTTTTTCCCTTTTCCCCTTTTTCCTTTTTTCTTTTTCTTCTCCACTCTTTTTTTTTTTTTGCTTTTTGGTGGGCAATTGGGGTTAAGTAACTTGCCCAAGGTCACATGGATAGGTTATTGTCTGTGTGTGCATTGTCTGAGGCCAGATCCGAACTCAGGTCCTTCTGACTCCAGGGCAGACACTCTACTCACTGCGCCACCTAGCCACCCCTTCTCCACTCTTTTTTAATTTTTTAGTTTACATCATTCCTTTCCACAAGATTTTGAGTTACAAATTTTCTCCCCAATTTTCCCTACCCACCACTCCAAAACAGCAATCCTGCTGAATATCCCCTCCACCAACCTGCTTTCTCCGATAACTTCCCCATCCCTGCTTTGACTTTCCAGTAGGGCATGGTGGATCTCTGTGCCCCATGTTACATGTTACATGTAAAATTATATATATATTTAAACATTTCACTTTAAAACTTTGGATTCCAGATTTTTTCCCTTCCTCCCTCATCACACACCTTCACTGGGAAGATAAGCAATTCAATATAGGTTGTACATGTGTAGCTATGCAAAACATTTCCATAGTGGATATATTATGAAAGACTGATTATATTTCCCTCCATCCTATGCTACCTCCCACTTGTTCTATTCTCTACTTTGATCCTGTCCCTTTTCAAAAGTGGTTGCTTCTAACTTCAGTCCACCCCAGCCTACCCTTCCTTCCATTATCCCCCCATCTCTTCCCCTTCCCCTCTACTCTCCTATAGGGTGAGATACCCTATTATGTTTGTATATCATTCCCTCCCTAAGCCAAATTCAATGAGAATAAGGTTGACTCATTCCCTTTTGCCTTCCTGTTCTTCCCCTCCATTGTAACAATTTTCCCTTTCCTTTTCCATATGAGATGATTTACCCCATTCTGTCTCTCCCTATCTCCTCTCATTATATTCCTCTCTCACCTCTTAATTTGACCTTTTAAGTATCATCCCTTCCTATTCAATTGGTCCTGTGCCCTCTGTCTATGTATACCTGTAGACATATATACACACACTCACATATGTATTCATATGCCCATATACCCTCCTATATAAAGATATGTATGTATGTACATATGTATGTATGTATACACACATATACACATATATACATTTCTATTCCCTTCAGCTATTCTCATCCTGACAAAAGTTTCATAAGTTACAATTATCTCTTTTCCATGTAGGAATGTAAGTAGTTCAACTTTGATAAGTTGCTTATGTTTTCTTTTCCCTGTTTACTTTCTCATGCTTCTCTTGCTTCTTGTATCTGAATGTCAAATTTTCTATTCAACTCTGGTTTTTTCATCAAGAATGCTTGAAAGTCCTCTACTCCATTGGATGATTATATTTACCCTTGAAACATAATACTCAGTTTTTCTGGGTAGGTGATTCTTGGTTTTAATCCCAGCTCCTTTGCCCTCTGGAATATCATATTCCAAGCCTTCGATATCTCAATGTAGAAGCTGCCAAATCCTGTATCCTGATTGTGTTTCCACAATATTCAAATTGTTTCTTCCTGGCTGCTTGTAATATTTTCTCCTTGTTCTGGGAATTCCAGAACCTGCCTATAATATTCCTAGGAGTTTTCTTTTTGGGATCTTTTTCAGGAGGTGGTGGGTGAATTCTTTGACCCTCTATTTTTCCCTCTGGTTCTAAAACATCAAGGCAATTTTCCTTGAGAATTTCTTGAAGGATGATTTCTAGGATCTTTTTCGATAATGGCTTTCAGGTAGTCCAATAATTTTTAAATTATCTCTCCTGGATCTATTTTCCAGGTCAGTGGTTTTTCCAATGAGATATTTCACATTGCCTTCTATTTTTTCATTTGTTTGGATCTGTTTAATAGTATCTTGATTTCTCATAAAGTCACTAGCTCCCATTTCCTACAATCTAATTCTGAAGGAATGATTCTCTTCAGTGAGCTTTTGAGATTCTTTTTCCATCTGGTAAATTCAGCTTTTTAAGTCATTCTTCTCCTCATTGCCTTTTTGAGCCTCTTTTCCCATTTGAGTTAGTCTATTTTTAAGGTGTTATTTTCTTCAGTTAGGTTGTTGACTCATATTTCACAATTTTCTTGCATTGTTCTCATTTATCTTCCCAATTTTCCTCCACTTTTCTTATTTGATTTTCAAAATCCTTTTAAAGCTCCTCTATGGCCTGTAACCAACTCATATTTTTCTTGGAAGCTTTTGATGCAGGAGTTCTGACTTTGTTGTCTTCCTCCTGTTCCATGCTTTGATCCTTTTTGTCCCCAAAATAGGAGTGTAAAGTTGGGTTGCTCTGTTTGCTTTGCTTCCTTTACTTGCTCATGTTGCCACTCAATTACTTGACTTTTGGGCTTTTTGCCACAGTAAGACCCTGCTACCAGACAGGGGAGCTTCATCCCAAGTGCTGGGATTTTTTCAGCTGCCAACAGCATTATTTGGGTGTTCTCTCTGAAGCCTCCATACACCCTGGCAAACTGCTTGTGCACCACAGGTCCTCCACCTGAGACAGTGATCCAGATCCAAGCCGGTTAAAGCAAGAGTGATTACCCCTTAGACTGGTTGCTTGGTCCCCCTTACAATCTGCAGACCAGGAGCTCTGAAGCAGCCACATGGTGGGTGGCTGCCCAGCTGTGGAGACTCAGCTGCTTTTCATCCCGGGGGCAAAGGCCAGATCACACTTCCAAATTCCCAGGTCCCAAAGTCCACACTGCACTGACCTCTCACTTTGTTCTTAGCATCTATGGGTTGATAATTCTGGAAACCACCACAGCTGCTGGTTATCTGAAGTCCCTCTAGCTGGTGGCTGGTCAGGCCCACCCTGAGCCTAAAACCTCCTGCTCCCAGGGGCTGGGTTTGGTTCCCAGACTGCTGTGCTGGCCACTTCCCACCAGCCTTCTGGGCTGTCCTTAGTGGGAGGTTAGCTTTCCTCTGTTATGGATTCTGTAGCTGAATTTGATTCTTAAAATTTTTTTTCTTACTGAAAAGCAAAAATTCCACAAGCAAATTACATTTCTTATAGAAAACATCCTTTTTATATGTTGTCAAATGCTTTAAAAATTTCTCATTTATTCACCGCCTCTGGGCTGTCCCTTCTATTTGCCCTCTGAAAGGTTTGCAGATTTCCTGGGATGGTGACTATTCTCAGGCTTTAGGGGTAAACCTATAGTTCTGCCCTCATCATAGTATAATTCATGAACCCCCACTGGTGTGCTTTCCCTTAACAGTGAGACAGTACACACACTTATCTGCTAACAAAGACATTTGTTAAAATAGTACAGAAAGTATAAGTTACAAAAAATTCTCTCTCAGAAACACACATTCTCTCTCAGACACAGCATCAGTGGGAAGGTTAAATTCAAATTTAGGTCACAAAAGTAATGAGACATAAGTGAAGGAGGCATATGACCAAGGAAAATCACAGTTGTGGAAGTTCAGGATGCATAGAGTGTCATTTCTTCTGTTCCTCCTCCCAGTCTTTTCAATTGTTTCTCTTCAGTAGCTTTCTTTAGATTCTAAAATTTAATCTATCCTTGGTTGTCCTGCTCCTAGAAACTACTTCCTCCCATAAATGACTTTCTTTCTTTCTTTCTTTCTTTCTTTCTTTCTTTCTTTCTTTCTTTCTTTCTTTCTTTCTTTCTTTCTTTCTTTCTTTTTCCTTCCTTCCTTCCTTCCTTCCTTCCTTATTTATTAAATGACATTAATTGCTTAGAGTCAGTCTTTCTCTCTCTCTTTCTCTGTCTGTCTGTCTCTCCTCTCCCATGGATTAAAGGAAGAAATTTTGGAAACCTTTACTCTTTCAATTTAAGAAGTGCATCATCTTTCCCATAACTCCAATTCCTGTGATAAATTGCTTCTCTTCGTCCCCTTTCATAATAAATATACAGCAGTTCTTTCTCTTTTGATAAGTGGACAGACAAATCATGATTGAAATTCCTTAGCAAATTTTCTTATTAAATTAAGCCATTATATGTAGTCTTTATGTCAAAAGAACCATAAATCCTGTAAATTCCTTATATTGATTTTATACCAGGACTTGGAACCAAGAAAAAAATGAATTTGTTTCCAGAGATTTGAAGTCTTTGCTACTCAACAATGACAGCCTCAGTTAGCAGAAAGATAAATCAGTTTACTAAAAGTGAAAACAAAATTATCATTAAGATTATTTTTCAAAGTCAATACAAAAGTATATGCAAATAAGGTGTAATGGGTCTCTCTTATCAGTTGACTTAGGCATTTTCCTGAAATTCATTTAAATACTGACCTTTTTGTGTCAATTTCCCTGAAAGATTTTATTTCCTCTTATGCAAAGTTATTTTTTATGTATTCTGTTTTGTTTTGTTTTTTTGGTAATAGGATAATATAGACACAAAATGATGTTCCTGAAATGTATTTTAGAAGAGTGTTCATTTTGCCTTATTTGCAACAATAATATGTTTAAATTACATATTACTGAAAATCTGATTAATAAACTTATAGTCATATTATTGAGAGATTTTACTTAGAAAGAGGTTGACAAGAAAACAAGATTGTTCTGAGTTACTGGTTGATAATGTAATATGGGGATTACATGTTGTAGACTACATAAAAAAAAAAACAACAACTTAGAATTCCTTCTTACTAGCCTTCAGAATGTAAGAATGAAAAGGAGCTAATATTTACATACCATATTTACATAGCATGTTATATATAATTTCTCATTTAAGGATCATACCAACTTTGTGAGATAGCTAGTACTAGTAGCCTTATTACTCTTTTATATATGAGGAAACTGAGATTCAGTGAAATTGAATTACTTGTCCATGGTCAGAGAGCTGGTAAGCATCAAAAATTGAATTTGAACTTGATTTTATCTTAATTCTCTTTCCTTAGCATGATTTGCTTGACCATCCTATCTCTGTCAAAATGTATATTAAATTTTTTTTTTGCTTTTTTTTTTTTTTTGCTTTTTGGAGGGGGAAGGCAGGACAATTGGGATTAAGTGACTTGCCCAAGATCACACAGCTAGTAGGTATATCAAGTGTCTGAGGCCTGATTTGAACTCAGGTCCTCCTTATTCCAACACAGGTGCTCTATTCACTGTGCTACCTAGCCACCCCAAAATGTGTATTAAAATTGAAGCTGTGAATTGAAGTTATAACCATAAGCACTTACACTTTACTTTTCTGGTAGGCACAGATGTGATTCAGTAACTCTTTTTCTTTTGTATTTTTTTCAGGAGTAGATTTGGTTTTTTGGATTGTGGTATTTTTTTCTTCTTCAGTCTTCAGCAACCAGTACCCATCTGTATAAGAAGCAGATAGGTAGACTTTTCTGTTAAAGTTTGCTCCTGTGTCATAAGCTGAAAGAAGTTAAAGTCTAAACTTGGTGAAATTTCATAAAATAGGAAAATTAACAACTCACCAAATTGACTCAGTTTTCATCAAGATTATTTCCTGACTTCCTTCACTCAATATAGCTTTTAGAACCTTGTTTCTCTGTGTATAACATTATAACTTTCTTCTATACATTAGCTAACAAATGGATTTTTTTAGCTCTTCACTAACAATTCAACTCAATCCAACAATTCAGTTCAATTCTGAAAATCTTTATTGTCTTCACATGCTTGAAAGAAAATGAAACATTTAAATTAGAAACATATACTCCACAATGTACAAAAATACATTGTAAGTACATTGTCTAATCATCCCAGAAAACTAATGTCAAAGAACTTTAGTCTTTAAAATTATCTAATTTTTAAGTGAGTCCATTCTTAAATACAATTAAAATGCTGCTTTTTTCGTGCATTCCATTAGAAACATCAGCTCTCCTACTTTTTTTCTGACTTTCTATTAGCCAATGCCTCCGGTGTTTTTTATAGTCATAGAGAATGCTAGGATTGGAAAGTAGTATCTCTGGCAACTTTTTTGTTTTGTGGACAAGGAAACTGAGGCAACATAGATGAAGTGCCTTTCCCAAGGTGATATAGATTATTAGTGGCAGAACCTGGAATAGGACCCAAACGTTGATTACCAGTAAAGTATTCTTTCCTAAAATTGCATCAAAACATAATTCGTTGTGGAAGAATAGGTTACTAGGTGGAAATTAATTTTTAAAAGATATTTGCAATTAACTTCCCCTCAACATTACTATGAGAATGGAAGTCAGGATCTTCTGAAAGAATCAATTCCCTTGAGGCAGCAATATCACCACTAGGTCTATTTCCAAAGATGATTAGGGGAAAAGAAAAAGAAGCAATGTATTTGATTTGTTTTTCTATTTGGTGAGTTTTGTTCCAAATATGTTCTGAAATGTTTATAGCAGCTTGCTTTGTGGTGGCAAAGAATTGGAAATTGTAGCAATGCCCACCAGTTGGGGAATGACTGGACAAATTGTGGTATATGATTGTGATGGAATACTACCATGCTATAAGAAATGATGAGCTCCATGATCTTAGAAAAATATGGAAAGACTTGCACAAAATAATGAAGAGTGAAATTAGTAGTACCAAGAGAACATCGTATAAAATAACAGCAATATTATTTTAGGAACAACTTTGAGCAAATAACTCATTTTGACTAAATAAATACCCAAATTAACTACAACAGACATATGAGGGAAAGACACTATCTACATCCAAACAACTAATAGATGTATAGAATGATTTCATATATGTGTGTATGTATATGTATATTTGTATATATATTTACATATAAATATTTTGTGTCTATTGTAGCCATCTCTAGAGGGGGAGGGAAGAAAAAAATGGGGAAATTTTACATGATAACTTTATTATATATTTAAAAGGAATAGCAAGTTGTACATAAATAATTTGCAGTTTCATGTGCAATCATCTTTTTATTATACTATTTTATAGAAATGTTTGCTTTATTCCATAAATTAAAAATAAAAATTTAAAAAAGAAAGTAATAACTCCCCAAATAGAAAAACAAATCAAAGTAGAATAAATGCAGTCATTTCTGGGATATTTTCTGGTGATGTGAGCATATGAAAGCCTTGGGTAATTAGATTTGCTTAGTCTCAGAACAACTTCCTTAATGCTGAGGAAATGTCCTCAGTAGCATTGCATTTCAAAGTGGGAGAAATCCTGCAGACTGCACAGGAATGCTTGTTGTTGATGTTGCTGTTGTTGTTTGGTAGACAAATTTCTGTTTGAGCTTATGAAGTGCTTAGAGAGAGGAATAATTAAATATACTGAAGATTTTATTTACTTCAAATAGGGAACAGTAGTTGCTTTTACAAATAATAGTCTGGATCTTAATAAGAGCTTCCTCTGTGTGACAAGTATCATTTACACAGATTGTCCAAATCAGAGGGTTAATATTCTTTTACAAGTCTCTTCCTTCCCCTGCTCTGCCCTAGTCTAGGAATAATGTAGACTTCGAGAGTATCCTTTTTGAACACTTTCTAAATGTGTGTATACATGTATGCATGCACATACACACATACATGCACATATATACACATAAGCATGCATGCATGCATGTACGCAAACATAAGTATGTTCTCAAAGTGGGGGTGTGCTGGTAAATGTTTTACAACTAACCATTCAAAAAGCACTACACACTTTTAAACTTAATCTTCACTATTGGCATCTTTGCCATCACTTTCTTTAATCTAGACTATTAACAAAATGGTAGCTAGGTAGTGCAGTGGATAGAGTGCTGGGCCTGGAGTCAGGAGGACCTCAGTTCAAATCCAGCTTCAGACAATTACTAGCTGTGTGACACTAGGCAAGCCACTTAACCCTGTTTGCTTCAGTTTTCTCCTCTGTAAAATGGGAAAGAAATGGCAAACCACTCTAGGATCTTTGCCAAGAATACCCTAAATGGAATCACAAAGAGTCAGATGTGATCAAAATGACAGAAAAGCAAAAAAAAAAATCAACAGAAAAATAAATCAAGCCCTGATCTGTGGTGTCTGTTCTATTTCTGATATGTAAATGGTCACACTGAAAGTTTAACAATTTGGCTCTCACAAGCTACTTCTGCTGGCTCCAAGAGCCCTCTCTGATCTGGGCTCCCATCTCCACTGTAATATGAGAACTGGTTCACATCCAAAGTCCCTTCTAATGCTGACATTTACTAACCACCTGTATTGAACAAGATCCTCTAGGGACGTAAAGATAAATGTCCTCTGCCCTCAATGAACTAAAAATCTGGTGGAACATTTTAATATATACACACATACACAAATGCAAAGTAATTTCAAGAGGGGGATGGGAGAATGATGTTAACTATATATCAGGCAAGGTCTCATGTAGAAGGTAGAACCACAGTTGTGCATTGAAGGAACCAGGAATTCTTTGAAGCAGAGATAAGAAAACCTCAAGATCTCCAGGGTTGAGGGGGACATTTTGTGCAAAAGGTACAGAGAGAGGAAATTTATAATACATATGGGAAATGCTAGCAGGCCAATTTGACTGGAACAGGCAGCAAATGAAGTAATGTGAAAGCCCTCCTGCTGAGGAGGGCTGTAGGCATTTGTCCATTCATTCATTCATTCATTCATTCATTCATTCATTCATTCATTCCTTCACTTTAATCATCCAGCAAACATTTATTAAATATCTGTGATATACAAATGCACTATGCTGAGAGCTGAGTGAGATGCAAAAAATAAATGTTATGACATGCCCTCACGTTGAAGGAGTTTGCATTCTAGTAGCAGCCATGTTGATCAGGATGAATAACAAAAGATGTGACTTCAGCTGTGCTGAGACAATAATAATGATGTTGGAAAAGGTCAAAGAAGCAACCCCAGTAAATTGTCAGTGCAGCTTAATCTGCTGGTGGAGCACTGGATGACAAATCACTCCAACCCTCTTTTCTTGGAGGTGAGTAACAACTATTATTTCCAAAGTTTCCCTCTAATTCTGTACTCAAAAATACTGTTGTATTTGATCAAAACATTTATTATCCTCTGTAATTCGGTTAAAATTAAAACTAAGAAAGAAAACAAACAAAAAGAAATGAAGGCCCTCTTTTGCTAAGAATAAAAGTGTTATTTAATTTTTATTTTCACTTTTATATGCATCTTGGATGTTCCTTGAGAAGGAATATGACATTTGAGACCAAATCCCTGTCTAAAATCCTCTGACATCTTTTCATTTTCCATTGCCTCAGGCAGCATGAGTACTATCATAATCTCTCTAGACAATTTTGAATCCCAGATGGTATGAATAAACTAAAATTTTTTAAAGAATAAATTAATAACAACAATAAAAATTTTGAAAGCACAAATCTTAAGAGCTTTTTTGACAGGGGGAATCAAACAATATAATTTCCTAGATTGCACTGTGGGATTGCAAAATAAATGAAGAGGTTGGATTAGGGCTCCTCTCAGCTCTAAATACTTTGATCCTATGATCTTACTGCGGGAAAGGACTTTATAATTTATTTAGTGCAAACGCCAACTCAGTGCAAGAATCTTCTCTAAAAACTCATAGTGTTCTAGAGAGAATACTGAACTGAGAGTCAGATGATCTGGTTCCCAGTCTTAGCATCACTACTTATACCCCACATGCCCTTTGCCAAATCATCCCTCAAGTTTCCTCATCTGTCAAAAACGAGGCAATTGTACTACATGATCTCTAAGATTACTTCCAATTCTAAATCTGTGATTCTATGGAAAACATTCCTTTTAGGTAGTTATTCACAGGTGGAACTTTTATAAAAAAGATCTAAGTGTGAGACAAAAAAAGAATCACGGAACTGGAACAGATCTCAAAGACCATCTGGCTTATCTTCCCTTCTACACATTGCTTTGCTTTGAAAATCCTTTAGGAGAATTTATTATGCCTCAGCTAAAGTAAAAAAAGCAGGGGTAGCAATACTTATCTCAGATAAAGCAAAAGCAAAAATATTTTTAATTAAATTTTAATTAAAAGAGATAAGGAAGGAAATTATATCCTGCTACAAGGCACCATGAAGCAATATCATTACTTAACATATATGCACCAAGTGGTATAGCATCCAAATTCCTAGAAGAGAAGTTAAAGGAATTAGAGGAAGAAATAGATAGCAAAACTATACTAGTGGGGGACATTAACCTCCCCCTCTCTGAACTTGATAAATCTAACCTCAAAATAAACAAGAAAGAAGTTAAGGAGGCAAATAGAATTTTAGAGAGACTAGATATGATAGATCTCTGGAGAAAACTGAATGGGGATAAAAAGGAATTTACGTTCTTCTCAGTGGTGCATGGTACATACTCAAAAATAGACCATGTGCTAGAGCATAAAAACCTCACAATTCAGTGCAGAAAGGCAGAAATATTAAATGCATCATTCTCAGATCATGATGCAATAAAAATTATATGCAATAAAGGGCCATGGAAAGATAGACTAAAAACTAATTGGAAATTAAACAATTTAATCCTAAAGAATGAGTGGGTCAAACAAGAAATTATAGAAACAATCAGTAATTTCATTCAAGAGAATGATAATGAGACAACATTTGTGGGATGCATTAAAGGCAGTTCTTAGGGGAAGTTTTATATCCCTGAGTACATACATGAATAAATTAGAGAAAAGGGAGGTCAATGAATTGGACCTGTAATTGAAAAAGCTAGAAAAAGAACAAATTGAAAATCCCCAATTTAGTACTAAATTAGAAATATTGAAAACAAAGGAGAGATTAATACAATTGAAATTAAGAAAACTATTGAATTAATAAATAAAACTAAGAGCTAGTTTTATGAACAAACCTATAAAATTGATAAACCCTTACTCAATATGATAAAAAAAGAAAGAAGAAAACCAGATTATGAGTATCAAAAATGAAAAAGGTGAATCTACCTCCAATGAAGAGGAAATCAAAACAATAACTAGGAATTATTTTTCCCAATTGTATGCACATAAATATGACAATCTTAGTGAAATGGATGAATATTTACAAAAATAAAAGTTGCCCAGATTAACTGAAGAGGAAGTAAATTACTTAACCCCATCTCAGAAAGAGAAATCAAACAAGCCATCAGTGAACTCCCTAGGAAAATCCTTTAGGATCATTTGGACAACAATCTTGATGAATGGTATGCCAAAAAACCCATAAAGCTTGATCTGGTACCCTTCCTTTGATGATTCAGGACTAGGTAAATGTAGGAATCTAGAACATCCCCTCAAGGACCAGTTAACTTTGAATTTATCCTTGGGGTCAATATTTTTCTGAAGTAGACCTAGAATAAAGTGTTCAAATCAAAGGGAAAACCAGACCTTCCAGGGAGATTATACAAATTCTGCTGTTATTCTTGAACTAGGATTGACTTTTCACAGATATAATGATTGGGGATGACTCTGACTCTTTATGGTACCTAGTACGGGAATGGGTTGTTGAACTAGGCACCATTAGCTAAGATGTTTTCTATAAGAGAATACTATATTGACTGATTTTGTGACAAGATCAGTTTTAGAGAAAAATAAAGAGCTATGGTTATTTTCCTTATAGCAGGATTATTCCTGAAGTCTTCATTGTAGTCCTATTCTTGTATACTTTCTTGCATTTTTTTCTTATTTGTTATGATTCACAGAGAAGAAATAGCTAGAATCCAAGAGATCTTTGTGGCTACTAAGTGTATGACCTTATGCTTTACAGTGTAATTTCAGACCTTGTGATTTACTTCCAGAAAAGATTTTTACATGAGTACTTGGATTTATAGAGAGAATTATCCTGTGGGTCCCAGGTATTAACTCTTTAGAAGGAGGGCAACATAAACCATCACCATGTCTTCCTCTTCCTAATTCTTCTCATAACTTTCTTCATTAACCAAAGCTGGGATTGCAGTTAGAGAATATATCAATTTCTTTTTTCTTATTGTATATATGCACTGCTAAATACTGTAGTACTAAGACAGTGCACTTTGGGAGAAAGTGGTAAGAATTTAAAATTACAACATAAAATCTGATCTTAAATACCTGAAGCACACTGCTGTCTCTCTATAATACTATGAGCAATAGAGTAAAAATAAAAATAAATAAAGCTATATCCAAATACTTTGAGGCATAACTTGAGAACAGAGATTTAGGACCAGCAGCTAGGTCAGAGACCTTTGTTGACATTTGTTGACCTTACAGTGAGCCTATTCATTCATCTCTGCCAATAGATTGGGAGCCAAGGAAGGTTTTGAGTCAGAACAAGAAAGGAAACTCGGTCTAGGAGTTGACAATGAACACTATCAAAATGCTAGATTAAAAGAAAAAGGTGCGAGTGGGAGAATGATGGACAACTAGACTCATAAGTCTAAACCATATCACTGTTAGAGAGGGGACATGGGCTGGTCTCAAGTGTTAGGTATAAGAGGCAACTTCATTTCAAAGGACAGAATTGGCCACTGCCATCTAACTAAAGGATCTACTACTTCAGGGAAATGAGGCAAGCTGGAGAATAAAGGTTAAGGACTTCCATGTAGTGAATGTCCAGGGGCTAAAGAAATCATGGAAGGTGATTATCAAATTTGGAAAGGAGCCTGGATCTTTCAAGCCTAAATTAAGCATTTTTTCTTCCTTTACTCTAAATCAGTGGTATATAACTCGAGTAGATAGGAATCTCTACCAGTTACATATTGACTTAGAAAACCACAAATTAACATTATATATGTTGTACTGTATTTTTTACAATTTACTAAAAATCAATTACATTTTAATCTGTTTCCACATTTGGAAGTGGGTCATGAGTTTGACACCTCTGCTCTAGATTTCTTGAGTACATAACTTCAGAATTCTTGACTTCATTCCTAGCTCATGGAACAAGAAGGATCCTTTCCCTATTTGGGCTTTCTAGGCTTTCTTCCCTCAAAGTGTTTTATTCTTATTTATTTATTTCCTTATCTATCTATATATCTATTTGTTCATTTGTTTGTTTCTTTTATTCTTTATTCTTTCTGGGCTTTCTTCCCTCAAAATGTTTTTTTTTTCCAAAATGGACAAAGAAGTATTGGTACTCATGTTAGATTGAATATTACTTCCTCCCTTATGAAAATCATCTTCTCTTACTTGTCTGGTTTGATATTTGCTGATATGTTTTCCAGAGACTAATGGTGTAACAAACATAATTTTTTTCCATATTTAACTTAATTTAATATGATCCCCTCCCATTTCATTTTCAGCAAGTCAACACTCTTTTCTTCTTTCCTTATTGCCCCACTCTTCTTCCTTTGGAATCTTTCTGGAATTTTTTTGACAAAAAAGGAGGAGGAGGAGGAGGAGGAGGGAAGAAATAATCACTGGAGTTCTGCCTCAATTTTTTTTCACCATGATGCTGTTCTTTTCAAATTTAATATGTTTTTTTTAAAAAAAAACCCTTCCCAGCAATTTTGTCTTAAATTTACCTTTTCCTATTGAAAAAATTTCATATTGCTATTAATGACTCAATGCATTTACTCCATCCAACCTCACTGATAAACCTTTAATGGACTTAAATTAGTTCAACTGGATTCCAAATAACCTGATTTGCAATCTTTATTCAGATCTTCTGATATTGTAAGATAGCTTCTTACCCAATGTTATCAATCTTTTTGTTTTGAAATTTCAGATGTAGTGAAATATCATTTAACATGAGTTAATTGGAGAATAGAAGAATGTTAACATAAATGGAGTTTTCTGCTTAACTGAAAATTGGCTACAAAACAGTTTTTGTTTTAACTCTCATGAGAAATCCTAAAAATTCCTGATTTTCTTTGGTGCTTTAGTATGTAGAAATACTGAATATTGTTTAATTTGTGATGATTGAGGGTCCTGGGGTTATCATTCCAAATATCCATTCTTGTTGTACAGGATGATTCATGTGGATAAATATAAGAAAAATTTCTTAACAGAGTTATAAAAAATGGAATAGGCTTCTTTAAGGTATAGTTGGTCCCCTTTGTTAGATGTCTTCAGATAAAGACCAGATGAACACTTGTTAGGATATCGTAGAACAAATTCTTGCTCTGTTTAAAAAAAAAGTTGAAATAAATAGGCTTTGAGTTGTCTTCCTACTGTAAGAGTATGGGATTCTAGATCTAAAGCTAAAGAATAGGAGTTTCTTCTAAATGAGAAGAAACTACATCTGAAAGGAGCCACACCATCCTTTAGCCTTCCCACAAACAAACTCTCACACACCTAGTTGTCACAGCAAGGGGAAAACAAACACTCACAAGCCTAGCTGTTTCCTTGGGTGCATACTCTCCTCCCTCCAGCTCTAACTGATCTGACTCCCAGCTTCCTGTGTGCTCTGCTTTATCTTTCAGCAAACTCCTCCCAACATATACTCCATGTGATTATATTTGATATATTTGGGTCGGGGAAGATCTTCAAATTCCCATAGCTTTATTAAGGGACAGGAAAGATCTTCCACTTCCCATCACCATTAAAGCAGCCTGCCTAAAATTCACATACCTAGTAGTGTTGGAATTGGGGCTCATGTCCCAGGACTCCAAGCTTGGAATTCTTTTCACTGCTTCATGAATTGAAGGTTCTTGGATTGTTTCTATCAAGTCTCTGATAGGAGAGTGTGTGTGGTTGTGTCTTCATGCTCTTTTCCCCAAGAGTAATGGAAAAGAAAAAAAAATGCCATAATGCTTTTTAATTGAAGATTCCATTTATTTAAGTTCCAATCTGTTAAGATGTTTTTATTTTAACTAGTTTACTTATGTATTCTAACTCATTTTAAATACATACTCAGAAATCTCTGTGGGGTTTGGTGTTCTAGAAACTTCTTTTTGACATTTTATTATATCAGACCATCCATGTTGATATTAGGTTATTATTTAATTTAAGACTATTTTTCTCTTTCTTGGTTTTATGTTAGCATAATAAAGCTCACATTTTTATGTTTGTCTCACAGTTTTATGAAACTTTTATGCCAATAACACTATGAGATAGTTATATTTTAAAAATGAAAAAAACAAGACTCAGAAAGGTTGTGACTTTTCCATGGTCATACAGCTAGTAAATTTGAGAGGAAGAATTCAAACCCACATCTTCCTGATTCCAAATTCCCCACTCTATTCACTTGGCCACATTTCTTCCCTTTCCTTTGTCTACATTTTATAGATGAGGAAACTAATGATCAGAGAATATAAAGTATTTGTTATAATCCCACCATGAATGGGTGGTTGAGTGGGGACTTGAAACCATATTTTCTTACTCAAAGACCAATGTTGAGTCATCCTCTTTGTGACTTTATTACTCACTCATGAAACCCACTCATGGTTTGCCCACCTACCCTCTCCCCACTTTATGTGGGAATGAGGAGAGGTGGTACCTTGTTTAACAATTAATTCCTGTTCTAGACTATGCCAAATTCCTTAGGCCTGATTGTATTAAGATATGAAGTAGCAGATGAGGAAGGCTGTAGAAAGGGAAAGAGACTAGTTCAATATCAAATAGCCCAAAAAAGGTAGCAGAGAACCAGAAGGTTCTCTGATATTACATCTGCTTCTCTTTATGCCACACCATGAATTTCCTCCTCAAGTAGAGATGCATAGGACCACAAGTCAGTCCAATTCAAGGGCCGATCTAGAAGATAGTGCAATCAAATCTGGCAAGTCTAAAACAGAAATCAAACCATTTCCTCAGTATCTTCTGTCCTTACTTTTCTATTCCTGAAGAAAATAGTGGCCTAGCTATTTGTGAATCAGATGGGCCGTTTATTGTTGTTTAATTATTTTCAGTCATGGACAACTCTTAATGACCCTATTTGCGGTTTTCTTGGCAAAGATGCTGGAAGTGGCTTGCCATTTCCTCCTTCAGCTAATTTTACAGATGAGGAAACTGAAACAAACAGGGTTAAGTGACTTGCCCAAGGTTACATAGCTAGTAAATGTCTGAGGCCAGATTTGAACTCAGGAGGATGATTCTTCCTAACTCTAGGCCCAGAACTCTATCCATTGAGCCACCTAACTGCCCTAGATGGGCCATAGAAGTATTAATAAGGATAATGGGTACCCAGAGCCTAACATTTGCAAAGGTCTTTACATATTTTAGTCCTTTGGATTGGGCCTACCTTCTAGGGGTAGGAATATTTGGAGAAACAAGGTAAATAGACTCTTAACTCCTAGAATTCCACTCCTGTGGTCCAGATGTTTTGTCAATTACTTGAAGTATAACAGGCAGTAAGTTGTAAACCCTTCCTGAAAATGGTTTGAATGAGACTTCCAGATCCTTAATTTGCTCTTTTTTTAAAACAATTTTTAACAATATCCCATGGGATATTTCAGGTCCTTCTAAAGCCTTGTCACTTCCCCATCTTCCTTTTGTTACTGTTAAAGTCTGGGGACTTTTCTGAGTGGGAATCAGGTGAGTGCTGTGAAACTTCAGGCTTCACTTGGCAATTAGAGTGACTTGTTCCATGGTGTAGTAGAAGTGTTCTGCCACATTCCATTAGACAGTCATTATCTAGAAGCTGATGTTTGGATGAAAAAAGCTATTTTTAGGGTTTTCTGGACAAGCCAAAGCTGTTGCCAAATGACTCCAAAGAATGTGAGGCTGAACTTTCCCAAGTTTACTTGAGATTTTTATTTCTATCCCTATTTTGCTGAACAGTTATTTTACCACAGTCAAATCCTGTTTTTATTAAGAAAGACTATGTGCATGCATATCATATACCGGGTAGAAGTTGTTATCTTTGTATAAAAACATATGCCCTTAAGATAATGCTGAAGATCCTTGATGTATTTCCTGCTCATTTTCACAGGAACAAGGGAGCCAGAAAGACACAGAGTACTTTCAGTATACAACTGATCAACCAACAAGCCCTTATTAAGCATCTTAATGCTTGTGGTGGGCATTGTTCTAGACACTAAGGATAAAAAGCCCAAAATGAAACTGTATGTTCTCTAGGAACTCACATTCAGTTGGAGGGCAGAGCATGCACATTTATAAGTAAATGCAAAATAAATATATACAGAATAAATAAAAGACATATAATGTGGTTAGGTAGATTAGGCAGTGAAAGAGAAGGTATTGAACAGTGGCGATATGAGAGTGGGAGGATGTGTCTAAATGAGGATGATGGGAGAAAAGGTACTAACAAATGGCCTTAATTATTCAATGAAGTGTGAAATGAGGTCCTTAGCTGAAAGGGTGGGAGAAGAAGGTGTCCTGGGAATCTTTAGACGAGATGAGAAAGTTTGGAACAGATGCTATGGACAGTGGTGGTGGTGTTCATAGTTTCAGTTGTTTATCCGACTCTTCATGACCCCATTCAGGGTCTTCTTGGCAGTTGAGGGAAACCAGAAAGTGATGAGCTTGAATGAAACCAGATCTGCTAAGAGTTGGATGTGAGAAGTTCAGCCAGCTAGCATATCAAACTCCTGCTCTGCTAATCACTGGGGATACAAAGAAAGGCAATGAGGGACAGGCAGCATGACGACTGGCTGTCCAGTCTCTATATGGAAATAGCAGAGTATTGTGTGTGAAGAAAAGAGTGAAAGCCAGTTTGGCTAGAGTGAGTGCACAGGATGGGGAGTAATGTATAATGACCCTAGAAAGATAGATTAGAGTCTTATTGTGAAGGATTTTGAAAGCTAAAGAAAGAGTTCATATTTTTACCCCACAGGCAAAAGGTGGCTACTGGAGTTTATTGAGTAGGGGAGTAACAGGGTCAGACCTAAAATTAAGGAAATATAACTTTGGCAGCAGTGTGGTAAATAGATAAAGATTGGAAGCAGGGAGACCAATTAGGGAGCCATTACATGAGTGATGAGGGTCATGGACTAAGATGGTAGGTCTGTGAATGGAGAGAAGGGGTCAGATTCAAGAGATGTTGTAGAAGTAGAAATAGCAATGTTTGGTGACCACCTGGATATGTAGGGTGAAGAAGAGCAAAGTATTAAGGACAATATGGATTTTATAAACCTGGAAGATAGGAAGAGTGATGGTACATTTAATAGAAACAGGGAGATTTGGAATAAGGGTAGATTCATTTTAATTATCCAATAGTGGACTTTATGTTTGACTCTGAATGTAATAGGGAGCCACTGAAGTTTATTGAGTTGGGGTAGGGTGTGTGTGGACAGACCTGGCTTTGGAAAAATCACTTTGGCAGCTATGTAGAAGATGGGATTGCAATGGGGAACAGATTGAGAGAAGATCAATTAGAAAGATACTATAATAGAAAAGGTGAGAAGTGTTGAAGCTCTGGGCTATGATGAATAATAAGGAGGGGTCAAAGATGGCCCTGAGGTTATGAACCTGGGTGTCTAGAAGAATGCCAATGCCCTCAGCAATAATAAGGAAGTTCACTATAGTGGAAAATTTGATGGAAAGATGTTGAATTCTGTTTTGGTCATACTAAGTTTAAGATGCCTAAAGAAAACATCTAATTCCAGATGTCTAAAAGGCAGTTGCTGATGAAAGACTGTAGCTTAGAAGTGGATATATAGATCTGAGAACCATTCTTATGTAGATAGTCGAACCCAGAGAAATTGATGGTTCAAATTTGATTGAACATAAGGAGAAGAGAGCTCAGAATAGGTCCTTAGAGAACATTCAAAGTTAGTTAGTAGGCGTGGCTTGGATGAAGAACCAGCAAAGGAGACTGAAGATGGAGTGGTCAGAGAGATAGGAGAACCAGGAAGTGTCAATGTTACAAAAGGCTATCAAGGAAAGTATCCAGGAAAAGAAGGTCATTAATGGTGTCAAATGCTACAGAGCTGTCAGTAAGGATGAAGATGGAGAGATCACTGGTTATTTTGGAAAGGGTATTTTTAGCTGAATTATATTCTTAGGAGCCTGATTGCCATGGGTTTAGAAGAGAGTAATAGCATAAAAGGTGGAGGCACCTATGTAGACAACTTTTTCAAGATTAGTCAAAAAGTGGAGGAAAGATAAAATATTACTGGAGATAGAAAAAGTGAGACTTTTTTAAGGATGAGGGAGATAGGCAGTAAGAAAAGATTGTAGAGAATGAGAGATTGACAATTAGAATTGAGATTTGTTGGGAGAGAAGAAGTTGTAGGATTGAGAGTACAAGCAGAAGGACTGAACTTGGTAAGAAGAAGGGATACTTCCAAAAACAGAAGTGAAAGAGAAGGTATTGAACAGTGGCAATATGAGAGTGGGAGGATGTGTCTAAATGAGCATGGTAGGAGAAGAGGTAACTCTTAACAAATGGCCTTAAGCATTCAATGAAGTGTGAAATGAGGTCCTTAGCTGAAAAGGTAGGAGAAGGTGTCCTGGACAGTGGTGGTGGTGTTCATAGTTTCAGTTGTTTATCCAACTCTTCATGACCCCATTTGGGGTCTTCTTGGCAAAGGTGCTGGAGTGGTTTGTCATTTCCTTCTCTTGCTCATTTTACAGATGACAAAACTGAGGCAAACAGAGTTGAATGAGTTGTCACATAGCTAGTAAGTGTCTGAGGCCAGATTTGTACTCAAGAAGTTGTCTTCCTGACTTTAGGTCTGGCACTCTATCTACTGAACCACCTTGTTGTATAGTGAATCAGTTAGGGAGGAATAAAATTATTGCCTTTCTGAAGTAAGGGCCTAGTTGAGATGAGATAACCTAAATTTGCAGTGGATTCAAGCAATAGTTTTGTGATTTCTTCCAGCTTCGATAAACAGAATGTGAATAGGAATGGAGGCACATGGTGGGAGTTTGTAAAGGTGATTAGGAAAAGGGATTCCAGAATAGAGAGGGTAGTGTAGAGTTTAATTAACAACCCCTTACACTATATCAAAATAAAATAGATACAAGGTATAGCCTATTTATTTATTTTCCTCAGTAGGAAACACATATTTCTTTGGAACTTATGTAGAGGAAGACTTAAAGTAAAGATGTTATGTAATATATTATTAATCAAACATTCAAAAATAATCCCAGAAGGTTTACCCATCATGTTCTTTTTTATATACTATTGATTTTAAAGGTGGGATATGAGAGTTGGAGGGAGGGGAGAGAGAAATATGGAAAAAGAGGGGGAAAAGGGAGGCCCAAGCATAGTGGCTCATGTGTATAATTCCTGAAATTGAGGAGTCCAAGGATAGTGGATTCCTTGAACTTGGTAGTTTTGAGTTGTAGGAGGTCTAAAGCTATGCAATGTCACTTTTAAGTGGGACAGTGATATGGTGAGGCTCCCCACCCCCACCCCAGTAGGGGTTATCTGGCTCCTTAGCCAGATGAGTAGCAAACTGCCCCAAGTTGGATAAGAACAGGTCAAAGCTTCTATACTAATTATCAATAGGATCTGACCTGGGAGAGGTCACTATATATCCACTCTGGGAGAAATAAGGAGACCCAGTCAGCTGGGCAGGGCAAGGCATGGCAAGATAAGGCAGGTAAAGTAAAGCAAGGCAAGATCACCAAAGAAAGACAATTATAGGGCAAAACTCAGGTATACATTTCTCTGCATTATGACTATCACTCCAAGTGGGCAATATCGTAAAATAAGACTTCAGGCTTCAAAATTAAAAAAAAAAATACAAGACCACCAGGGAACCCTTAAGCTATTCTTTATTCAACACTGATTATGTTTGAGGAATCAAGCTGAATTGAATTATACAATCAAAACAAATTATCTTAAATTTAATATAGTGCTTCACAGTTAAGTGAGTTAGGCTTTGGCTACAATAGTGTTCCAAAGTACCTATTAGTTGTGTTTTTAAAAAAACAATTGATGGTGAGGCAGAGCCAAGATGGCAGAGCAGAGGCACAAACTTGGCATGAGCTCCCACTACAATCACTTCCAATACATGTAAAAAAATGACTCTAAACAAACTTTAGAACTACAGAACCCACAAAGTGACAGAGAGAAACAAATTTCCTGCTGAAGGCTTTTGGGCAGGTAGACAGGGAAGGTCTATTGCACTGAGCTGGGAGCCCAGCACAGTCCCTCATGAGCCATGTGGTTCTGGTGCCAGGGTAGCCCCAACCAGCAGTAGCCAGAGCAGACTTCAGGAGAGTGAATCACCAGTAGCTGTGCTTGTTGCCAGACTTCTCAACCCATAAACACCAAAGACAAAGTAAAAGGTCAATGTGGAACTCTGTTGGAAGAGGGGGGGATGGGAGAGCACAGTCTAGCCCCTGTCCCTGCTCCCAGGGCAAGAGGTGGCTGAGGCATAGTGGCTGTGCCATGTGGCTGCCTCAGGAGCTCCTGGCCTGCAGATTGTAGGGGCACCAAGCAGCCATTTGGAGGGTAATTGCTCTTGCTTTAACTTGCTTGGATATGGATTTCAGTCTTGGGTGGTGGTCCTGGGGTATGTGGCCAGTAAGCCAGAGCTTGTGGGGGCTGTAGAGAGGGTGCCCTCCTAATAGCCCTATCAACTTCGATAACCCCAGCAATTTGGGACAAAGCTCTCTCCATTCTGGAAGCAGAGTTCTACCTTGGCAAAGAGCACAAAAGTCAAGTAATTGGATGGCAATATGAGCAAGCAGAGGAAGCACAAACAGACCATAGAATCCTTTTCTGGAGACAAAAAGAATCGAGGGATGGAGTGGGAGGAAGACAACAAAGTCAGAACTCCTGCATCAAAAACCTCCAAGAAAATTATGAATTGGGCACAGGCCATGGAGGAGCTCAAGAAGGATTTTGAAAATCAAGTAAGAGAAGTGGAGGAAAAATTGAGAAGATAAATGAGAATGATGCAAGAAAATCATGAAAAGTGAGTCAATGGCCTGCAAAAGGAGACCCAAAAATATACTGAAGAAAATAATATCTTAAAAGATAGACTAACTCAAATGGCAAAAGAGGCCCAAAAAGCCAGTGAGCAGAAGAATTCCTTAAAAAGCCAAATTTGCCAGAAAGAAAAGGAATTTCAAAAACTCACTGAAGAATTCCTTCAAAATTATACTGGAGCAACTGGAAGTTAATGACCTTATGAGAAATCAAGATACTATAAAACAGATCCAAACAAATGAAAAAATAGAAGGCACTGTGACATATCTCATTGGAAAAACCACTGACCTGGAAAAATAGATCCAGAAGAGATAATTTAATAATTATTGGACAGGGGCAGCTAGGTGGCGCAGTGAGTAAGAGTGTCTGCCTCAGAGCTGGGATGACCCAGGATCGAATCCGGCCTCAGAAAATGAGCACCCACACATAAATCATGACTAGCTGTGTAACCTTGAGCAAGTTACTTAACCCCAAGCAAAATTTCCCTGATATTCTAGAACCAGAAGGCAAAATGGAAATTGAAAGAATTCACTGATCACCTCTTGAAAAAGATCCCAAAAAGAAAGCTCCTAGGAATATTATAGCCAAATTCCAGAGTTCCCAGGTCAAGGAGAAAATACTACAAGCAATCAGGAGGAAACAATTTGAGTAGTGTGGAAACACAATCAGGATAACACAAGACCTAGCATCTTCTACATTAAGGGATCAAAAGGCTTGGAATATGATATTCCAGAGGTCAAAAGATCTAGGACTAAAACCAAGAGTCACCTGCCTAGCAAAACTAGTATATTGCTACAGGGAAAAATATGGTAATTCAATGAAATAGAGAATTTTCAAGCATTTTTGATGAAAAAAACAGCTGAACAGAAAATTTGACTTTCAAATACAAAAAGCAGGAGAAGCATGAGAAGGTAAACAGGAAAAAGAAATCATAAGGAACTTATTAAAGTTGAACTATTTTTATTCCTACATGGAAAAATGATAATTGTAACTCATAAGACTTCTCAGGATGAAGATAGTTGAAGGGATATATGTGTGTGTGTGTGTGTGTGTGTGTGTGTGTGTGTATAATACATATATATGTATGTATAGGAGGGTGTATATGTATATGAATATATAGGTGAGTGTGGTCATATGTATGTTCATGAATACATAGAGGACACAGGATGAGTTGAATATGGAGGGATGATAGCTAAAAAATAAAATTAAAAGGTGAGAGAGGAATTCATTGGGAGAAGGAGAGAGGAAGAGATAAGTTAGGGTAAATTATCTCATGTAAAAGAGGCAGGAGAAAACTTACAATGGAGAAAGAAGGTGAAAGGGAATGGGACAACCTTATTCTCATTGAATTTAGCTTAAAGAGGGAATAACATGCATACTCAATTGGGTATCTTACCCTACAGGAAAATAAGGGGGTAGGGGATAAGCAGGCACATGATAGAAAGGAGAGTAGATTGGCAGAGAAGGTAGTCAGAAGCATATATTTTTGAAGAGGGACAGGGTCAAAGGAAAAAATAAATTACATGGGGGGGGTAGGATAGAATGGAGGGAAATATAGATAGTTTTTCACAATATGACTACTATGGAAATGATCTGGGTAGCTATACATGTACAACCTATATTGAATTGCTTATTTTCCCAGTGGGGACAGGTGAGGAGGGAAGAAGGGGAAAAATCCAGAACTCAAAGTTTTAAAAACAAGTATTTTTTAAAAAATTTTTATTACATTCAATTGGGAAATAAGGCATTGGGGTATAGAAATCCATCTTGCCCTACTAGAAAGTTAGGGGGGTAATAAGGGAGGATATAAGAGAGAACAGATTGGGGGAAGGAGCATTTAGTAGGCTTGCTATTTTGGGGTAGATGGTAGGGGAAAGATGAGGAAAATGTAGCTCAAAATTTTGTGGAAATGAATTTTGAAAACTAAAAAAAAATTAATTATTAACAAAATTTTTAAAATTGATGATTAATGCATACACTCATCACTTATTTTCATATTATTTCTATTATCTGTTTAAAGGTTATAATGATGCATATGGGTATGATGTAGACCAAAGCTTCCATATAAATAAATAGCAAAATTAGTTGAACTCTTTGATGTTTACTCATTTTATAGGAAAAATACCAATTTTGCAACCAGAGGATTGTTTTATTCCATTGTTCAGTCAGCAATCATGTGATTCATATATATCTTCAAAAGACCTGGAAGAATCTTTGAATTCCTCTAGTTAAAACTTCACATTTTTTTAATGAGGAACCTAAGACCCAGAAAAGTCAAGTAACATACCCAAAGTTGCTCAGCTATTAAGGGTCAAAATTCAGACTTAGAAAACCACTTCTGATTCATTCCCCTATGTTAAACTGTTCTTTTCTATGTTTTCTTAGTTTAATAGAAAGTGTAAGTGTTGGATATCTACGTATTTTGGGGGGGATTTTTAGTGGAATGAGACCTTTTTTTTTTTTCAATGTTTCTTCTTTCCATCTCTATTCAGGATTGAAATAATTTATTTTAATTTCTGCCAAGTTGTTTTAGTCCTGTTGGAAGATTGGCATATAATAATTTTTTAAATTCCTCAATATGTTGCAATGTTTGATCTTTCTTCATCATGAATTCTTAGAAGAATGAAAGTATGAATATTCAAAAGATAAATACACATATATTAGTTCTACCTGTATAATTTTCAATTTTCAATTTTTCATGGCTCATTTTTCTTGGTTCGAACTATAATTAACCATTGAAAATTAAAATGACATTTGGTCACCCTATATTAGTGAAAAGTATTTGAAAGAAGACCACCATGAAAATAATTGCAGTCTGTTCGTGAATATAGATTGCTGATAATGAAGTGGTAGAAAAATTATCCAGAAATCTCCATAAGACCCTCCAAATCAAATCAACATGCAAGCTGATTTTTGGTGACTTTAAGGCAAAAATGGAAAAAAGGTAAAGATTGGGAAAACTATTTGGAAAAGTAAGGATCGGGCAAAAGAAATGAGAGAGACCAAAGATTTGTCGTTCACATAGAAGCCTCCTAACTCTAAAGCATGAACACTTAATTAAAAAAACAACAACACAATAACAAATGGACTGGACATTGTAAGCACCAAATAATACCAAAAAAGAATGAAAGAGATTTTTAAGATACCTCTTGAAATACTTCTGCTTCCTGAAGGGCCATGTTCGGGTACCACTTCTTCTATGATGTTTCCCCTGATTCCCTCCCTCTGCCTATCCAGCTTGAAGTAGTTCCCCCTTTTCAAAATGTTTTACCATTTTTGTTGAAATATACTATGTTAGGCACTTAACTAAATAACTGTTCTCCATGTAGGTCTCTCTGGGTCTTGTTTCTTTTCTGTAGTCCCTTGGCATCAATTCCTAAAAAATCTCTCATCATGAAAAACCATTCCCAGGCCCACCCACACTGTGCCACAATACAATTATTTTCAAAAATGCCAAAGACAATTAGTGCACAGTGGGTAGATTGCAAGCATTTGGAGTCAGGAAGCTCTGAATTCAAATCCCAGTGTAGGCACCTACTAGTGGTGTGATCCTAGACAACCAGCTAGATCACACAAAGGATAGAATGCTGCACCTGGAATCAGAAAGATGTGAGTTCATATGGGACCTCAAATATTTACTAATTGTCTGATACTGGGCAAGGCATTTAACATTGTTTGCCTCAATTTCCTTGTCTGTAAAATGAGCTGGAGAAAGAAATGACACTTCAGTATGTTTTCCAAGAAAACCTTGAGTGAGGTACACTCTCTCTGCACCCTCTGTGAAGACTCCTCAGAATGAGAAGGGAGAGAAACTACTCCTCAGAATGAGAAGGGAAAGAAACTATCTGGAAACCAGGGAGACTTTTGTAAGACTGGACAGACCCGAGTCCTGGGTTTCCTAAAAAATTACACAACCTAGGACCCTTCTCCCCCTTCCCCTGCTGTCAATCAGCAGCAAGCCCTTTCAGAAGTCCTTTGACCTCCACCCTAGTAGGCTACACAGCCTTATCAGCATTAGGCCCTTTAGGATTTTTCAACATATAGCCTTGCAGATGACTTGATGACTTTAGTCCCTCCCTTCTTCACTTTGGCATTTGCTAAATAAGAATAGGTACATTTGAATTGGCCATTACTCATTTCCCTGTTCTTTGTAAGCCCGCCTCCCAGTCACTAAGCAATAGTGGCAGGCTTCCCTGTTGTTTGCCATTGGGGAAGATTTTCCTGCCGAGACTTGAGCACACCTCTCAGCCAATGTGGGCAGGGAAGGGGGGCTTGACTTCCTTAGGATATAAATTCTTATTCCATCTTCTGTAACATGCCTCATTCTGCTGGTTCATACTGGTGGAAGGGATGCCCTCTTCTCATGAGAACTGAATAAACTTCCTGTTCCTTCCTGGAGATACCCCTGACTTTTAATTTTTCTTGGGTAGGGGATTTTTGGGGTCTCCCATGCCCCACACAACCTCAAATGAGGTCTTAAAAATCAGACAGTACATGGGGCAGCTAGGTGGCACAATGAATAGAGCACCAGCCCTGGAGTCAGGAGGACCTGAGTTCAAATGTGGCCTCAGACACTTAACACTTGCTAGCCATGTGACCTTGGGCAAGTCATTTAGCCCCAATTGCCCTGCCTTCCCCCCTCTGAAAAGAAAAAAAAAGAAAGAAAAGAAAAATCAGAACACTACAGAAAAATGACTAAACTGAAAGGCAAGTCATTTACCCCTCTCTACCTCAGTTTCCTTATCTGTAAACTGGAAATAACAGCACCTAGTTCCAGGATTGTTGTGAAGACCAAATGAGGTAACACATATAAAGTGCTTTATAAAAACTTAAATTGCTATATGCACTCTAACAGCTATTTTTTAAAATACCTAACAACAGTATTAAAAAAAAAAGCTTCTAAACTTTGTCACAGATTCAGTCCAACTAGTAAGATTCTGACCAGTTTAGATATTGTGCCAGGCTAAATCTAGTCTGCAGTCACTTCTGACTTGTCACTTTAAGTTTAGGCATACAATGGAACAAATGAAGATAGGTGAGGATAAAAAAAGTAATAAGCTTACAAAATTAGCCATGTGACCTTGGGCAAGCCACTTAACCCCAATTGCCCTACCTTCCCCCTTCAAAAAAAGTAAAAAGAAAAACCTAAAAAAAAAAAAAGTAATAATCCCAATCTAGGAGTATGGAAGCAACTCCAAAAAAAGAGCCAATGTCCTTCTGATCCAAGAACCAAAACTTGGCTGACCTGTCAGTTTTCTGGGTGCTTAAGTGAAAAGAACTTTTGACATGTCAAACACAAGTATAGATTTCTGTCCAGCTCCTTCAATTTACTCATCAGTAATCTGAGACTCAGAGAGTGATTTGTCTAAGATGGAAATGCTTGTTTTATTCCACAAATTAGAAATGAAATTTTTTTAAAAAAGGAAAAAAATATGGGAGATATTGTAAAATATGGTAGAGTTTAGAATGCTAAGAAATAAAAAAAAATTAGTATGTATAATGAGTTAATATTTTTGAAAAAAGAAGTATTTTGTGAAATGCCAATTGATTTGCAGATCCTAATGTGGTTTTTTTAAATCTTTTTTTTGGAGGGGGTGAAGGTAGGTAGTGACTTGCCTGAGGTCACACAACTAGTACGTGTTTAATGTCTGAGGCTTGATTTGAACTCAGGTCCTCCTGACCCCAAGGCCAGTGCTCAATTCACTGTGCCACTTAGCTACCCCCGATACTAATGAGTTTTGGGGGGCAGGTAGGTAGCTCAATTAATAGAGTGCTAGTCCTGGAGTCAGGAAGACTCATGTTTCTGAGTTCAAATATGACCTAGGATGCTGTGTGATCCTGGCAAATCACTTAAACCTCTTTGCCTCAGTTTCCTCATCTGTAAAATGAGCTGGAGAAGGAAATGACAAACCACTTGAGTATCTTTGCCAAGAAAACCTCAAATGGGGTCATGAAAAGACAAATGCAACTTGAAGAGCATCATAGGCTTTTCATAGCTCTCATTAATTTCTTCCTGTTGCCTTATTGAAATTCATTTTGAGGGGTTTATGATTTTTAAAAAAATACATTATGATTGTTACACATACTCCAGCAGTCATTTCTGTATCAAAGGGAGAAAAATAGTACAACAAACCTGAAGCTCTCCTGTTAGCCCTCCCAGAGAACGAAAATTCTCCTAAAGACTCCTCTCTAAACAACTGTTTTTTTTTAAATTGTTATCTGTCTTTTTGGAGAGCTTGACTTACTATTCCTCTTGAAGACAGCATTTAAAGTTCAACCCAAAGGAGAAGGGGAAAGAAAAATGCCACAAGGCTGAAAATCCCAAAGTAGTACCCCTTTACTCATCAGATTTAGTCATTTGTTGGGCAGATGAAGCATGAGACCATCAACTTCTGATCTTCCCAGATGCCTCAGACTAGAAGAAGAAAATTTAAGACAGTTATGGGGGTAATTGTTGTTGCTGGTTTTTGGTGTTGTTTTTTTAAATGTTCACCAAGGCAAATGGGTCAAAGTTCAATGTACACATTCAGAATAAAAACGATAAAAAAGAACTGTTGCTATAATATAATTAATTTTTGGCTCACTGATTTGTACACTTTGGGGATAGAGAGGCTATTATATGAGAGTACTACGTGTACTTTTCAAAAAACGATGAGCATCCCCCAAGAAATAAGAGACAAGCCCTTTTTGGTGATTAAGGAACAAATCCTATTGTTAGTGGTCGCTTTTTAAACTTATATGCAGGACTTTTAAGTGACTAACTTGATGAATTATAGTCCTCAGTCAAAAGTGAAGTAAAGCCTTTGTAAGATCTAAGTGAAGCCTTTGTATATGATACTCAAACAGTTCATTAAACAAAATAGGCCCAGCCCCACTTACTGGTTGTCAGTAGTCAGAGAAATGATGTTTTCTTTGACTGAGGACCAATCTATCTATTCAATACTCTTCTCCCGTAGATGACATAGTCACAGAAAACACTTAGCATGCATCCACAGTGTCGTGCAAATGGTGAGCATTAATAGCACTGAATTGCTAGAGGCTGGAGGATTACCCACGTGAAGGGCATCCTGTAGTCTTCCCTCCCCAGAGAGGCATGTTTCTTTAGCCAACCAAATGTTTGTGATTTCCAGATTCACAAGGAATAGATTCTTTTGTGGACTGGATGATTATATCAAGCCCCAGAATATGGAAGAATCTCCTCAATGAGGCTTTAATCAAAGAGTTTGACTTGAGAATCCATTCAGGAAAAATATGAGTGAAGGAAAATTGCCTTTTGCAAGCTATGATATGCAGTTGGAGAAACAATTCCTAGACTAGGTCCATTAATTGAGTTTATTAAGCAGGGTAATGACAGTGTACTCTAGTGTCTATTAGGACCCTAGAGTCAAATTCCATTTCCTTTGGCATCCAAAGCTCTTCACAACTTGACTCCAACCTACTTTCCCAGGTCTATCACACCTTACTCCCCATTACCCTAGAGTACAAACAAACTGGTTTTGTTATGTTCTCCACATGAAAATTCCATCTTCTATATTCCGATCTTTCCACAGGCTGTCCCAAATGATTCCAACACTTGAACTTTCTGTTTTTCTTCAAAACTCAACTCAGATGCCACCTCCTAATGGCATAGCCTTCTCTGCTTCCCTACCTGCTAGTGCTTTTTTTTTTCCAAAAATTACTCTGTGTTTATTTTCTGTATTTGCATAAATTTATATGTGTACCTGTTGTTTTCCTCAATAGAATGTAAGCTCATCTACAGTAGGAACTATGCCATTTCCCCCTGCCATTGTATCCCCAGTACCTACCACATAGTAGATAAATAATATCAATTGATTGATCCATAATGATGAGAACACAGTTCCATTTGGAATATTAGAGTATGGATATGATTCTGCTATGATGTCAACATCTATCCCTAGAGAAATTGTAAAACTAATAATCAATATGGATAATTCCATTGTTCTTAATAATAGAGATAAGCAAAACAAATTCCCACAGGAGCCATGTCCAAAATTGTTAGGAAATAATTAGGTCTTGGCAAGGAAAGATTTTATGCATGAAGTTGGTTTCTAACTCAGAGGAATTTGAAATGAGAGAGATTGATAGTTGGAGGTAAACATGATATTTGTCTTTAATAGAGTCTGGCAGTACCATATTCAGATAAGACAAATGTCATTGTTTATCATTTTCTTAGTGAGCTTTTATTCCACATGTCTGCAGAGACAACTTAAAATGATGATCTTGAGGCACTTTGAGAGGCTGGAGTGTCTTCTGAGTCACTGAAGAAAGATAAACCACATTTTATTGTAGTGAAAAGTATGTTCATCTCGGAGTCCAAATTACCTGAGTCTCATTCTAGCTAGCTTTCTGATTGTAGGCAAGTAGCTTAACATGTCTGAATCACAGTTTCATATGAAAAGTGGCAATAACCCAAGTTCATTTAAAGATGGCAATAATAGTAACACTTGCCAAATAAATGTATATTGCACTCATACATATGTCTACATACATGTGTCTATACATATGTGTATGTGTATATTTTATATATTTATGCATGTGTATATATACACATGTATATGTGTACACACATACATGTGTGTGCCTATATACACACATCAGGATTGTTAGGGAAATGTTTTGTGAAGTGTAAAGCAATATATAAATGCAAGAAAATAGTAATAATAATAGTATTAATTCTTAGAATATTGGCAATCCCATATATTGTACATTGTAATTTTATAAATCAGAATACTTGATTAACTGGAACAAACCATTTCTCAATTGATGCAGATAACAGATTTCATTGCTGAGTCTTCACATGGTTTGGCAAGATCTAGGTTGCTGTAGAGCCTTGCACGTTTTTATTCAGCCATGTCTGACTCTTCATGATCCCATTTGGGCTTTTCTTAGCAAAAATACTGGAGAGGTTTGCCATTTCCTTTTCCAGATCATTTTACAGATGAGGAAACTGAGGCAAACAGGGGTAAGTGACTTGCCCAGGGTCATATGGCTAGTAAATGTGTAGGTCTGAATTTGAACTCAGATCTTCCTGACTTCAGGCCCAGTGATCTATCTACTGCCTCATCTAATTTTCCTCTTATACATAGTAAGTGATTAATAATATTGTTGAAATCATTCAATCAAATAAGCTTTATTAAATATATGCTATGTGAAAGGAATTTTGCCAAGGACAAAATGAAAAAAATCTCTGCCCTTAAGGAATTTGCCTTCTCTTGGGGGGGGGGGCAACATGTTCACATATGAATGCATCCAAAATATATACAAAGTAAATTTTCTATCAGCCAACATTTTTAAAGGAAAAGGATGAAGAGAAAAATACATTTAGGAAGTTAATAGCTAGCTAACAAGGTGGTGTTCAAACTTAAAATTTAGATTTCTCTACCATGGCATAGAGTAGTATATGAATGATGGATTCCTGTCCTGAGGTGGAGTACAACTAACCAAGCATTGTAAAAATGTTTTTGACAGAAGCCTTGAAAATATAATCAAAGAGATAATGTAGGGGGTGGCTAGGTGGCACAGTAAATAGAGGAGTCAGGAGGACCTGAGTTCAAATACAGCCTCAGACACTTGACACAATTACTAGCCATATGATTCTGGCCAAGTCAATTAACCCCAATTGCCCCCCAAAAAGAAGAAAAAAAAAGAGATAATGTACACACACACACACCCACCCACCCACCCACACACACACACACACACACACACAAAATCCTTCCAAAACATAATGCAATTGGGGTTATGTAATTTGCCAAGAGTAAAGTGTATGATAAGTATTGGGCGTTTAAGGTCAGATTTAAACTCAGGTCCTCCCAATTCCAGGGCTTGTGTACTCCCTAGCTGCCCCAATACATATGTTTTAAAATATGGCCAAATGTGTAGTTTTTTTTTCTCTTGCTTGACTATATATATTCATTACAGGATTTTCCTCTACCCCTTTCTTTAAGTTTTCAGTTGAAGGGAAAAAGGAAGGGAAATATTAATAGTACAAAAGCCAAAACATATTTTAATGCACAGAAAGAAACAGAAGGAAGTTCACCATATATATATATATATATATATATATATATATATATATATATATATATACACACATGTGAATGTATGTATGTACATATAGAGATATATATCTATACATACATATATTCATCATATATATATATATACACATATTTATTTTAAAATTGCTATAAAATGGAGATGTACAGTTTCATGGACAATCCTCTTTTGGTGTTCTTCTGTGTGGATAAAAATGTCCCCCTTTTGGTAGTTCAGTTTGTTTTAAAATTACTATTTATTTATTTTAAACATTCTTTTCTTTTACATTTTGCGGTCCAGATTCTCTCCCACCCTCTCCCCTCCACTTAGAAGACAGGATGGTTGAGCCAGTTCACTACTCCACCAGCAGTTCATTAGGGTACCTATTTTCCTATAATTCCCTCCAGCATTTGTCATTTCTGATAGGTATGAAGTAGTACCTCAAGGTTGTTTTAATTTGCCTTGCTCTAATTAATAGTGATTTAGAGCATTTTTTATAGGACTATATATAGCTTTGATTTATTCTTCTGAAAACTGCCTGTTTGTATCCTTTGACCATTGCTGTTTATGTTTGAAATAAACTAATCTAATTAAACATATCTTAAACTGAAAAGGATGGGGAGATGGAGGAGAGGATATGGCCCATAAATATATTCTACTACAAAGCAGACACAAAGAAAGAAAAAAAGTGGCTTAAATAGCCAGAAATTCATAGGAGACAAAATTTAAGAAAAATAGGTAGCAACATATGTGGCCCCAAATGTCCAAAGACCAGGAACAAACCAGAAGAACCAAATGCAAGGAGGCAACTTTGACCCTTTCAGTATCATTGAAACCTATGACTTGACCGTGATAATGTATGAGTACCTCTCATCAAAAAGAAACAGAGTGGTAAAGGAGGGTGGTGGGTTAGTATTTCTTTTATTAAGAAGGTATACACATGTGAGGAAATTCAGGACACAAAAGAGGAAATCATGATGGAGAGTATTTGGGTGAAGGTCAAAAGAAGGAGAGACAAATGATTTTGTTATGTGAGTATATTAGAGACCATCTTCATATGCTAAGATAGATAAAGAGTATGGAAAATATCACATGCCTATACAGTGACATGATGAGGGACTTAAATTATCCAGATTTCTATAAAAGTTCTCTCTGTAAAAATCCAAGTATCTAGTAACTTCTTGTCCTGCATATGTAATAATATCAAACTTTAAAAAGTAGAGGAACTAACAATGGGAAGTTTTATTTTCGATATGATTCTTGCAAACAGGGAGGAATTGATTGGTAAGGTAGAAAGGATAGGAACCCTGAGGGAAAAAGCAAACACTCCATCTGAATTTGTGATAGAAGTGACCATGTCTGGAGTATTATGTTCAAGTTGAGAATTACAAGGGCATTTATAAGCTGGAAAATGTCCAGAAGATGACAACCAGGTTAGTGACAAGCCTTGAGTTCATTTCATGGGAGGATAGGAATTGTAGGAGAAGAGAAGATGCTGGGGGGATGTGAGAGTTTTCTTCAAATATTAGGATTGTCATATGGAAGAGAGGATAGATTTGTTTTATTTGACTCCACTCGGTAGAACAAGAAATTAAAAAGAGGCAAATTTTTATTTTAATTCCTCTTTCCCATCCTAGAGAGGTAATGAATGAGATGTGGAGAAAGCGACATTCATTTTCAGACATAACAAATGCTTGAATTTGTTTTGCTTCACTTATTGGCTACAAGGGAAGGTTTAAAAAAATTTTCCCCAAAGGACAATGAGGGATGGAATGAAGGGGTGGAGGATAGTGACACTAAAAAGGAAAGAGAAAAGATAGGAATCAATGGGAAATTCTCAAGAGACACAGACAGTGCAATGTTGAAATGACTTTGTTAAACTTAAATTATTTTTAAAAGGCTGCATGTAGTGAAAAATAGACATACCGTACATTACAAAAGGTCATAGTTTTCACAAAGAATTCTCTTTTTTCATTTTCTCTGCATGTCAAAATGTTCAGATTTATAGGTAATAAATAAATAAACAGTAGTAAATAATAAAAAGAAAAGTCATTAAAAAGACAGTATAAAACAAAATACTACCACTAATGTGAAAGTTCCTCAGGAGTATGTGATGACAGAGAGATTATATTTTAAGATAATGTTTCTGGAACTTGGGGCAAATCGATCAAGCTCTTTGGGCCTTGATTTCCTTATGTATAAAATAGGAGGTTGGAAAGAGGTCACAAAAAAGAGAAAAAGACCAATCTATACAAAAAAAGATTTTTAGCAACTCTTTTTGTGGTGGCAAAAAATTGGAAATTGAGGGGATGCCCATCAATTGAAGACTGGTTGAACAAGTTGTGGCATATGATTGTGATGGCATACTGTTGCTCTATAAGAAATGACAAGCAGAAAAAACCTGGAAAGACTGAACTGAGCATTATGTACATTAACAGCAACATTTCGTGTTGATCAACTTTGATAGACTTAGCTCTTCTAAGCAATACAGTAATCTAAGACAATTCTGAAGGATCCCTGATAGAAAATGCTGTCTTTTCCAAAGAAAAAAATGATGAAATCTGAATGCAGATTGAAGCATATTATTTTTACTTTGTGTGTGTGTGTGTGTGTGTGTGTGTGTGTGTGTGTGTGTGTGTTTCCTTTTGGTCTGCTTCTTTTACAACATGACTGATATGGAAATATGTTTTACATGATTACACATATATAATCTATCTCAAATTGTTTACCATTTTAGGGAGGGGAGGAGAAAATTTGAAACTCAATTTTTAAAAAAGTATGCTTAAATTTGTCTATATATGTAATTAGAAAAAAATTAAATGTTATTTTTTTTTAAAAAAGAAGAGGTTAGAATAGATCCCTTTAATGACCCCATCAGTTCTGGATCTATTATCTATGATTAAATAAAGTAATTTGATAGCAAGGAAGGAGAAGGCAGTAGCACTTCAGCAAAATCATGAAAGGTTTCACGTAGGAAGTGTTATTTCAGTTGGGTTTTAAAGGAAAATAAGGGTTCCAAGAGGGAGTCATGAGGTAGGCATGCATTCCCATACAGGATACAGCCTATACAAGTGCACAGAGACAGGAGATACAGTATATTATCTGAGGAATAGTGAGAAGTTCAATTTGACTGGACCATAGAGGGCTCTGAATTACTGAATTGTGAGAGAAAGCAGTGGGCTGCAAACATACTTTTCCTCTTCCCAAAAGACTGGAGGAAAATAAGTTACCCTTTTTGTCCAGATAAGCACTAAGTACACCATCAGTAATATCCCCCATGACTTAAGCCACACACTGAAATGTTGTATGGATGGAATCTCAGAAATAGGCAGGGATGAAGGTGAGGCCGCGTAACTTCTAGCTGGGGTCCAGGCAATCCCCAAATAGGACTGTATCCACCAAATTTCCCTTTGTGATTCTAGTTGTGTTCATTATTGACAATGCTTGCTGGCTTTGGAGCCAGGGGACCTGTGCTGAAATCTCAACTCTGCCACTAATTCCATGTACAACTGTAGGTAAGTTGATTAACTTGCTTTTAAATTATTATTTCTTTATTTTAAACTTTCTTATCTTTTTATATTTTGAGTTCCAGGTTCTCTCCCATCTTCTCTGCCACCACTTAGAAGGCAGAGTGGCTGCACTAGTTCACTACTCATACATATATTGGACATATATATTAACTCAGAGTCTTTATTTCTTTCATCTGTAAAATGAAGAATTCAACTCCAAGGTCCCTTCCAGCTCCAACTCTAATTCAATGATGTGACCTTTGTTTATATAGGGTATGTTGTCCTTTGTCAATGATATGTTATTTTGTTTTTTCTCTTCCATATTTTAGCTTCGTAGATGATAGATTTTTCTGTTCTAAAGATGCCTGGATTTAAAGCGCAAGGCAACTCTTCTATTATTACTATTATTGTTAATAATAAAGATAATATTTATAGCACTTAAAAGTTTGAAAGTATTTTGCATATATTATCTCATTTATAAGTTATTACCACGAGTATTACCTAACTCACTTCACACTCCTATGGAAAAATAAGGTACTCAAAAATTTATCGCATATCATCATTGGTGATAATTCACCTAAATACAAAGTATAATGCATTTTGTTGGGCAGAACATTAATTAAATTGTGGTAGAGGGAGCTTGTCTTCAGAACTGCCCATATTGCCCTTTTTACCACTCTGTAATCAGTCCGTTAACAAGCTTTTATTAAGCATTTTATTAAAGCATCAGTGCCAGGCACTCTGTCATTTCTGAGTTTACAAAGAAAAGCAGAAACAGTCCCCACCCTTGAGGAACCCAGGTTCTAGACTTCTACCACTTCCTTTACTGGGATATTTGATGTTGTCAGCCTCCTTGATCAAAGCTGCTCCTAGAAAAGGAACTGATAAATTAATTCCTACACAAGTAGAAATGACTAATTAGGTTCAAAGTTTTCTCCCTCCCAGGCATACTTTAATAAGCTAGAAAGAATTGTGGAGTTTAACTATAAGAAGCCAGTAAGGTGGAAATTTAGGGGCATTAAAGTACTGTTTCTCATTGCCCCCAAAATCATAACAAATGTTTATTATATATACTCATAAGAAAAGCTAGTCCTTTATTTCTATACAAGCAAATTACCAACTTTTAAAAAAAGGTATCTCTTCTTAAGATCCTTTTGAAAGTAATTATTTGGGACAGCTAGGTGGCACAGTGAATAGAGTCAGGAGGACCTGAGTTCAAATCCAGCCTCAAACACTTGACACACTTACTAGCTGTGTGACCTTTGGCAAGTCACTTAACCCCAATTGCCCAACCTTCCCCCTCCAAAAAGAAAAAATCATTATTTGAAGGGAACAAATTGTAACCTCCAGTAAAGTACTGGAAGCAGGATACTGAAAGGATATAAGTAGATGAGGTCATGAGAGAATATTCTTGATTAATGGAAATGATACGTGATCCAAATGAATTAAAAACTCATAGTTTGCCCCTTGTGCATATTGTGTGTTTAGGGGATATTCTCTATGTTCTGGTACATGTTTCATACACCCAGCTCAGGGGAGGGTGTAGAGGGTGGAATTCTCTCATAAGCTATTATATCATGTGATTTTCAATTTCTAAAAATCTGCTCTCCCACCACTACTCATTAAATTAAATCTGAACTCCTTTTGCCTTCGGCTGTCCCTGCCGTCTTTTTATCCAGCCTCACATACAACCCTAAGGAGCTCTTCTGCTCCACATCTATCCAGCGCCCTCAGCATCATTCCTGATTCTTTGCCTTTGCTTATGTCACTGCCCTTGTCTGAAATCACTCCTTCTGCCTCCTCTTGAAGACTCAAGGCAGAATGGATGTATCCCAGAATGCCTTGCAGGACCATCCCCCACTTCATCTTGTTTTGTCTTTCTCTTTTTCTGTTTCCACAGCATTCTTGTATGGGAATGCCTGCAAAGGCACTATTTCCTTTGAAATTTGATTCTTCTATTGTAGGACCAGCTTCTTCTGAATTAAATAAACTGTGTTTGATACATGCATTTTATGACTTTGGTACCACGGTAGATGGAGAGTTAGCCACTAACTGCCTAAAAGCATCAAGGGAAAAGGGAATGCAAAGGAGAGAAGGGAAAATATATGCTTATTGTGACAATCTGACTCATCAGACTTTGTTTTACTTTTCCTTCCATCTCCTGGGAGACCCCCAATGCCTCATTAGTGGGAAGAGACTCAGGGAATAAACTTTAGGAACTGCAGTTAGAGTATCTGAGTTCAAATCCTACCTCTGATATTTACTACTTGAGTACCCTTTGAAATCTCCCAGGATCTCACTTCTTCATATATAAAATAAGGGGTCTGAGGTACCTTCTAGTTCTTGACCCTTGGAGGTCCCCCAACCCTTTCATGGGGCCTGTAAGGTCAAAACTTTTTTCATAATGATACTGAGAAGTTTTCATTTCTAATAAAATAAATACTGATAGGTAAAACCCACATAAACAAAAGCTCTTTGAGGGATCTTCGATAACTTTTAAGAGTATAAAGGTATCCTGAGACCAGAAAGTCTGAGACCTCCTACTCTATATCTATGACCCCATAAGTGCTTTATAATTAAGTATTCTTTTATGGATATAGCAGGTGGTCAATAAATAAATGAAGGCACGGATTATGTACCCATTTAAGTTGAAGGATATGTGGGCACGACATACAGAATGAGAAAATTATATCATAATAGCTGTCAGAATTAGTGGCTATATTTCACTCGGTTTTGTTGTTATGGTTTGTTTGTTCTTAAAGAACACCACTGACATCAAGGAGGTGATGTCCTAACTTGCAAGTGAATTGGATTTTTTTTCTTTTTGCTTTTGGGAGGGGGGAGGTCAGGGAAATTAGGGTTAAGTGACTTGCCCAAGGTCACACAGCTAGTATGTGTGTCAAGTGTCTGAGGCCAGGTTTGAACTCAGGTCCTCCTGACTCCAGGGCAGGTGCTCTATTCACTCACTGTGCCACCTCGATGCCCCCAAGTAAATTGGATTTAAGTGAGGCAGAGCTGTGCAAAGTCACCAACCTTGCTCTCTTCTCCAGAGGTATCTGGGTCCAATGGCAAGACATAGGTTAGGACAACTGGAAATGGCCCTGGATGCAGTGGGAGACCTTGGCCTTTTTTTGTTCGTTTGTGTTTTGTAGACTGGAAAACACAACCAAAATTCCTCTACCATAGGTAGTTAATAAAAGCATTAGTACAGGCATTGGTATAATTATACTAATAAGTCCTAGACCAAAGTCATCCCACCAAAAGGGGAAGCAGTGAGAACCTTAGCCTGGCACAGATTTCACATTCATCAGAAGTAGCTTTTGGATAAAGGCTAGGTTTCTGCAATATTTAAAATTAGAGACCAGACACTAGACATACATGTATAAGATCCAGCTCATCTACTTTCACACACCTGGCAAAGGCTTTGAGGACCAGGGGTCACTTCCACAGCATAGCAAAACACTGGAAAGAGACTTGACTAGTTGGCAGCTTATGCAGTGAGATTAACCCACATGCACTCTAGAAGCTTGAGTTCCTAGAACAAGACCGACATATTCCTACCTTAAGCGTCCTAGGGTTACACCTTAGTGGTGGGAATACCTTCTTGAATGCCATTGATACAAACCTTCACTCTGGTATGTTCTCTGTAATGTTAAACAGTGATTAGCATCTTCATATAAGTTAAGCAATGCATATCAACCAGCTTTTACAAAGGAATATTTGTTGAGAAAATATATGTACTTATCCCTTCCACATTGTGGGGGTCAGGGACACTCTCCCCTTATCTGGAGATGATCTGGAAAACCATGCAAAATTTTTTGGTCCTCCTTTGTACTAGAGAAGGTGTTTGTATTTTTTCTTTTTCTTTCATGTACCTTGTTGTAAAATTTGGGTTGATATTATACAATACTATACGTATATTTTATGCATTTCTGTGTTTCAAACCGTTTCAGTGTGGTCTACTATCCTTCGTGTGTTGTCTGCAGCTTCCAAAAAAACTCCCCAAATATTCCAATTTCATTTCTTACGTTGACCTGCAAGATATCAAAACCCATGATGGGGAAAGTCATGAAGAGAAAAACAACTATTTTCAGCTAACACTTAGGTGTCTAATGTCTTCCTCTATAATCTAGAAAGAATGTACTTATAATTAAGCAGTTGCTACAGATCATTCACCTGAATGAATTCACTTCCAAAGGTGATATACTTGCTGGAAGAGATCACATCTCAACTACTACTGGACTAGGACAAGCAGGCAAATCTTCATGGGTTCTGCTGCTGCCTCACCAGGGCTCATCCTCTGAGAAATCCAATGGACTTCAGCTCCCAGACTTCTGGCACTTGCTGTTCTGACCTTCTGAAGTTCACAAGTTTATAGCCATCTCTAATATTTCAGCTAGAAGTAGGAAAGAATGGAAGCATCAGAGACAGAAACAACAGCTGGAACTTGTGCCTTTCATTTTGTGCCTGCTTTCAGTGAGACTCTTCTTTTTTATTTTAATCAATTTATTTACTTTTAGTTTACAACATTCATTTCCACAATCCCTTGAGTTTCAAATTTTCTCCCCCTTCCTCTCCTCTCCCCTCTCCCCCATGGCAGCATGCAATCAAATATAGGATCTACAAATACCTTCACATTAAACATTAGTCTAGTTGTAAAGAAGGATTATAACCAATGGAGTGAACAATGAGAAAGAAGAAACAAAATAAAATTTAAAAAGAGAGAAAAAGTAGTTTGTTTCAATCTGCATTTAAACTCCATAGTTCTTTTCTCTGGATGTGGGCATCTCTTTCCATCATGAGTCTTTTGGAGTTGTATTATAACCTTGCATTGCTGAGAGGAGCCCAGTCTATCAAAGTTAGTCAAGTGAGACTTTTTTACCCATATGAGTGCAGCTAGTTGGGTGAGTGGATAGAGTCCTGGAACACCTGAATTTAAATCTGGTCTCAGACACTTAGTAGTTGTGTGACCCTGGGCAAGTCATTCAACCCTGTTTGCCTCAGTTTTCTCATCTGTGAAATGAGCTCAAGAAGGAAATGGCAAACCACTCCAGTATCCTTGCCAGGAAAACCCCAAATGAGATCATGAAGAATTGGACATGACTCAAATGACTGAATGACAATAAGGATATGTGGAGGTAGTTCTCAAGGGAGGAAACTCAGGCTATATATATATATATATATATATATATATATATATATATATACTCTCATCAGAGTTGTAAAGATGACAAAGAAGATTATAAATGTTGGAGGGACAGTGGGAAAACAGGAACACTAATGTATTATTGGTGTATTTGTGAATGATGAAGTTGTGAAACAGAACCATTGTGGGAAGCAATTTTAAATTATAAACAAAAAGTTGATAAATAATAACCCTTTGATATCAGATTGGACATGGTCTTATGGAGAGAGGGGAAGGGAAGGGAGAGAAAAATTTAAACTTGTAGAAGTGAATGTTGAAAACTAAATATAAATAAATGAATAAATTGGGAAAAAAAATGACCCTACCACTGGTAGGCCTATACCCAAAAGAGAGCAAAGAAAGAGGGAAATATATTTTATGTACAAAAATCAACTCTTTTTGTGGTAACTGAAGAGGGTACCCACTAAGAGAGTTAGGGTTGCTCTAGAGACCCTACAATACCAACATCCAGGGTCCTGCTGAATGAGTTCAACCCAAGTCTTTTCAGCCAAAGAAAAGTAAAATTTATTAAAAGTTTGCTTGCATTAGATACAGAGTAAGCCTGTGCTAGAAAAAATTCTATGGCACTCTCACTCTTCTATGGTGCTTTCACACCACATGGTGTGAGATGGGGTCTTATATACAGAAGGTTGTGGGAGGAATCTAGGGGTGGTCTAGGGGAGGAGTTTGAGGAGGGTCTTCAGGAGGAGTTAATGAGGTCAATGAATGATTAAGAGTGGGAAGCCACCTGGAGACCACAAACAATGGTGGGCTAGGCCAGTTCAAGGGTGGGAAGTCAAGCAACAGACTTGCCTCATCAAATGGGATGATTCAATCAAGAGTCCAAGGGAGGTTCCCAGAGGAACTGTACCTCAAGGACTCAAGGAGAGCTCAAGGGGGCTCCCAGAGCCCATACCTCATCAGTAACAAAAATCTGGAACATAAGGGGATGCTTATCAGCTGAGTATTGACTAATATATTGTGGTATAAATATGTTATGGAGTACTATCATCTTATAAGAAAGAGATGGCTTCAGAAAGATATGGAAAGACTTCTGTGATGTAGAGTGAAGTGAGCAGTACTTATTTATTTTTATTAAGAATTGATACTGTTGGGGTGGCTAGGTGGCGCAGTGAGTAGAGTGCCGGCCCCGGAGTCAGAAGGACCTGAGTTCGGTTCCGGCCTCAGACACTTAACACGCACAAAAAAAAACCAAAAACCTAGCCGTGTGACCTTGGGCAAGTTACTTAACCCCAATTGCCCTAAAGGGGTGGCTAGGTGGCCCAGTGAGTAAGAGCGCCGGCCTCGGAGTTGGGATGACCCGAGATCAAATCCGGCCTCAGAAAATGACCACCCACACATAAATAATGACTAGCCGTGTAACCTTGAGCAAGTTAGTTAACCCCAATTGCTTTAAAAAAAAAAAAAGAATTGATACTGTAGCAACAATATTATAAAAATGAGCAGCTTCTAGGATTTTTATAAACTATTGAGTGATGAAATGAAGAGAACCAGGACTATTTTATTTATACAATAACAACACTGTAAAAACAAACAACTTTGAAAGCTATAAGAACCATGATCAATATAGTGACCAATCAGGATTCCAGAGGACAGATGATGAAACACACTATCCATTATGAAAAGGTACTTTACTTTAGAGTGTAGAGTATTCTTTTATACAATTAAGGGAATTAGTTTTTACATGACTATATATTTGTTACCAAAAAAAAGTTGTTTTTCTTTTCTTTCCAAGGGGTGTAAGGTAAAAAAATAGATATCTGTTCATTTTTTTTTTAAACACATCAATATTTTTTTTTAATTGAAGGATCACAGAATCATAGATTAGATGATGTCTATGATGACATATGGACTCTGGGAGGCCCCTTGAGCTCTCCTTGAGTCCTTGAGGTACAGGCTCTGAGAACCTCCCTTGAACTCTTGATTGAAACATCCCATTTGATGAGGCAGGTCCTTTGCTAGACTTCCCACCCTTCCCACCTAGCCCACCATTGTCTGTAGCCTCCAGCTACTTCCCACCCTTAATCACTCATTAACCTCATTAACTCCTCCTGAAGACCCTCCCAGGGCTCCTCCTCTGGACCATTGCTGGATTCCTCCCATAACCTTCTGTATATAAGAACCCATCTGGTCTTCATGTTTGTGAGAGTGCCATAGAATGCCATAGAATAGTGAGAGTGCTGTGAGAGCACTGTAGAATTTTCTAGCACAGACTTACTCTGTGTCCAATACAAGCGAACTTTTAATAAATTTTATTTTTCTTTGGCTGAGAAGACTCGAGTCTAATTCATTCAGCAGGACCCGGAGTGTTGGTATGTTGGGGTCTCCAGAGCAACCCTAACCCTCTTAGTGGGTAACCTCTTCATGTCCATGTAAAGTGTCCATGTAAAGAAAATAGGAAGCTTCCCCTGCTTGTGCCTACATTTGGAAGCTTATAATTTTTTTTTCTTCTACAACTTAAAAAGAGAAAAATCAGTTTGTTTCTTTAAATCTTTTGTATGCATTCTTAGTTCTGGTTCAGTGGCCATTTACTAGGATCTTCATTGCCTAGTAATAAGATTAGCATACAGGAGAGGGTCCTCCAGCATGCATTTCTGTTAGCAAGCTTACCCCCAGGCAGAGGATACTGCACACACTCCAAGTACTCCACCCTCATAGGTCAATCCCTCCATTACTCTGGTATAAAGCTTAGCATGCCTACTGTGGAATTCACATATAGATGATGAAACTCTGGATGAAATAATGAGGGACAAGAACTTATATTTCTAGAATCCCCAAATCATTAGATTTAAAGCTGGAAAACACATAAAGGGGAAGGAAGAGGACGGTGCCATGGATAGAGCTGGGCTCTCAAATACTCACTAGCTGTGTGATCCACTGGAGTCAACCTCTGTTTGTTTTAGTTTCCTAAACTGCAGAATGAAAACAATAACAGTACTCACCTGGCAGGGTTGTTGTGAGGATAATCTTTATGAGTTTATATTTGTGAAGCATTTCGCACAATCCCTGCAACACTGTAGGAACTTATCCCCTTCCCTCCCTAGTCTAATAAGTTCTTTTGATAGATGAGGAAACTGAGGTCCGGAGCTAGGTGGCTGCACAACTAGCAGATAGAATATCCAGCATTTGAATTCTGGCTCCCTGGCTCCAAATCCAGAGGACTGAACACACTTTTATTTATGGAGTGATTGTTTAAATTTAACATGAATAGGCTAAATGAAATGTGAATTATATCATATTAGCCATATTAATTCACATAGATAGCTGAAATTTTTTCCATGAATTTGAAGTATTTAACCCCGTAGAGCAAAACTGAACTCTTAATTAGCCTTCAATTAAAATCTATTGAATCAAACTGAATTGAAACTAACCCAAAGACATCATTTTGTTGTTTTCCCAGAAGTTTCTAAGAACTAATAGCCCTTAGGTGCCATCTAGTGGAAATGAAGTAGTATATTTACGGGTTTTGGTTTTTAAATATTTAATTAAATTATTTAATTAATTTAATTACATATGTGTTTAATTATTTAAATTTAAATGTTTTTTTTTAAATATTGCTAGTTTAAATAGTAGGAGATAAACAGAAGTTGTGAGCTTCCTACTCTTTTCATCCAGACTCTGTAGATAACTTATGAGGTCCTTTCTAGCTCTAAATCTATGATCTGATGATCTGTTAATTTTAAAAAGTTTTAAAATTTTATTGGTAACTTTTGTTTTTTGGCATTATATACATTTACAGATTACTCCTCTTTGTGGGAGGTCTCTTGCAATAAAGCAGATTAAGTAAAAAAATTAAGTGACTAAATATGAAATTAATTTAAAAATAATTATTCCAAGAAATTATTTAATTATTTATTAGCCATTTTGGCAGATTTATATTCCATTATATTCTCTAAAGCCTTGATATTCTCTCTGTTCAATCAAATCTCAAAGTACAAACTCATTTCTAAAAATGTGGCTTTTCACTTTTTTTTTTAGTAGCTCATATTGCCTGGCATTTTCAACTTTCTCCAAAATGGCATCTACATTTACATTCTTCTTTACTTAAAGATGAAGTTTCACTTCCATACATATATTAATACTTCATCAAGGTTCCTTCAAGACATCTGGACATAGCCATTTAAAAAGAAATGGTTTAAAATGGAATCTTGTCTAGGGACTTAACTGATCTCTCTGTTGTAGAACAATATATTTGTTCTTTGATGAAGAAAAATATTTTCAGTTTACCAAAACATTTCTTCTTCTCTCTTAAATCTTAAAGCCAATAAACATATGCTTTATCTATAATACTGATAGACAATTAATATTATAGCATTAGTAACCTTTAGAAGAGTAATATTGAATAGTGAAAATAGCATTGAACTTTGAGTCAGAACAGTAGTTCAAATATTGAATTTTCTTTATGATCTAAGGGAAGCATCAGTTTCTTCACTTGTAATATGAAAATGAGAGGAATCATAATATAGTGGGATAGAGAGATGGTTGCAGAGATAGGAAGAACTGGATTGAAGTCCTGATTCTGACATTATATTGAGTGTTATCTTAGGCAAATTATTTAACTACTCACTGACCCCAAGTAGCTATGCAAAACTATTCAAGTTAATACTTCATATGGATGAAACTACAGTTCCAGAACAATAGAACAATTTTTCAGCAATGATTTGTTGAAGAAAGGGCACAGTATAGTTAAGGCTTTGCCATATCCCAAAGACAATTTATAGTTAAGTGCTGAGATTGTGGTTCAACTTTAAGTGATAGAGCAGTTCAGAAAAAAATGTATTAGAGTCCAAAGAGTTGGGAAGACTTCATGGAAGGGGGTTTGACCACACTGAGACAGGTCAAGAAGAGGAAAAAAGGCATTCCAATAATGGTACTTGAATTCTTCAAGAATCTATCTTCATTTCCCAAGGATAAAACTATCTCTATGCTGATGATTCTCAAATTTACTTGTCCAGTCTTAATCTTTCTCCTGTCCCCCAGTCACATATCTCCAAATGCCTACTGGAAATCTGGAACTGGATGTCCTCTAAATATCTTAAACTTATGTCCAAAACTGAACACTATATATCTTTCCCCCAAATCAGAGACCTATAAAATATTTAAAGCACCTAGCACATAGTAGATACTTAAATGAATATTCTCTTATAATAATATAGTAGGTACTTAAATGAATATTCTCTTATTAGATAGTATATACTTAATATAATAGATACTTAAAGGCATATTCTTGTATTCTCTTCCACTTTCCAAGACCAAACCTCTTCCTATCTTCCCTATCACTGTAGAAAGAACCACTATCTTTGTAGTTAACCAGGTTTACAACCTAGGTATCATCCTCTACTTCTCACTCTCTCCATAGGCAATACATTGTCATGTACTGTTGATTTTACTTTTTTAATGTACCCTGTATACACCCTTCTCTCTCTTCTGTCAGTGCCACCATATTTATGCAGGCCCTCATCATGTCATGCCTGGACTATTGCAGTAGCCTGTTGGTGGGTCTCCCTGCCTCAAATCTCTCCCTATTTAAGCCCATTCTCCTTTCAGCTATCAAACTGATCAAATTGAAGTGCAAGACTGATCATTTTATTTTCCTTCTCTGAAACCCTCCCCCCCAATTCAATCAACTAAAATGGATCCTTATAACCTCCAGAATTAAATACAAAATCATCTGTGTGGCATTTAAAATCCTTCATAACCTGGCACCCTCCTACCTTTCCAATTTTCCTTATACTTTTTTCCTCTCTTCATATTCTCTGATCTAGTAAAACTGCCTTCCTTTTTGTTCCTGGAACATAACACTCCCTCTCCAGACTCTGGAGATATTTCCATCGACTATCCCCCATGCCTGGGATTCTCTCCTTTCCCAAATCTACCTCCTGACTTCCCTTGCTTCTTCCAATTCCCAACTAAAATCCCAATCACTGTTAATACTAGTGCCTTCCTCTATTGATTATCTCTAATTTAGATTGCTTATAAAGTGTTTGTACAATGTTATTCCTGTGTTGTCTTCCCCCAATTAGATCGTGAGTTTCTTGAGAGCAGGGACTCTCTTTTGCCTTTCTCTGAATCCCTAACATTTAGCACAGTGCCTAACACTTAATAAATGATTATTGGCCAACTGATTTGTGATTTTGTTGATCAAATAATCAATAAACATTTATTAAGTGCCTACTATGTTCCAGATGCTACACGGGGTCCTGGGTATATAAATGCAATGATTGAAACGAGAGCTAATGTTCATTGGTGTGAGCATATTCTCTACAAACACACAGTACAACTCCCTGCTTGAGGAGACAAGTCCTTCTGAGTTGCTCTAGCTGAAAAAAATCCAGCCAGTAATGAGGCCACAGACATGTAGACTATCACCACGACAGATTTAATGCTGTTAACTTACATCTGTAAAGCGCTTTACAGTTTACAAAGCACTTGATTCACAACTTCGTAAGATATATAAATACAACTCCATTGCTTTTATATTTTGAGATAACTTGGGTTCAGAAATTTTTGGATCATGGCTATAATTTTTACCAAGTTAGTGACCTTAACTATTGGACTTTTTGGCAGGCTCTAAAAATCCATCTGTCTAGATATTTGGACAAAATACTTAGTTACATTAAAATGAAACAGAATTGTCCAAGCTAGTGTTTTACAGGCATAAATCTTCATCTTAGATTATTCCAACTGTGAGCACTGTAAATCTTAGAGAGGAAAAGGGAGATATTCATGAAAGTGATTTATTATCCTATTTGTCTGTTCTGTTTAAAACATCTTCATAAATCAAGTTGTATTAAAATATTTGGGGATAAAAGGATACTCTATATAGAGCAGCAATCTCAAACTCAAATTGTATTTTAAGTTTATTTCACTCATCTATTTATCTTAAAAAGATCTAACTCTTTTTCCCCCTCTTTACAAAGACTTGTTAATCTGATTACATATTCTTCTTAGCAAAGGAGAAAAGGGCTACATAATATGACTTGGGTGGCAGTAGTCCAGAGTCTCATAGACTGAGGGCTTCAGATCCCTGACCCTTTATTAGCTAATCTAGAAAACTACTTCTGGGAAGGGATAAATTTAATATGTCTTTTCAATCATTTTAATACTCTTAAGAACATGTTTATATGTGAGGGACCATATTCAAAATCCAACCTCAGTGAAGCAGGTCACTCTTGTACTTTGAGGACCAAACTGGAAACAGTTGGAAACTTTATGGCTGGAAGGATTAATTTCACATTTAAACAAACCTACATGAAAGACCACCCATTGATAAGAAAAACAGCTAACAAGTTTGTATAAATAACTGATTTCAAATTGCCAACAGTTAAACCAGCAATTTTTAATTGTTACCACAAGTGGTTGGTTGTTGGGTTTGAGGGATTGTCTTTTTTTTTTTTTTTTAAGCAAGAGATGGGGTAGTTTAAATAAGAATGAGGTATCTGTCTTTAAACAGATTGTTGACTCAATTTGGAAAGGAAACCAGCCAAGAGGAGTATCATGAACAATCATGAACATAATTTGAGTTACTTTCAAAATTATGCAACATTGAGATAAACACCTAATTTGCTTTTATTATAAATCTAACTTTCTGGCTAGAATGTTTTGTTTTGTTTTAGTCTTGGATGTCAATATGGGAAAAGTCCTTGTCAGTAGACAAAACTGAAATAGAAGTCTGAACCTTCACATAAACAGCTATATGTGTATGTTTTGTTTTGTTTCTGAAAGGGGAGTTGATTTCATCCTTAGTGCTTTGACTAGTTTCATTTGGTGCTATCCAAAGAGGCAGGGCAGTGCACACTACTCTGGAGATGGTGGGCACTCTAAGTCCCTGGCTGCTTGGCAGAATTCTTTCCCTCCTAGTGTTCTCAATAGGAACTGGCCTTTGTGACATGATTGGAAAATAGAGAACAAGGAGACAAGAAGGTCGTCCCAATCATTTGTCCAGTAACTACTTACTGAGGAAGCTTGTCATTGTGAAGTATTCAACAAAAGTATAAAGATAGGTCCCTGGAAGTTACTGGGACATGGTGGTCATCTTCAAGTATTGGAAGGGCTATCATATAGAAAAGAATTAACCTTGCTTTCCTTGGTCCCAGATGGGCAGAACTATAAACCATAGAAGCAGAAATTGCAAAGAGTCAGATTAACGACTAATGTGAGGAGAAAAAAAACAAATAAAACAAGCAACTTCCTAAAAATTAAAGCTGTTCAAAAATGTAGTGGATATCTTCTGAAAGTAGTAGGTTTTCCCTCATTAGAAATTTTCAGTAATAGTCTGTATGGCTATTTGTTAGGGATACTGTCTAGGGGATTCTCAACCAGGACATTGGATTAGATGTCCCTTGAGATTTTTCCTTCCATTTCTGAGATTCTATGAATTTATAGTCTATTTGAATAGAAGATAGAGACTAGATTTGTGCATTTTCTTAACATAGGGAGCTCATAGGTAAAGGAACTCTTTGTTTCAAAGCAGTCTGAACATTCTCTGCAGTTTATAGTGTTAGAGAATTGCCCAGGGACACTAAGAGGTCAAATGACTTACACAGAGTCCCAGACTTAGTATGTGTTAGAGCTAAAATTTAAATTAAGACTTCATGGCACAACACCTAGGTTCGAGTGTGACTTCTGACATAGACTGGCTGTGTGACCCTGGTCAAGTCTCTTCAGCTCCCAAGATTACCAACTTGTGTTGGTAGAGTTCCTTCAACTGAAAGTTGCCTAAACTAATGAAATCAAAAGTCCAGGCTCTATTGCTATTCTTTCCCTATTCTGAGGTCCACTGTCTATTCACTACATAATTTTGCTCCCATTTGGAGAGATAAAAATAGTGCAAAATTTTTAATAGAATAAAATCATCTTAAATAATTATTCAAAACAATAATATAAAATTATTTTGAACAATGTAAGTTGTTCAAAACAATTATATAAATAATAATAACAAGCCATTGTTGTGTAGTAGGTCTATTCTAGACTTCTGCCACTTGTCTTGCAACAGGAATTTAAGAATTCTAATCAATGAAATAATAATTTGTGACTTCTTTTTTAATTTTAATGCATTTTATTAATTTTACTCCCTTTTTATTTTTTATTTTACATCATTCATTTCCACAAGATTTTGAGTTACAAATTTCCTCCCCATTTTTTCCTAGCTACCACTCCAAAACAGCAATCCCACTGAATATACCCTCCTCCAATGTGCTCTTTCCCATATCTTCCCCCATTTGCCCTCTGACTTTCCAGGATGAGGTGGATCTCTGTGCCCCAGTGCCTATATATCTCATTTCCCAGTTACCTGTATTAATAATAATAACTTATTATTATTATTATTATTATTATATTAAAATATATTATTATTATATTTAAACATTTGATTTTAAAACTTTGGATTACAGATGCTTTCCCTTCCTCCCTCATCACCCATCCTCACTGGGAAGATAAGCAATTCAACATGGGTTGTACATGTGTAGCTATTCAAAACATTTCCATAATGGATATATTGTGTAAGACTGACTATATTTCCCTCCATCCTATACCACCCACCACTTGTTCTATTCTCTACTTTGATCCTTTCCCTTTTCAAAAGTGGGTGATTCCAGGTTCCCTCTCCCCCAGCCTGCCCTCCCTTCCATCATCCCCCTCTTATCCCCTTCCCTCCTACTCTCCTGTAAGGTGAGATACCCTATTTAGTGTGTATGTCATTCCCTCCCTAAGCCAAATTTAATGAGAATAAGGTTGACCCATTCCCTTTTGCCTTCCTCTTCCCCTCCATCTTCTATATGAGATAGTTTACCCCAATCTGTCTCTCCCCATCTCCTCTCATTATATTCCTCTCTCACCTCTTAGTTTCACCTTTTAAGTATCATCCCTTCCTATTAAATCCAACCTGTGCCCTCTATGTATGTATGTATATATATATATATATATATATATATATATATATATATATATATATTTCCAAATATACATATTTCTTTTTCACCCCAGGGGCAAAGGCCAGACTGCACTCCCAAGTTCCCAGGTCCCAAAGTCCACACTGCACTGACCTCTCACTATTGTGTTCTAGAAGTTTATGTTAGACTTCTGCCACTTGTCTTGCAACAAGAATTTAATTTAAGAATTATAATCAATGCAATAATTTGTGACTTCTGAAGGTTGCAAGTAAAGCACACCTTCCACATCTTTTTTTAGTTTTTTATTAGTTAATTTATTTGTTTTTAGTTTTCAATATTTATTTTCCTAAGTTTTAAATTTTCTTCCCCTTCAAGGTCATCCCCCTCCCCAACATGGCATGCAATCTGATATAGGCTCTATACATATATTCTTATTAAACACATTTTCACATTTGTCATGTTGCATCGAAGAATTATAATGAATGGGAGAAATCATGTGAAAGAAAACAAAACAAAAAAGAAAATAGTCAGCTTCGCTCTGCATTCAGAATCCATAGTTCTTTCTCTGGATGTTGATGGCATTTTCCATCATTAGTCCTTTGGAATTGTTTTAGGGTCTTGCATTGCTAAAAAGGGCTAAGTCTATCAAAATCAGTCATCTCACTGTGGCTGTTACTGTGTATAAGGTTCTCCTGATTCTCCTCATTTCAGTCATCATCAGTTCATATAAGTCTTTTCAGGTTTTTCTGAAGTTTTCTTGTTCATAATTTCTTACAGTACAATAGTATTCCATTACATTCATATACTACAACTTGTTCAGCCATTCTTCAGTTGATGCGCATCCTCTCAATTTTCAGTTCTTGACCACAGCAAAAAGAGCTGCTATTGTGAGTGCCTTCCACATCTCTTGGAAGAGAGAGGTGGTGCTCTGTAGTTTGCAAAGGAAACATACATTTTCAGACAATCCTTGATTCATTTTGCTTGACTGCAATTATTTGTTGAAAGGTAGGGTGTGAATATCATTGGGGAAGTGACAGTAATATTAAAAAAAAAGAGCATAAAAATTTTTAAGTACCTCCAAAAACCTCAGTTTCTTTTTTCAGTTTTAATTTTAACTTTATTTTTATTTTTTGCTTTTTGGAGGGGGGAGGGCAGGGCAATTGGGATTAAGTGACTTGCCCAAGGTCACATGGCTAGCAAGTATTAAGTGTCTGATGCTAGATTTGAACTCACGTTCTCCTGACTCCAGAGCCTGGTGCTCTATTCACTGTGCCATCTACCTGCCCCCAACCTCAATTTCTTTAAATGCAAAGTGTGGGCAATAATATTGAAACTGTGCCTTGTAAGATTTGTTTTTTTTAAAGTGTTTTGTAACCTATAAAGTATTGTGCAAATGTGTACTCTTATTACATGGTTGATTGTTAAATGAAAAGTATAGACAATAAGTCTCATAGGATTTCAGAGGAGATCATCAGTAAATACTTTATAGAAGATATCTGATTCAAGTTGGCTCTTGGAGAAGTATCTTGACACTATGCTATTTCTCTGGGCAGAGTTATTCAAATTATTCAGGACTGCTTCATATAACATACAGGGATAAGAACATGATAGTGGAGAATAAAGCAAGGAGTACTAATCCAAGCTCTCCCCCAGCTTTGTCTGTCACCAGGAATGAGTCAATTTGCAACAAAAAAAAAAGCATAAAATGAGGAACATTTTTTTTAAGTTCTACCTTTAAATTTATGCTATTTCTCAACTTGCCATCAGGGGGCACCAAATTCCAAAATTAATATTAATTTTTTTAAAAAAGCTTTTACATTTTCAAAAAATATTCAGGAAGTAGTCTAGAGCATGCTAATTTTGATTTGAAAGCCTAAAGGCACTGCCTATTCTTTTGTGCTGTATAATGATCATAATTGATTTCTGAGAAGGTGAGATCATACTCGGTTTCATAGTTCCTATGAAAATTTGTCCCTTTGACAGTTTCTAACGTTAGCTAGGTAATGCCTAAATGCATTTGAGAAGAAATTATACTCTCCAAACCACAGCTGCCTTAGTGCAGCTAGATTCCTGGGTTGCTTGGTGACTTTCTCTAATTGCACTGACTCCTTTCCATTATCTACAAACCATCTTAAAAACAAATGAGAACCACTTTCTTTTTGACTCTTCTTTTTCTATAGTTTCAGATATTTAGAAAGGTAAGAGATGTGAGAGAGGACCTTAATTGTAATATTACAGTGTTATAATTATACAAATTGCCTCCTTCCGGTTCTGCAAAGGTGAGAGCATATGTTTGGGAGGAAAAGAAATGTTGGATTTGAAGGCAAGAAGACTTGCCTACTACAATGCCAATGGGATATTCACAGCACCCACAGCAGCTATGAATATGCTGGTGTAGTTGTGGATCACAAAATGTAACAGGCTCTCCACAGGGAGAACAGAACCAAAGCATTTATTCAAATACCAGAAAGCTGAATCCCAAAACCAGAAAGCCAAATTCATCACAGTGGCCATGAAGTTGGCACACATAACCAGTGCAGTGAACACCAACATTCCCAAATCTTCCCAAACCTTTCCTCTGTCAGGCCTTCAAAACAAAACAGGCTCCCTTAAGCAAGAATGCCCCTCTCTCACTCATGCTAGTTGCTCAGCCTCCCCAATGCTTGTTCCCAGCAGTTCTGACTGTCTCTCAGCCTGTGCTCAGCTTTTTATCTGGTCATTAGCTCCTCCCTGTTCCACCCCTTCCTGTTGCATCAGCAAGTTCCTTCCACTGTAGGATTCACACATTCTGTTTCTTAACAAAGACTTGATAAAATCTAGAGCAAGGCTCAACTGAAACAAGGTGCTAAGTACTTGTTTGCTTGTCATTACAAGGGGCAGGGAAGATCTTCAAATCCCCATTACCTTTACACCTACAAATCCTGTCCTTGATCCTTATAACTTGTGAGACTTTGGGCAAGTCACCTAATCTCTCAACCTCAGTTTTCTCATCCATAAAATGAGAGTCAAACCAGCCGACCTAGCTAAGGACCCCTCCTGCTCTAAATCTATGGTCCTATGATTATGTTCATTAGTGTACAATGTAAGTTCCTTGGGGACAGGAACTACTTTTTGTTTTTTTCTTTGAATCATCTGTGTCTAGATGATGTTGAATTAGGTTAGATTGGATTGTATTGAATTAAACTGAAATGAACATAGGAGACTATCTATCTCCGTAGGAGAAAATAGGGAGGGGAAATCTGTGCTTGACTTAGTAATTCTGTCTGATCTCGAGACAATATACTTCACTCTTTATAAGGCCTATACTATATGGCATTTCATGATTTTAAAACTTATTTTACTTGTACTGAACTCTTACTAAACCACCTAGCTCCAAATAAATGGATTTAACTATTTCTTGTCTGCCCTTCCTGCACAACTCTTACCTGTATCCTACTGTAAAAATCTGGAAGTTCTGGGATCCTTCCTCAAGACATTACATTGGGATGATTAGATCATACAGGCTACTTTTTGGTTCTCTCTCAATATCTTACTCTTTCTATATGACTGGCTCACCTTCCCTCCAGCACTCCCAAGTCACACCTTCAAGCCAGTTTAAAAGAATTTCTTAAGTCTTTATGATTTGTAAGGCACAGTACTAGGCCCTGGGGAGAGAAAGTCAAAACCAAAACAATCTCTACTGTCAAAGAGTTTATATTCTAGCCAAGGGAAACAAATATCTAGGACATATTTAAAGAGGTTGGGTGGAGCACAGGGTACATGAAGGGTTATAAAGTAAAAAAGATTGGAAACATAAGGTGGAGTCAGATGCTAAAGGTCATACTGAGGTATTTGTATTTTTCCTGAAGGCAACATGGGACCACCAAAGTTTCTTGTTCTTCAGAAAAATTTTATTTGCATAGGAAGAATGAATTAGACAATAAAAAGACTAGAAGCCAGAACTCTAAATAGGAGTCTTTTGCAATGGCACAGGTAAGAATTGACAAATAAGAGTTGTACTAGGTCCATAACCATGTGAGTAGAGACCAGGGGAATTTTGAAAGATGTGAATATCTCTCTTATGAAATCCATTATGCTGCATCTATGACACAATTCTTCATTTTTAATTGGTTGTACTCTGATATGCCCACTTTCCATTGTCCTTTGGTTGACCCACAATTTAAATTCTTCAGAGACTGTGGTATTCCTTGACTTGTAGCCAGACAGCATCACTGAAATAATATTCAAGTTAAAAAGATGGGCCCTTGTTTCAGAGATAAGCATGGGATTATTAAAAGCAAAGTTTCCCCATAACAATCCAGTCACAGCTCTCCTCCTCCTGCTCATCTGTGGGCCCAGCTCATTATCAGTCCAATATATAACTACTGAAGGACCGTATCCTTCTAGCTCCACATCATCGTCTGAAAAAAAAATAGACTTTCTTCATCTACTTAGTTTTTCCTGTGTACATAGTTAGGCCAAGCTATTTTGGATCATTATGGTTCTCAATGAAGAAGTTCTGAAGTGTTCTCTAGTTCAACTCAGTCAGTACATTGTCATTCATAAAGTGAATCATTTGGATGGCCTCGCTTTCTATAGGGAATCCCTCTTCTGTTTGGACTGGGCATTGGTCCTCCATTTTACCAGCAAACATCTTTGTCAAGCACATGTCTCTCTTTTCCATTTTGCTTTATATTAATACTCAGTGGGTTGTTAAACAAAGGGAATTCTGTTAAATCTCCAAGGAAACTTGCATAATTTTAACACGATGGGAGGGGTTTTATTGGAGAAGAACCTATAAGACAACATTTTGCCCTGAAAAGTCATATGATTTTTTATAGTCAATAAATAGTTAAGCACAATGGGACATTATACTCTCAATGCTCTTCAGCCAATTAAGTTAGTGTAAAGATGTGGTTGCTGTAAAAAATTTTTTCTGTGCAATTCTGTCAGTTTCCTTCTTAAACTTTCAAGGTCATTCATGGTATGTGAGTAAAATTACATTCATCAAGATTTTATAAAGTTGGAAAAGTAAGCATTTGAGTCAGTACTCATTAATCTTTTTTCAATTGCCTTTTTGAATAATGAGGCCTGTAATATTTTTCCAGGTATTTAGACCCCCTTCTTGTTTTAGATATCTTCAGAATTAATATGTTGCTTCCCTGAAAATCATGTCATCTCTAACATGAACCTTTTATTTTTTGAATAAATATAGTATAGTTGTTCTTGCTAACTTTGTTTTTAGTGTCATTTCTACTTCCTCATGCATCACATCAAGGACTGTGAAGTTAAAATCTAAATATATTAATATTTCATCAGGGTCCATGCTAAAGATGACATGATTTTGAGGGAAGCAAACTATTAATTCTCAGGATATCTGAAATGGGAATGCAGTTCCAAACACATGGGAAAATATTACAGACCTCATTATTATTCAAATGGCAAATGAAAAAAATATTAATGAGTACTGACTCAAATGCTTATTTTTCCAACTTTACCAAATCTCGATGAAAGAATTTACTCACATATCATGAATATTCTTGATGAAAGCATTGTTAATATTTTCTGAGTCATCATTAAAAAAATTCAAGGTTTTTTCAAGCCTTTGGTAGCCTCCCCTCTTTTCAGATACTTTTTGGATCAATCTTTCACTACTCACTTCCAATATGAACCTTTGTCGAAATCCAGCTGCTCTTCGATCTTGATTTCTTCAGACACATTTCTACTTCTTCCAACAGCACATCTGGCATGTTGAAGTCAGAGTCCATATGTGGTGACTTACTGCCATTGGAGAGGAAAAGAGTTTGCTATAGAAATCTTTACAGATCTTTATTTTTTATTTATTTGTTTTCTTCCATGCAGTTTCATCCCTAAATGCCTTCAGGATGACTTTGCTTAGTTGGGTCTCCTGCCAAAGTTTCTTTAAATTTATTCTTCCTTCTTTTACTTCTCATTGTTTTATGAGGCAGTACTGTTCATATCCAGTTAGGCTACATTTGAGAAAATTCTCATAAAATGATCATAAGAACAATATTTGTCCATTGGTTTCCTTCCCACCAATTGTAGAAGATCATGTAACATCAGCAGAGTTATACTAGTGCTATTGAACTTCATGTACCTTGTTTATATGCCTTCCAGTGGTCAGGATTTTGTAAAAGACAATCTTTTTAAAATTTTTCTTTTTTTATTACAAACTTAATGAACAACAACAAACATGAACAATTTTGTATAAAAATAAAAATAAATTGTATATGAAAATTTCTATTATGTAATTTTTTTTCTGAGTTCATGTTTTATTTCAAGAACTGTAGATCACATGTGAAGTTGACAGCAGGTCCTTTAGCCAGGGAACTTGATGATTGACAAAGTATGCACATATACGCACACACATACTGGATTCCATTTATGTTGCTTTCACAGCTGGAGTTTTTTTAGACCTTGCCTTGAAGAACAGTATGAGCAAAGCGATTCCTCTGTGAGTGTCCAGTCCGTAATTCTTTCTGCCATTGAGGGTGTATGAATTGAAGTATTTCTTAAAACCAGTGAATTGATACTGACTGTCAGATTCTGGACCTGCCATAACTGAAATCCAGACCACAGAAGCTGCCGCAGCCTCTGCCCTTCACTGTCCCTATTATGTGAGTTTTTAAAACAATATGTATAGAGTTTTTAGAATATAATACAAATTCAATATGGTAATTCTAATTTTGCCTTGCTTGTCTATGCCTCCTTGGTACTTCCTTCTGCTCTTTTATTTTTCCTCAATGATCTTTCTTCTTCCTTTTGAAAACAAGAATCAATATCAATACCCACCTCTCTCCCTAAACTTCCTTTCTCATAAGGAAAAAAGAAACTCTCCCTTAAAATGAATTAGACTACTCATTCAAAACAAATTCATATATTGATTGTGTCTGAAAATGTTTATTTCATTCTGTACCCTCTAGTTCATCAACTTTATGCCAAGAAGTGGGGGAGGGATATAGGCTTCATCATTAGTCTTTTGGAGTCATAACTGTCATTTCATTTCTCACAGTTCTTAAGTCTTTCTCAATTGTGTTCTTTTACAAGGTGGTAGTTGTATTCCATGTAAGTTCTCTATTCCAACTACCATTCTCATGGGTGAGTCAGGTCCCCCAAACTTCCCCATCAGGGTTCTAAAAATAGCCATGAGGATTCAGGGGGAAATTCACAATGCCTTCAGCCACCAATCTGGGTCCTCCTCCCCTAAAATTATTACTTAAGAATAATTAGCCAGCCTCAGGTAGGTTTTTTTTTTAAATAAATGCTTTATTAACTTCTGTTTTACATCATTCATTTCCGCCAGATTTTGAGTTACAATCATTTTCCCCCCATTATTCCCCTACCCAACCTCCCAGAATAGTAGTCCCACAAGATATTGCTTCCTCCAATCTGCTCTCTCCCATACCTTCTCCCATACCCCCATCGACTTTTCCATTAGAGGAAGGAGAATCTTTGTGTCCCAATGCCTGCACATCTTATCTCCCTATTACAAGCAAAAGAGTATTAATAATAATATTTATATATAGTTGAAACATTTAATGTTACGACCTCGAATTTCAGATCCATTTCCTTCCTCCCTTGTCACCCATTCCCTCTGGGGAGATAAGTAATTCAGTATATGTTGTACATGCCTAGCTATGCAAAACATTATCATAGTAGATATATTGTACAAGGCTGCTTATAATTCCCTCCCACTCATCCCACCCCCGACCTGGTCCATTCCCTACATGATCCTGTCCCTCTTCTATAGTGGGTACTTCCAACCTCCCTCACCCCAAGGATGCCCTCCCATCCATCATCCCTCCTCCCATCCCCCTTCCCCCTATCCTGCTGCAGGTTGAGATATCCCATTTACTATGTATGTCATTTTCTCCCTGAACCAAATTCAGTTTGAATGTGGTTTTGCCTTTTATCCTTCCTTATTCTCCCCCTCTTTTGCAACCACTTCCCCTTGCTTCTTCTGCATGGGACAGTTTACACTACCCTGTCTCTCCCCATCTCCTCTTGCCACTTTCCTCTCTCACCTCATAATTTCATCCCTTGAGTATTCTCCCTTCCCAACAAATTCAACCTATGCCCTCTATCCATATATAACTGTAACCATATACACTCACATTCACATATGTATTCATATGACCACACCCCCTTCTTCCATTATTTTCATAGTGAGAAAGATATCATCAGTCACAGTTATAGCTTTTCCATATAGGAATGTAAATAGTTCAACTTTGATAAGTTCCTTTTGATTTCTTTTCCCTGATTATCTTCTCAGGCATCTCTTGCTTCTTGTGTCTGAATGTCAAATTTTCTATTCAACTCTGGTTTTTTCCTCAAGAATTCTTGAAAGTCCTCTATTCCACTGAATGACCATATTTTCCCCTGAAACAAAATACTCAGTTTTGCTGGGTAGGTGACCCTGGGGTTCATTCCCAGTTCTTTTGCCCTCTGGAATATCATGTTCCATGGCCTTCGATCCCTCAGTGTAGAAGCTGCCAGGTCCTGGGCTATTCTGATTGTGTTTCCACAATATTGAAATTGTTTCTTCCTGGCCGCTTGTAGTATTTTCTCCTTGATCTGGGGATTCTGGAACCTGGCTATAATATTTCTGGGAGTTTTCTTTTTGGGATCTTTTTCAGGAGGTGATCGTTGGATTCTTTCAACCTCTATTTTGCCCTCTGGATCTAAAACATCAGGGCAGTTTTCCTTGAGAATTTCTTGAAGGGTGATTTCTAGGTTCTTTCCTTGATCATGGCTTTCAGGTAGTCGAATAATTTTTAAATTGTCTCTCCTGGATCTATCTTCCAGGTCAGTGGTTTTTCCCATGAGATATTTCACATTGCCTTCTAATCTTTCATTTGTTTGGATCTGCTTAACAGCATCTTGATTTCTCATAAAGTCACTAGCTTCCATTTGCTACAGTCTAACTCTGAAGGAATGAATTTCCTCAGTGAACTTTTGAGATTCTTTTTCCATCTGGTAAATTCGACTTTTTAAGGCATTCTTCTCCTCATTGCCCTTTGGGCCTCCTTTGCCATTTGAGTTAGTCTATTTTTTAAGGTGTTGTTTTCCTCAGTCAGGCTGTTGACCCTCATTTCATACTTTTCCTGTATCCTTCTCATTTCTCTTTCCAATTTTTCCTCCACTTCTCTTATTTGATTTTTAAAGTCCTTCTTAAGGTCCTCTATGGCCCGCAACCCACTCATGTTTTCCCCTGGGGCTTTTGGAGCAGGACTTCTGACCTCACAGTCCTTTTCCCGCTCTATGCCCCCAAAATAGGAGTCTAGGGTTGCATTTTTCTGTTTCCTTTGCCTTGGCGTGTTGCCACTTAATTGCTTGACTTTTGGGCTTGTTGCCACACTATGGCTTTAAGGACAGATAGAGGAATTTTCGTCCCGAACATGTGGGGGGCAACTTCCGTTTCTGGCAAGCTGTAAACCCACCCAAGACTTCCACCCTAGATCACAATCCAGATCCAGGGAGGTTAAAGCAAGAGCGATTACCCCCCAAGACTGATCGCTGGATCTCCCCACGATTTGTAGGCTGGGAGCCGGAAATGCCTATGAAAACTACAAAATGGCGTGTCTCCTCAGGGGCTTCTAGCTCCCAGGGGAGGGAGCTGACGCATTCCCCAAATACAGGTCCCAAAGTCCATAGGACACTAACCTCTTACTTTGTCCTAGGCATGTCTATGTTGATAATTCTGGAGTCGCCACAGCTCCTGGTGTTCTGGTGGTCTCTCCAGCAGGCTGCTGGCCCTGCCGCCCTGGGGCTAAAACCTCGCTAACCTGGGCTCGGCTCGGCTCCTGCTCTCTGCGCTCTGCACGCTGCCAGGCCCCAGACCGCTGAGCTGGTCCTTCCTGCAGGGCTGCTGGGCTGTCCTCAGCAGGAGGTTAGCTTCTCTGTGTCGTTCTGTGGGTGCTGGGGCTCCAGAAGTTGTTCAGAGTCCCCTTTTACATAGTTTGGGGGGAATCTGTGGGCAGAGAGGCTTGGAGGAGCTGTTTCTACTCCGCCATCTTGGCTCCGCCCCCCTCAGGTAGGTTTTATAAAAGGATATTTACTAATGTAGTATAATCATAACGAGTGGTTCAAAATATCCTCCCTTCTATATTCTCTCAAAATACATACAAAGAGTAGGGGAAGGTAGATATAACCTTAGAGAGCACATGTGGTAAAAGGTTAACTTACCACTCCTGATTGTTAGAAGTTCTCCCTCCATTTGGAGGTGAGGGTCTGGAGCATGGAGGGGGTGTGTTCAAGGAATTTCCTCTCATCATAGTAAATCTTCATTCATCTATCCTTGGCTTCCTGATGCAGACACTGATGGGCTTAGATAAATACCACTAGGATACCATTGGGAAGTTAGGAACTGGGGCTATCCCTGTGAGTGTGTTGCAAGGACAATGATGGGAAGATGAGAAGTCCATTATCCTCCAGACCCATCAAAATTGGCAGAATCCTTTGGTCAAAGGGGCAAAAGAAGGGGAAAGTGGAAAAGAGACCTAGTCAAGCCTGAAGCTAACAATTCTCTTTCCCCATCTCATGTGGTTCCTTTTCTGCAGGTTCAGTTACAACTCCATACTTACTTTAATTTCTTAAATGCCCTTTTCCACCTAGCTCTATGTTTTTATTCAGGACCCAGACAGTAAAACAAAATCCCTGAGCCAACTGGAACAGATCTCTTGTCTGGTGTAATCTCACATCATAGACTTAGTCTTAATTAAGATATGTTTTCATCTCGCTAATGTATTTAGTTTAAAATGGGATCATGTGTTTTCAAGCCAATCTTTACACAGTCATTATATAAATTTTTCTCCTGGCTGTTCATTTCTTTCTATATCAGTTGATATAAACCCTCTCAGGATTTCAGAATATGTTCCTTTCATCTTTTCCTTTGGTATAATAATATTTCATTGCATTCATATTCCATATTTTGTTTAGCTATTTCCCAATTTATGGACATCCTACTTGTTTCCAATTTTTGTTGCAATAAAAGTACAATCATGATATTTGGGGGAATACATTTGGATTCTTTCTTTTTATATTTAAACTCTTTTGGCTTATATCCCTAGTAATAGTATCACTAGGTCAAAGGGAATGTACAATTTCATAACTTTTGGAATGTGGTTCCAAATTGTTTTCCAGGAGGGTTAAACAATTCATAACTCCACCAGTAATAAACTAGTGTGCCTGTCTAATTATTTGCCATTTTCATTTCTTTTATTATTAGTGATTTGAAGCATTTTTCATGTGGTTGTTGATGGCTTTAATTTCTTCTTCTGAAAACTTTCTATTAATATCTTTTCATCATTATCTATTAGGGAAGAGGACTTGCTCTTATATATTTGTATCAATTACTTATATATCTTAGACACCATGTTTTGATGGTATATTTGGGAGTACTGTATTGTTTTGCCTATGTGGGTTATGTGTGCCTATGTGAGTCTGTACAGATGTGGCTCACAGGGAGATAAAAATAGACAACTGTAGAGACTCCTCACCCCATTTTTCTACAAGGGAGACTGATTCCTGCCAGGAAAAGAATCAGGAGGTTGGAGTCAGAGACTTGCCACTCTGTTCTCAGAGAGAAAGAGTAGCAGCCTAGAACTATATCCCTTTGCTGCCTTAAATACTCTTGTTTCTATTCCACCATCTTGACTCCACCCCCTCCTTAAATACTCTTAATCTAGAGAAAATAATTTTTGGATTCAAATTGTGCTCCTGATCTATCTCTGGATGAGGAAGAAGGGACTCAAGCTACATATTTGAGACTTGAATCCCCATAAAATACTGTTTCCACAATGAACAGACATTTAGCAAATAAATTCACTTATCCAAACAGATGACAAACAGAAATCAGAAAAAGTATACATGTGAGATAATATCCCTGACAATACACAAAGGGAAAGAGTTATGCTATTGGCAGCAAAATAACTCAGCTCAATTACGAAGGGAGGTACTAGGTAATACCTAAAGGGAAATTCCTTAGAGTCTCTACTATAGTAATTTGGGAACAGGCACATGAGTAAAGTGCCAGTTCCTTTACATTTTGGCTTCTTCCCATCCATTGTACCAGGCTGCCTTACACCAATGTCCAAGTCTTAATTTTTTTTTTATTGATTATAGTTAGCATGCCTTAGCCATGGACCCTCAAGGAAAGATGCTAACACCAATCAGTCTTTGTATCATATTTTAAATATTTCAATATTTTAAGAATTACTTACATAATTGAATGTTTTGACTCTTTTCTACCTTTTCCTACCTTAGTAATTGGTTGTCATGGTCACCTTTTGCTGAAAACAATCATTTTCTGCTGACCAACCTCCTTCTGATGAACCCCTCTAAAGAAAGCCAAATTTTTTCCTTTGGGAACAAACATAAAGTTTACCTCTAGGCCCATTGGTGTTTGAAAGTTTATTAGCTTCATAAGAACTACCAGATTTTATTATCCACCAGCATACATAGACTTTAAGAGCTCCCCTTCCTCTGTGCCATGATGAAACAATGGAATAGGATATGGCAAACATTTTTAATTAAAATGATAAATATTATTACTTGTGTCTGGTCATCAGGTACATGGCTGTAATGTTACATAGATAGGTAGGTAGGTGGATAGATAGATAGATAGATAGATAGATAGATAGATAGATAGATAGATGATTTTTAAAATTATAGCTTTGAGAAAACTTAAGGAAGCTGATAGACTTTAAACACTATCACTGACACTAATCCCATCATCAGCAATCTAAATGATGTTTCTTTGGAATCTTTTCATTGTTGGTCAAGTTTTTGATAACCATTGACATTAACTAAGGTGAGTTTGTTATCTTTGGATTTCAGTATTAAACTCATTAATCTAGAGAGGTCTGATTCAGTGGAAAAAGTAAATTAATTCCCCAGTTTTCACTTGGAAAGTGGGTTGAATAGTGTTTGTATTTAAGGTATGGGAACCATATAGTAAAGTGTTTTAAAATGTTCCATGTCACTAAAATAGTAAAAATTATAAATTCAGAAAATTCTGGCTTTGTATATCATAAACTCTCACTGCAGTCTTTAGTGAAAGGCAGTGTGACATAGTGGATAAGTTAGTAAACCTGTAGTTAGTTGGAAAGGACTGGCTTAAAATTCCTCATCTGATACTGGGTATGACCATGAGTCACTTAACCTCCTTTCTGAGCCCCTGTTTCCTCATCTATACTGTGAGGGCAATAATGCCTGTAGAATCTGAGGCATTGGATTGTTGTGGGACTCAAACGAGACAATGTATAGAAAGCACTTTGAAAATTTTGAAATGCTCTGTAAGTGCTTATTCAAATGCAGTGTTTAATTTAACAAAATGCAAATAGTTGTAAAGCAAGCTCAGTTGTTTTTTTTTAATAATTTTAATATTATTTATAATAATGAAAAAGACAATGGATGGAGCCAGTATTTAGTAATAATTATCCCCACCTAATTTTCTTATTCCTATCTTTTTTACCTTTATTTTCATCATAGACTTATATGACTTAAATTTTTTAACATAAATTGCCAGTAGAGACTGTAAAGTCCTAATCTCCCTAACTCCGATGATCACTCAGTCTTTCCTAACACTATCTGGTAAAGACTTAGGAACAATGGTATGTTCCAAAGAGGAAGAGGAATAAGTTTCCATATGAGTTTCATTCCAAGATAAAAGTAAGAGCACCAAGACAATGAAGCTCAACAGATAAGAGGCTATAGCAAAATTAAGGAGATGATCAATAACCCTATTCTGAATCAAGGAGCGAAGTCCCTGCAATCTCTCTGCTTTGTACATAAGTCGTACACGCTAGGTTTCATGCATCTTTTTCTTAGAGAGAAATATTCTAGATTTTTCAGAGTTAAAGAAGGTGGCGAGTCTGGTTAATATCAATCATAGGCAGAGAGGGCCTTGTGGTTACTAACAACATGTGTAAATAGGACCTGAGTTCCATTAATTATTCTCCTTAGATTTTTTCACTATAAATTTTTGTCATTGTAAATAAAGAATTGAAAAGGTCTTATACACAGTTGCGCAGAGAACAATTATTAGCTTTTAAGTCTTGTTCCCACTTTTTTCCTTTGCTGTTTTCCTTGGATTAAAAACACACAAATGATACATTCAGTTCCTTCAATTTTTACAAAAACCAGAATAAAACATCTTTAAGATGACTCAACATCAAACACAAACTATATCATTCACATTTCAAAAGACCTTGAGTAGATAGAAATATAGAATTAAACCTAGCCTATTTTTCCTCTAAATATTAATCAATATAATTCTACTAAAGTCTCGTGATAATGCCTTATCTCATCATGGAGATGATTCTAGGTTGTTGAAGACTGTCAATGTGACACAATCCTGGAAGATTCTACCAAGTTGGAAAGGCTTCCAATATAGGCCTGGTGATAGATTGATTGTGTTTTTTCCCTATAGTAAGATGTGGGGGGAGAAGCCCTCATAATCCTGGGAGAATCAAGGTATAATATAATTGTGGTTGCCATCTTTATCAAGCCAGAAATGGGGACATATGATCTGAAAAAGGAAATTTATACAAAGCCTTATTGAGAGTATACTTTGATTTACTATTTAGCTCAGTGTTTAGAACTGAAGCTCTGGATTCTTATCAATATTGAAGGAATCTTGGACAATTATCATTTTGATTTGATCCTCCCTGATATTTTTCTAAGTCCATCTCTCTCTCTCTCTCTCTCTCTCTCTCTCTCTCTCTCTCTGTCTCTCTCTCTCTCTCTCTCTCTCTCTCTCTCTCTCTCTCTCTCTCACTCACACACAAATATACACATGAACACACACATGCTGACACCCTAAAGCTATCAGAAATTTAGTTTCTGTCTAATTCCTCACAAAAAAAGGAAAAGGATACTCAGTTAGAGAGATTAGGACTTTATAGTCTCTACAGACAGCTTATGTTAAAAAATTTGTCTTGCAAGTCCATGGTGAACATACAAACTAATAAAATACTGCGTATGTGACAGACTCTAACCCAGAAAAAATACACACACACACAAACGCCACAACACAACGCACACATACACACAGCACAACACAATTCATACCCCTAAATTAGAGTCAACAAATACTTAGAACTGCTCCATTTTCCTTTCCAGTGGTGCGTATGCCTTCAACAGGAACCTGTGCCGTCCTCCAGACTTATAACCCCGCCCTGGACTTACAAAGAGAAAGACCTCTGTCTTGCTAAGGAGTCGAGCAATTCTCTTCTTTTATAGTACCTCTTCAGAAGCTTAGTCACCTAGTTTTGTGATACTGCCCTGAGTGGGGGTCCCCAATTAGGGGAAAGACCTTGGGGTTGGTAGAGAGTTGGCTCCCTTCCTCCATACTTGCATAGCCCAGAAGACTAGCAGTAATACTGAAGAGCTAAGTCTGGGGTTATTCCTCAACTTTTGATTTTGCCTTTCATGTTCCTCTACTCAAACACTCACATAGTCCAGTGATCCCTCTGTTTGATCCACATTATTTTGTATTCAATGAATATGGATAGCCTCTCTTTGGGGGACCTCAGAGTCCAAGTTTATATGTAGCCCCTTTCCTCTCTGTCTTCTCTGTCTTTATCTCTCTACTTCAGGTAAGGAAATGAATCAAGTCTTTTATTAATTGATAACCAATTAACAAACATCAATGTAATGTCACCAGGGCAACAATTTTTCAGAACCAAGAGATTGTAAACCTAATGAAAGAGTTAAGCTTATCAAGGAAATTTCATAACAGTTCAGGAAATAGCAGAGAGAGGAGGAAAGCATCTCCTTACTTGAAATTGGAATTATCTGCAATCATCCAGAATGGGTGATCACCATAAATATAGTATCATAAGATTTATAATTGAAAAGGGATATTAGAGACCATCTATTCCAAACTTCTGCATTTATATAGTCTACCAGGCTCATCCTTCCCAGTAGCACCATGGCCAACTAGAATTTCAATATAGAATATGTGTGCACCAAATAATATAACCTATAAGAACTAGAAGAAAAAGTTCTTTGAAGTATATGGAGAAATATATACCAAAACAATTATAGTTGGGGATCTTACTATGCTCCTTTCAAAGCTAAACAAATAAACAAGAAAGGAATTAAGTACCTTATATGTTATTGATCTCTGCTTATTACTGAATGGAAACAGAAACAAATAATACATACTTTTAAGGTGTGAGGAATCTCTTTAATTTTTAAAAAATGACCCTGTGCTAGCACATAAAAACTCACATATGAATGCAAAATTTTTTTTGAAATATTTAGAATATATAAAAAATTTAGGAATCTACCTACCAAAATAGGAATCCCATGAATCACAATAATACAACTACAAAATGCTCTCTTTTTTTCTTTCCTTTTTGGAGGGAGGAATGCAGGGCAATTGGCGTTAAGTGACTTGCCCAAGGTCACATGGCTAGTGAGTGTTAAGTGTCTGAGGCTGGATTTGAACTCAGGTCCTCCTGACTCCAGGGCCGGTGCTGTAGTCACTTCACCACATAGCTGCCCCCCACAAAACACTCTTTGCAGAAATAAAATCAAACATGTATTTGGAGGAAAAAAAGTTAATTGCTGATAGTTAATTGCTGTACCACTATAATAAATATGGCCATTCCACTTAAATTTGCTTATTGAGAGGTATACAAATAAAGCTATTAAAAGATTATATTGCTAGAAAAAATAATAAAGTACAAACAAAAGCAACACGGGTTCAAGAATCTCATGTTAAGTCATGAAAAAAGTATGAACAGAATAGTGCCAGGTTTCAAATTATATTACAAAATAATAATTATCAAAACTATTTGACCCTGGTTCAAAAACAGGTTACTCAGTAGAACAGATTATGTTCACAAGATCTAGAAACAAAGGAACATAATGATGTTTGATTAACCTAAAGAACCAAAATACTGGAGTAAAACTCACTAGTCCAGAAAAAAGTACTGCTGGAAAATCTAGAAAACACCATAGCAGCAATTAGCTTTAGATGAACTTTTCACACAATATACCATCATAAAGTCAAAAGCAATATATGACCTAGACATTAAAAAAAATCACATAATAAACAAGAGGAACAGGGAAGGAGATGCCATTCATAAATATGGATCAAGGAAGAATTCTTTACTCAACAAGGGATATAGAGAGGATCTCAGGGGATAAAATGAACAATTTTGATTACATGAAATTGAAACTTTTCTTATCCTTAAACAAACTCAATGAGGTTAAAATTATAAGGGAAATAGTTAATTCAGGGTGAGGGGAGGGAGAATGGAATCTTTCCATTAGTTTTCTCTATTAAAGGACAGATATTCTGAACATATAGTGAAGTAATTAAAATAATGAAGAATAAGATTCATTCCCCAATAGACAGTCAAATATATCAACAGATATTTCTAAAGGGAAGAAATCCAAGCTATCAATAACCATATAAAATGTTAAAAATCATCAGTATTGGGGTCTCACTTTGAGAAGTGTTGTGTGATTTGACCAGATGAGACTCTGAGCAGCTGTTGAGAGCCCCCCAGCTTTGAAAACCTCTTCCCTCTGTGATTTGGTATTGATGTAAAGTTTGGGCAATTTGGAAGCCTGCCTGCTTGATCTGTTTGTTTCTCTATCTTGTAAGTTTTGTCTGTATACTTTGAAGTACAGGGTGCTGACCTTTTCCCCCTGAACTAGGTAAATTATATATTTGATTAAAGTAAGCTTGTTAACCCCCCCCTCTTAAAAAAATCATTAGTATTGGGGTGGCTAGGTGGCGCAGTGAAAAGCGCATGGGCCCTGGAGTCAGGAGGACCTGAGTTCAAATACAGCCTCAGACACTTAATACAAAACTAGCCGTGTGACCTTGGGCAAGTTACTTAACACCCATTGCCTTACCTTCCCCTCTCCAAAAAAAAAAAAGTTAAAATAATCATTAGTATTAAGAAAAATATGAACAAAAAACAAATCTGAGATGCCACCTCACAACTATCAGATTTCCAAAGATATAAAAAATTGAAAGTGACAATTGTCTAATACACTATTGGTGGAACTATGAAGTGGTCCAATCATTCTAGATAAAATAATTAGGAAGTATATTTTAAAAGTTGCTAAATTATGCATACCATGTGATGTAGCCATATCATCATACTAGGAAATTTATAAAAAGAAACAGGGAAGGATAGATATTACCAAAATATTTTGTTAGCATATTTTGTATTAAAGATGAGAAAATAAGTAGAGTGCTGATTATTTGGCTATAAGACCATTTAATTTTGGTATATTAATCACAAAAGAGTAGATTCAGAAAAACCTAGAAAGACTTATATGAAGAGATACAATATAGAATAAGCACAACCAAGAGTCAAGCCCAATCAACAAGCACTTCTTTTTTAAAAAATCTATTTATTTTAGTTTTCAACATTCACTTCCAAAAGCTTTTGAGTAATTTTCTCCCCCTCCCTAGTCTTCTCTCTCCCCAAGATGGTGTGCAATTTGATAAAGGCTCTTTATATACATTCTTATTAAGTATATTTTCACATTATGTTGTAAAGAAGAATTAGAATGAATGGGAGAAACCAGGAGAAAGAAAAAACAAAACAAAACAAAAAAACAAGAAAAGAAAGAAAGCAAATAATATGCTTTGATCTGCATAATTCTTTCTCTGGATGTGGATAGCATTTTCCATCATGAGTCTTTTGGAGTTCAACAAACATTTTTTAAGCATACACTACATGCCAGACATTGTGCTGAATGCAGTTTATACAATTAGTGCAACATTGTGAAGAGGAACAACTTTGAAAGACTTAAAACTTCTAGGCAATGCAAATGTCCAGTAATGAATAAAGAAAATAGATAATAAAACATACTATCATTGATGGACAGAGAACTAAGGGACTAAAGATGAAAAATGGCCAATCATTCATGGCCAATGTGTGGATTTATTTTGCTGGATGATTCTTATTTGTTATAAGGGAATGCTTTGGGGAGGATAGGATAAGAGTGAAGAAGGGAAAGTGGTAGTGATACCCTCTCCCAAAGAAAATTAGAAAAAGGCAAAAAGGAGACTTTTTTAATGCACAGAAGAGAACAGAAGGAGGTTCAGAAAGAGACAAAAACAACAAAGGTTCAGAATTTTAAAAAGCTTTTATAGCTTTGGAATTAATATATGATATCTATTATATTAGGCAGATAGGTGGCACAGTGGATAGAGTACCTGAAGTCAGGAAGACTCATCTTCCTGAGTTCAAATCTGGTCTCAGACACTTACTAGCTATGTGACCTGGGCAAGCCACTTAACCCTGTTTGTTTCAGTTCCTCATCTGTAAAATGAATTAGAGAAGGAAATGGCAAACCACTCCAGTAACTTTGCCAAGAAAACCCCAAACACAATTCTATTTTATATTTTATAAAAAAGTATATGTAATACAGATTCACAATTTCATATGCAGCTTTCTTTTTCTGTATATATATGAAAATGTTTATGTTTGCAGATGTGTGTCAAGTTTAAATTTTTTTTAAAATATTGAAAAAGTTGGTGGGAATAGGGGAAAGGAATCATTGGATGCCAGAGAGTGGGGCTTCCTTCAAAGAATGAATGAGAATGGATGAATAACTAGAAGCAAGATAACAAAATGCTCAGAAGGGAGGTATGAGAAGTGAAGATGGCCCTTCCTACAAGTCTGGTTGTAAAGGTGAAAAGAGATATACAATGATCCCTTGAAAGGATAACAGGGTCAACTGAAGGGATTTTTTTTTCACTCATGGGAGAGATCTGGGCATGTTTAGGACATGTTATTGAGATTGGGAAGAAATAAGAGAAGATTGAAGGTAAAAAGGAAAAAATAACAATTAAGTAGGCAAGCTCCTATAGTAGAAGAGGAGAGAGCTAAGAGCACAAATATAGGATTTAGCCTCAGTAATTAGAGGATCACCTCTTCCTCTAAGATTGGAGCAAAGGGAAGAATGGGGGATCATATGGGATGATCCAGAAGAGGTTTGAGACATGGAGAAGGTGATAAGGAGAAGCTTACTGTATTGGAGTTGTGTAGAAAGCACTGTGTGAAATTTGAAGTGATTTTGAAATGTGTGTGTGTGTCTATCTATCTACACACATGCATGTGTGTATATGAAAATTATTATGGAATAAGTTGTAACAGGGTTTAAATGGTCTAGGCAAGTACCAAACCATTACAAAGTTGTCAGATGAATATTTATTACCTAAAGAAGACAGAGACTGTATTTGAAGAGTCAAATTAGAATAAAAAGGAACTTCACAGATTGTTTAGTTCAGCTTGTTCCTGAATTCCTATCTTATCATCCATATTTCTGTACCTACAAATAAAGACAAGGGAAATTTAAGAATAATGTGTGAATGGGATGATATTTTTGAAGGAAAATCTTATTCTCCTTAGCCGAGCTAATATATACCCATCCATTAGGTTTAAGGTTCTGTGATGTGCTATGCTGAAGGGAGGCTCACTTATCAGTACTGGAAGATAAGGCTCCTCTTCCATTTTTAACTTTTATATAATTTTTAACAAGAAAAGGGGTGTATATGTTCATTATGACAATATTTATTCTTCAATTTAAAAACATAAGGCAGCAGCATGATATAATCAATAGAGTGTTCTATATGTTATCAGGAAGCACTGGGTTCAATTCCTGTAACCATTGTTAGCTGTGTGATCCTGAGCAAAACTGTTTAACCTTCCTGGGTCTTCCTTAGCTCCTCATCTGAAAAAATGGGGGGATTGAATTGGAGCAGGAGTTCTTAACCTGAGGTCCATAAATTGGCTTTTCTTGTATGTTTTGAAGTTCATATATCAATGTAATTGATTTATTTTGTAATCATATGCATTTTATTTTTTACATTTAATGACATTATTTTGATGAGGGGTCCATGGGCTTTACCCGACTACCAAGGAGGGTCCATGACGCACACACAAAGCTTAAGAATCCCAGAACTCTCATGTCCTTTCTAGCTCTAAATCTATGAAAGTGTAATTTTTAGAAATCAGTTATTCTTTTAGAAAAAAACTAACCTACCATTGTTTATCATTTTAGTCTAGTCCAGGAATCTGGCCAAAAATATCCAGGAAAACCTAACATTATTAAAAAAAAAAAAAGAAAGGAAGGAATGCAGGAAGGAAGGAAGGAGAATTAAAGAAGAAAGAAAAAGAAAAAGAAAAAGTGTCTTTATATCTTGATAAGTATAAAACACCCAGGCAGTTTTCAAAGGATAAATTAGGGATATAAAAAAAATGAATAAGCTGTGTGGTATTAGGAATCCTGAAGTCCAACTCAGTGTTCTGGTATAAGGAAATGGCAGAACCTGGACTTGTTTTTTTTTAAGATTAAAGCCCTATTAAAAAAGTTTGATCAGGGTTTAAAATTTTCTGTGTACTCTCAATGAACTGGCCTTTTATATGCTGAAAGATTTTTTAAAATTTGTTTTCTTAGTTTAAAAAAGCAGTATGTGCATTATTACTAAAATAACCTGCTTCCAAAAGAGTATTCATGGTTGTATGTTTTATCCATTTTGGTTGGCAGGCTTTATAAGCCATTTCATTTGGGAAGGAATGAATGCTCTAAAAATGGTCTGTTGTTGACTATTCTCAATCCACTACAAAATGAACCAATGGTAGGAAACAGAGGAAAACCAGCAGATCTGCTTTTATGAAAGCAGATTATAGGAGTCCTAAGGAAAGAGTAGGCAGGATCCCACAGAAAAAGGTATTGGAGACAAATAATACTGAACATTACTTAAGGAAAGAACACAAAAGGCACAGGAGAAAAATTGTCTTTATATAGAAAATAAAGTGGGAACAAAAAGAGGGAACTTTTCAAAGACTGTATAGGAAGCTCAGATGCAGTAAATGTGACATGGGAGGGTACAAAGAAATAGAAAGACATAGGGATTACATCATAAAATTTAAAAGATAAAATAAGAGACAGCTTCCACCAAACAATTTAATATCATTAAGCATCTATTAGATTTGCAGATCTGTACTATGAAGCTGATAAAAGAGATGTGCAAAATATAGGCTCTGTCTGAAGAATAAGCATAATTTATATCTATAGAAAGCTTTGCAGTCATAAAGAATGTTTTCATTTGCTCTTCACAATTACCCTAAAGTAGGGAGTGCAAGTACTGTATCCTTATCCCCAGTGTTTATTTTGCATGAAGAAATGAAGTCCCAGAGAAGCCAAAAGATCTTAGCCAAAGAAGCTTGAATAGAGATGTTGTAGTTCCCAATTTAGGAACTCCCTCCACAACAACACACTGACCCAGAAACTGATGCTCCTCTTTTGGAGACAGGATCTAAAACACATACAAAAACCATTTACTTAACAATAAAGACTGATATATAGATAATTACTAGTTGTGCAGAGGTCCCTGAGGAAGGTCTAACAAGCTCTGGAGTGTCTTAATAAACTGGAAAGATTTCAAGCATGGGAGTGTCTATCAAATGTTTTCTAAAGACCAGCCAAAGTGTAGAGAAGAGTCTCATCACTTAAAATCTAGCAACCAACCAGATGATAATTTTTTTTTGGCCACAGTAACTCAACAAACTGTTTACTGAAGATAATTATCTGCATTAGTGAATAAAACACCCATATCAATGAAAATCATAGATCTCTTGTAGTATTGAGATGTGATATAGGAGTTTAGTAAAAGGACAGATCATTGGGGGTTTGAGGTTACGATGGAAGATCCAAATGGATATTTCCCACAGGAAATAGGAGATTGTAGCACAGGGAATCTTCTGGTTTGATATGTAGATTCATAAGATAATAACAGAGAGGTGCCAATTGGCAATATAACTTCAGGTAGGCTACAGACTGAAAAGGAAATTGCAAACAAGATATAGACAAAATTATTTTGGAGTGGAAATAAGGGGTTTCTCAAAAATGAATTGGAAGTTGAATACTAGGAAGACCAGCATTGCATTTATACTTTAAAAAGAAGAGCTGTCAGATGAAAATAAACATGTTCCTTGATAGAGACTGACTCTACAAAATATTTGGTGATCTAATTCTCATGATCCTCTAATCTGGGTAGCTAGGTGGCAAAGCAGATAGAAGTACCGGGCCTGGAGTCAGGAATTCTCCTGTTCCTGAGTTCAAATCTGGCTTACTAGTTTATCAAAGGATAAATTAGGGATATAAAAAAATGAATAACTTTAAGCTGTGTGGTATTAGGAAGTCACTAGTTAGGTGACTCTGAGCAAGTCACATTTAACGCTGTTTGCCTCAGTTTCCTCATCTGTAAAATGAACTAGAGAAAGAAATGGCAAACCATTCCAATATCTTCGCCAAGAAAAATCCAGATGAGGTCACAAAGAGTCAGACATGAGTGAAAAACAGTTGAACAGCAAAATCTTCATAGGTTCCAATGATGGCTTAATAAGTTGCAGAGCTACTTCTAGAGTACTGGTTTTCTGAATTATAGTCAATCACATAGTCAACGAATATTTTACTGTGTCAAGCAGTGTACTCATCCCTGGAGATAGAAAGAAAGCCCTCTCTCTCTCCCTCCCTCTGTCACACACACACACACACACACACACACACACACACACAACCTTCAAAGAGCACACATTCTAATGGGGATGATAACAGGGCACATTAAACATATACATACGTAGAAAGACTCATCTTGAAGAGAAAGCCACTAGCAGTTGTGGGCAACCAAATAAAACCTCCTGCAGGGGAGCTGAGAATTGAAATGAGTCTCAGGAGAAGCCAGGGAAATGAGCAGAGCTGAGGATGGGAAAGCACTCTAGGAATTAATGCAAGGTACGGAGAGAGGAGATATTCAGCCCATTTTTCAGCTACAGTACATTTAATGCGCTGTCAGCAGTATTCACTGAGTACTTTCTCTGTCTCTTGCAGATAGAGAAAGAAAAGGAAAACATTTGGGGAGGAAACCAGATGGTATTAAGAGTGAGCTTCCCACCAGGGATAGTTTTCACCAAGCTCAACCCAGACACGTTTTTATTTCATTTTTCCAATGTACCTACTGGTGACCTCAAAATAATCATTTGAGACAAAGATTCAATTTCCTTGTTTGATCTAAGTCACCGATGTAGCTATTTTTTAACCAGACAAAACATATCAGAATTTGACCAGTATTTAGGTACTTGTTATAGGCAAAGAACTTTACTCAGTGTTGGAGAAGATGCAGAGACAAATAAGATCCTAGCTGGTGAAATCAAGTGGGGAGGGAAAGATAAGATGTATATCAAATATATGAATTTATCCTGTGTCCTTAAGATAATGTCTCTTTCTCTCTGACTCTACCTATCTATCTCTGTCTTTATCTCTGTACCAAATATGGAACTCAGATAAGTAAAAAGTTTTCTAAGAGTCCTGAGGAGAATCCAACTGGAATAATAATTTGTTCAGTCATTTTACTCGTGTCTGACTCTATGACACCAATTTGGATTTTCTTCAAAATGATATTGAAGTGGTTTGCCATTTCTTTCTCCAGCTCATTATGCAGATGAGAAAACTGAGGCAAGCAGAGTTAAGTGACTTGTCCAGGGTCACCCAGCTAGTAAGTATCTGAGGCCAGATTTGAACTCAGGAAGATGAGTTCTCCTAGTGTCAGGCCTGGCACTTTATACACTGTGCCACCCAGCTGCTCCAATGTTATAAATGTAAGGCTTTGTTGGAGATGGCATAGGTATTACTGATATTCTTCTATTTAATTTTAGAAAAATTCTCCTTCTATGCCTCATTAGTGATTTTTTTAATAATCTCTATTTTCTTATCTGCATGTTTAAAGTTTTCATTTTATAGCCTCCATCATGTTCCTTGGCTAGAAATTCCCCTAGATTTTTGTAGCCAGAAATGAGGAAGATGGATAACCTACTTAAGTGCTTGTTAGGCTGGACAGAGAAAAGCTAGGACCGAAAACCTTTGGAACGAATCATTTGACTGTTATTTTGAATTATTTGTATTAGAATACATTTTACTAGTCAGCTTTCACTGAATTATTTTTTGTAGTAAAGAAAACCCAAATGATAAGACATTTCCTAGTGTTGTCTAATATATAAAAAGTTAAAAAATTTCCTCTGAAAAATAAGCTCCCTTTGTGACTATCTTTAAATGTCCTTTGTTTAGAAATATAAGTATCCATGTTATTTAAGAGGTCCTCTAGCTATTATATACATGGGGAAGTGAGGGTGGTGTGTTCCTGGAAATGGGGCCTGTGAAATTACTGACTTGAGTTATACCCACGTCACAAGCACTGTTTAACATAGCTTTTCTGCCTTTAGCTACATTCTTTCCACTTCAGCATTTGTTGATGTAACTTGAAATAGTGAACAAAATGTCATGTGTGAGTGTGTTTTTAAGCTTTCCCAATTTTAAATCCTTTTTTTTTACACCGATAACCTTCCATACTTCAGATTAACAAATTGGAATACATGATCAGGAAATCAGACAAGTGCAACTCATATAAATTGACCTCTGAAATTAGAAACTTAAAAAAAATTAAGGAAGAAAAAATTGTCTTCCAAAAGAAAAGGTAAGAAGGACAGGAGCTATAAACCATAGAGACAATCTGCAATTTATTCAGCCAACAGGTATATTGCAGAATGTGTGCTAGAAAGACAAAGGGGTAATTTCTATTTTCCAGGTGGTGGGTTATTTACCCTCTCCCCCCACCACGCAATACACACAAGTACGGAAGTAGCACATTAAATTAAAATGAATATTAAGAATATAGCAACCTGAATCCTAGTTTTAACTGTCATTAATTTGTCCTGTGACTTTGTACAAGGCACTTTATGAAGCTGGGACCCATTTTCTCAATCTATAAAACGAGGAGGCTGTAATAAAAGATAACTGAAGTTTCTTCTGCTTCTAACATTATATTAGATTTAATCTATTTTTAAAGGGGAGTTTATCCTTTTGCTGACTGTGGGTCAAGTTACTTCGAGTCAGTGTTTTGTTTTGTTTCGTTTTGTTTTGCTTTTTGGATGGCATTTGGGGTTAAGTAAGTTGCCCAAAGTCACATGGCTAGTTGTGTATGTGTTGTGTGTGTGTTAAGTGTCTGAAGCCAGATCCGAACTCAGGTCCTCCTGACTCCGGGGCCAGTGCTCGCCTCACTGTGCCACCTAAGCCGCCTCTGAGTCAGTGTTATTTTTAATCAAATGAGGAAAAAAAAAAGTACCCAATATAATGGCAGAGGAGACCATGCATTGAAACAGAATAAATTGTATGTAAAATAATTTCATCTAAGTTAAAAAAATACAGTGTAATAGGGGAAAGAACTATTTTGGTTAATAGAATCCTGTATCCCATATAACAATCACCAATTCTCAAACAATTAGATTACAGTAGTAAGGGTATTCACTTAATATGCACCCTTGACCCATCCCCTCCCATCTTATCTAGCAGATTGCTTGGACTAACACCTCCACTCTCTAACCTTCAGTTAGAGAAGACCTTACCTAGGGGCATCTTTCCTACTGCCTGCAGACTCTCCCATGTCTCCCCTATCCTTACAAACTTGCACTTGATCCAACCATCACCACTAACTATCATCCCTTTATCCTTTCTCTTGTTTTGAGCTAAACTCATTGAGGACGTTATATATACTAGGGGCCTCCACTTTGCTCTTCCTCTCTTTTAAACCTTATTCATCTTAGCTTCTAAATGCACCAATGAACTGACAGTGCTCTTAATTACCAGATTTAATGGCCTTATCTCAGTCCTTCTCCTTCTTGACCTCTCTGTAGCCTTTGGCATTATTGATTATCTCTTTTCCTTTCTAGATTTTCCTGAAGCTCCTCTCCTGATTGACCACTTCTTCTCAGTCTCCATTGCTGGATCTCCATCCAGGCTGTGGCAACTAACCATTGGTATCCCTCAATGCTCCCTTCTTGGCCCTCTTCTCTTTTCCCTCTATACTACCTAGCTTTGTGATCTCATCAGCATGATTCCCAGATAAATCTATCTATCTATCCATCCATCCATCCATCCATCCATTTATCTATCTATCTATCTATCTATCTATCTATCTATCTATCTATCTAATCTATCATTTCTGGCTATCACTGACTCCCTTCAAATTGACACCCTGAACCCCTTACTTCAATGTTCCTGGGATTCTCTTGCCTCATGAGAACCTTGAGATTCTTTAATCTCTCTGTTAAACTTTAAAGAAAAAACTTCACTTCCCAGCTGTCTATGTGGCCCCTACAGGGCTACATGAGACCACATAAAATGTGTCTTTGTAATGAAAATGTTGGGAATTGACACTACCACTAAAGAGTTAGCAGCAATGGTGCTATTATGTTCTGTTATGATAATATAACATAATTTGTTTAACCATTCCTCAATTTGAAAAAAATTATCCATGTTTTTTGTTTTTCCATTACAAGCATTTATAGATCACTCCCACATTATATGAGATCTATAGTAACAAAAAATAAGAGAAATTTCTTTTCTTTTCCTCCCACCCATATCCCATTTGGGGGGAAAAATCTGAAAAAAGTTTAAGCTATTATGCATACTCATGTAAAATAAAATCCCTCAATGACCATATACAAAAATACTCATATATTATTCTGTACCCTAAATCTATCACTTCTCTATAATGAATACCATATTTCATAATTATCCCTCTGAAATCACAAATAGTCATTGTATTGATCATTATTCTTAGAGCTTTAAAATTGGTTTGTTTTTAAAGTACTGTTGTCATTGTACTATTTGTTTTCCTGGTTCTGAAAATTTCATTCTTTAGGAGCTTATAAAAATCCTCAAAATTTTTCATTTTTATAATATGATATGAGATAATGATATGGTATGATATAATAATAAATAGATACAGAGAAGTATTTTGAAAAATTACAACACCCATTTCTGTCAAAACACTAGAAAACATAGGAGTAATTACCCTTTCCTTAAATTGATAAATAGTATATCTAAAACCAAGAGGTACCACTATTTGTAAGAGAGAGAAACTATAATCCTTTCTAATAAATTAAGGAGTGAAACAAGGCAGTCCATTATTACCACTTCTATTTAACATAGTACTAGAAAGCCTGACAGTAAGATAAGAAAAAGAAATTGAGGGAATAACCATAGATAAGGAAGAAAAAAATGACAAAAAAGGGAAAATTATAAATATTAGGAGGACTGTGGAAAAAATATTGATGCACTGTTAGTGGATCAGTTAATGGGTACAAATATTCTGGAAAGAAATTTTAAATTATACAGGAAAAGTTATTAAATAGTTCATGTTCTCTGACCCAGTTATATCACTGCTAGTTCTGTACCCCAAGGAGATCAAAGAAAAAGGTCTTTTCTATGCAAAATTATTTACAGCAATTCTTTTAGTGGTGGCAAAAAACAAATTAAAATAAAACTGGAAAGTTAGAGGATGTCCATCAGTTGAGGAAAGGATAAATAAATTGTGATGGATTACTATTGTATTGTAAGAAACTAGGAAACATGATTTCAAAAAAGACATGGAAATATTTATATGAACTGATGCTGAGTAAAGTGGGTAGAACCTAAGGGTTGTTTTTTATTTGAGTTATTGATTAACCCAGGTGAAGTGTTTAATACTCTATTTCACATCCTTTTTTTTTTTTGCCTCTTTGGAGGGCAAATGCCTATGGTTACATGACTAGTGTGTGTGTGTGTGTGTGTGTGTGTGTGTGTGTGTGTGTGTGTGTGTGTGTGTGTGTGTGTGTTAACTGTCTGAGGCTGGGTTTAAACTAACGTCCTCCTGACTCTGAGGCCAGCGCTTTACTCACCTAGCTGCCCCCCTCTTTTTTTTTTTAACAAAATCCTCCTATATTAAGTACCTACTATGTACCAGGTACTGTGATAAGTTCGAAACAAATCACTATTCTACTGTTATTCTTTTTTTAAAAATTTTTTTATTTAATCAAATGCTTTATTAACTTTTAGTTTACATCATTCATTTCTGCAAGATTTTGAGTTATAAAATTTCTCCCCATTTTTTCCCCTACCTACCACCCCAAAATAACCATCCCACTGCATATCCCCTCCTATAATCTGTTATCTCCCATATCTTCTCCCAGACCCACTCTGACTTTCCAATAGGGCACATTGGATCTATATTTCCAGTTAAATGCAAAATAGTGTTAATAATAGTATATATATTTAAATATACATTTGTTTTAAAACTTTTAATTCCAGATTTGTTCCCTTCCTCCCTTGTCACCCACCCTTATTGGGAAGATAAGCAACTCAGTATAGGTTGTACATGTGTAGGTATGCAAAACATTTCCTTAGTGGAAATATTGTAAAAGACTGACTATATTTTCCTCCCTCCTATCCCACCTCACATTTGTTCTATTCTCTACTTTGATCCTGTCACTTTTCAAAAGTGGGTACTTCCAACTTCCCTCCCCCCCCAGCCTCCCCTCCCCTCCATCATCCCCCCTTTCATAATCTTCCACCCTATTCTCCTGTAGGGTGAGATACCATATTTAGTGTGTATGTCATTCCCTCCCTAAGCCAAATTCAATGAGAATAAGGTTGACCCATTCCCTTTTGACTTCCTGTTCTTCCTCTCCGTTGTAACCATTTTCCCTTGCCTTTTAAGTGTCACCACTTCCTATTAAATTGGTCCTGTGCCCTCTATCTATGTATACCCGTACACATACATACACACATTCACATATGTATTCACATGCCCATATAGCTTACTATAACATTTCTATTCCCTTCAACTATTCTTATACTGAGAAAAGTTTCATCAGTTACAATTATCTTTTTTCCATGTAGGGATGTAAATAGTTCATTATGATTTCTTTTCCAAGTTTACCTTCTCATGCTTCTCTTGCTTCTTGTATCTGAATGTCAAATTTTCTATTCAACTCTGTTTTTTTCATCAAGAATGCTTAAAAATCCTCTATTCCACTGAATGACCATATTTTCCCCTGAGACATGATACTCAGTTATGCTGGGGAGTTGATTCTTCGTTTTAATCCCAGCTCATTTGACCTCTGGGATATCATATTCCAGGCCCTTTGATACCTCAATTTGGAAGCTGCCAGATCCTGTGTTATCCTAATTGTGTTACCACAGTATTCCAATTGTTTCTTCCTGGCTGCTTGTCATATTTTCTCCTTGATCTGGAAATTCTGGAACCTGGCTATAATATTCCTAGGATTTTTCTTTTTGGGATCTTTTTCAGGAGGTGATGGGTGGATTTTTTTCAACCTCTATTTTTCCCTCTGGTTCTAAAACATCAGAGCAATTTTCCTTGAGAATTTCTTGAAGGATGATTTCTAGGTTCTTTTTTTGATCATGGCTTTCAGGTACCCTAATAATTTTTAAATTATCTCTCCTGGATCTATTTTCCAGGTCAGTGGTTTTCCCAATGAGTTATTTCACATTGCCTTCTATTTTTTTTTCATTTGTTTGGATCTATTTAATAGTATCTTGATTTCTCATAAAGTGACTAGCTTCCATTTCCTACAGTCTAATGCTGAAGGAATGATTCTCTTCAGTGAGCTTTTGAGATTCTTTTTCCACCTGGCAAATTTGGCTTTTTAAGGCATTCTTCTCCTCATTGCCTTTTTGAGCCTCTTTTGCCATTTGAGTTAGTCTATTTTTAAGGTGTTATTTTCCTCAGTCAGGTTGTTGAAGCTCATTTCATAATTTTCTTGCATCCTTCCCATTTCTCTTTCCAATTTTTCCTCCACTTCTCTTATTTGTTTCTCAAAATTCTTCTTAAGCTCCTCTATGGACTGTAACCAACTCATATTTTTCTTGGAAGCTTTTGATGCAGGAGTTCTGACCTTGTTGTCTTCCTCCTGTTCCATGCTTTGAGCCTTTTTGTCCCCAAAATAGGAGTGTAAAGTTGGGTTGCTCTACTTGCTTTGCTTCCTTTGCCTGCTCATGTTACCACTAAATTACTTGACTTTTGGGGCTTTTTGCCACAGTAGGACTCTGCCACCAGAAAGGGGAGCTTTGTTCCAATCACTAGGGTTTTCTCAGCTTCTGAAGATATTAGTTGGGTGCCCTCTCTGAATCCTCCACATGCTCTGGCAAGCTGGTCACACAGCCCAGAACCTCCATTTTAGACAGTGATCCAGATCCAAGCAGGTTAAAGTAAGAGCGATTACCCCTCAGACTGGTTGCTTGGTCCCCCTACAATCTTCAGGCCAATAGCTGAAGCTGCCACATGGCTGCATCTGCATGGCCACTGCAAGTCAGCTACTTCTCACCCTGGGGGCAAAGGCCGACTGCACTCCCAAACTACTGGATCCCAAAGTCCACACTGCACTTACATCTCACTTTGTTCTTAGCATCTATGTGTTGATAATTCTGGAAACCACCACAGCTGCTGGTGATCTGAAGTCCCTCTAGCTGGTGGCTGGTCTGGCCAGCCCTCATGCTAAAACCTCTGGTTCCCAGGGGGCTCAGCTCAGCTCCCAGAGCCCTGCTCTGCCCTCTTGCTGCTGGCCTACTGGGCTGTCCTCAAAGAGAGGTTAGTTTCTCTGTGTCATTTTGTGAGTTCTGTAGCTCCAAAGTTTTTACAGTGTTTTTTAGAGTCAGAATGAATAATTATTTTTACATAAATTGGAGGAGGTGGGAGCCAGAGTCCCTAGGCAGTCTTGTTTCTACTCTGCCATCTTCTTTACATATCTTATCTTCCTGATTTTCTAGACTTGTCAACTTGATATGTTGATCTCATAAAGTACTTAGGAATGACCTGAAAAAGTGTAACTTTTAGGACAACTTAATACAATATGATATAATAAATATGAATATGAAATGATATATGTTACTATATGATATGTAATACAATATAGTATAACAAATATACCATACTAAACTATATGCTCTATCTATACTATAATAAATAGTATGTATATCTATAACTTAAGGGAAAGTGAATATTAGCAATTATATTAGCAATGTAATGGAAATGGGAATAAGTGAAAACAAGAAATATTGTAAAAGGATTAGGAGGCAGTGTCGTATGATTTACATGCAGGAAAGAACCTTGAATTAGGAATCAAAAGACCTGAGTTTCTAGTTTTCTTTCTGCCATTAACTGTGAGTGTTATAATGAGGAAATCACTTGGGCATCTATTTTCTCAATTGTAAAAGGAAGGGGAGATGATTGGAATAGTTGAGATCAAAGATCCCTATTGTCACTTCCTCTGATACAATCTGTGCCCTTTCTGTATCTCAAAATCATCAGCTATAAAATGAGGAAGATTGGACGATCTCTAAGACCCCTTTCAGCTCTGAGATGCTATGATTTGATTCATACATACAAAACATTGTGCTTTACTTAAGTTATTTATTTTTTAGCTAATCATTTTCATAAGATTTTTTTGGATTCTACTTTGTGGTATTCTTTGGTTGTCACTTAGTGGGTCAAAGTTGTGATAATTAAGTGTTTTTTTCAGTTAGCCACTCTCCAGGTACACAATTCAGTAACTTTTTAAGGAGGAACATGAGTGTTTATGCTCAATGATCAGGATATAATGACTGCTCTTTGAGTGGTGAATTCCTAACATACAATTTCCATTAAGTGATCTTACCTTGTAATGCCAGAAACTTTTTAGTTGGATGAATAATTATTTAAGCTACAACTGAAGTGCATTTTTGATTGATGGATATTCCACATTTCTTCACTTTGTATACTTTTAAAGAGACCTTTGAAACACAGTTAGATATTCCTCATTTTTACATCAGAGGATTTAGAAATGGCAGGTATATTGGATTTTAGCTAGAATAAGCTCTCTCTTTCAGAGATGAGGAAACTAGAGGGCAGAAAAAGTTAAGTAAATTAATCTTTTCACAGAGTTCACAAAGGTAGTAAACTAATAGATGAGAATTAAGCCAATTTTTAGCTTTCTCCTAGATGGAAACAGGAGTGAAATGATGGATTAGAAAGAGAGTTGAAACTCAATAGGAAAATTTAACATTTAACCAAAAGAGGCTTGCTTAATAACATGAAAAGGATATTAAACAAGCATATAAATTGATTCAGTTGAGAGTAACTTCTCTGCCCTACCTTTGTCAAGGGAGACCTTCACTGAGTAAGGTGTGTCAAGCCTGAGGAGTTCCTGACTCTTCATGCACTAAGCATTGATAGGGGTCAAATCTTAGTCCCTTGGGCCAATTGAGTCTCAAGGATGGCTTCATTGATTTCTAGGGAAAAGATGAGCTTAATCTTCATGAAATAACTGTTGCCCCTACCAAATCTAGTTACTATCTCTAAAGCAATCCATTAGCATCTGTTTGAATTTTAGATGTTTCTCAGGTTTGGATAATATGTTATTCTGAGTAGAATGTTTTTGTTGTTGTTCCAAACTCCAATGTTTTGAAATAAAGATTGAAGAAAGGAGCAAAGAACCATTTCAGTTATACTTTGATGGAATCCAGCTCTATGACTTGATTATTTATGGGTCCTTGGAGAAATAACTGTCCTCTTAGATGTTCAAAGAAGAAGACACTCCCATTTCTCAGCTTCATGCATTTACTTTGCTGCCCCCCCCCCCATGTTTGGTATATTCTCCCTCCTTCTACTTGAACTACTGACCTCCATTTAAGTCTTTATTGAAATTCCATATTCTATAGGAAGCCTTCCCTATTTCCTCTTGATTCCACTGCTTTCCCTTTCTGAATTATTTCATATTTATCCTGAATATAGTTTGCTTCATATAGATTTATTTGCATACTATCTCTGCCATTAGATTTTAGTTTCCTTGCAGACAGACACTGTCTTTTTCCTCTTTTGGTGTTCTTAATGCTTAGTGCAGTGCCTGGGACATAGTAGGTCCTTAACATTTATTGAATGGAATTGCATTTTATATCTCTGCACCTCAGCTTTCTCATCTATAAAGGAGGAGGTTGGACCTGATGCCCCTGAGAGTTCTCAATCTCTTGATCCTGTGCTGTGACATTAATGTGGGCACCCCCTTCAGTGGCATTGATCAGGGTTCTTAAGTCTTTTGAAGGGTTTTTGTCTTTATGATGTTGCAATTGTATAAATTGTTCTTTTAGTTCTGCTCACTTCATTCTGCATCCATCCATATGTATCTTCCTAGGTTTTTTCTGAAACGGTCCCTTTCATCATTTTTTTACCAAGCAGGAAGATCAGAACCTATTCACTGCTTAATCCTGTGCAACTCTTGTCCATTCCTTCTCTGACATCTTCCACAGGGTCCAACCAAAGGGCTTTAGGCCTTCCTTTCAATCTATTGACATTTCATGGATGCCAATAGAGCAGCTGGGCAGTCCATTGGTTACTTTCCATTCTCACTACACTATTGACCCACCTTCTTTTCCATTCATAGATCTCTCTTTTAAAATTAAATTTTAGAGTTGCTGGAACTGCCGAGTAGAGGGAGGCAGCGCCTCAACCCAGACCTGGTCATTGCGCAGTGCATCCAGCACGAAGGCCTGACACCATGTCTCATTACAGGTGGTACAGAGGAGAGACCAGAGTATATGGTGGCAACTTGGGAACTGGTGCCGGCAAAGGAGAATTAGAAAGAGCTTGTAGTTACTGTGGCCCCTTAAGAACTGTACGGATGGCCAGAAATCCTCCAGGATTTCCTTTTGTGGAGTTTGAAGATGCAAGAGATGCAGAATATGCAGTTGGAGGACTAGATGGAAAGGTGATTTGTGGCTCTCCGGTGAGAGTTGGATTATCAACAGGAATGCCCTGAAGATCTAGATATGTTAGACCACCTGCCCAGCACCCATGTGATCCTAATGATAGATGTTATGAGTGTGGGGAGAAAGTTCATCATGCTTATGACTGTCATGGCTACAGCCAAAGAAGGAGAAGCAGGGCACGGTCTAAGTCTCACGCAAGGTCTAGAGGAAGGCAATACTCTCGCTCATGTAGGAGGTCAAGATCTGCATCTCCTCAAAGGTCAAGATCTGCATCTCTTCGTAGATCTAGGTCTACTTCGATCCGATCTCAGTCTGGTTCCTTAAAAAGATCGAGGGATTTCCAATGATCCCACTCAAGATCCAGGTCCAGGTCTCTTTCAAGACCATGAAGCAGCCGATCAAAGTTGAGATCACCATCTCCAAAGAGAAGCCGTCCATCTCCTGGAAGTCCTCTTAGGAGTGCAAGTCCTGAAAGAATGGACTGAGATGAAAAAATTAACCTTTTAGGAAGAAAGTTATTTTGTTTACATTACTATAAGGGATTTTGTGATGTCTGTTCAATGTAAGTGTAACCTAGAAGGCTACTTGAGCCATCTAATAATCAGAATGGATCTGGATATTTTGTAAATTCTGTAAATTTACATCAGTAGAGTAGTGTAAAATTTTTTTTTGTTGTATGTATTAACATCTTATGATCTGAAAATGGGATTTTTTATTGGCACATTTAAGAATAAAAATGTATTTTTTTTTTGCCTTTTGGAGGGCAGTTGGGGGTAAGTAACTTGCCCATGGGCACACGGCTAGGTTTTTTGTTTGTGTGTGAGTTAAGTGTCTGAGGCCGGATCCGAACTCAGGTTCTTCTGACTCCAGGGCCGACGCTCTATTCACTGCGCCACCTAGCCGCCCCCAAAAATGTATTTATAACTAGAAAAAATAAAATAAAATTTTATTTTGTTTTCCATTCTAAATTTTTCCCTCCCACATTTCCCTCCTCTATCCACTAAGAAAACAAGAAAAATAAAATACATATTTTAGACATGCAAATTTCCACATTAGCTCTGTTTAAAAAAAAATGGAAGAAAATATGCTTCAATTTACACTTTAAGTCTAATAATTAGCTGACCATGTGCAAGTCCCTTAGCCATGTTTGCTTTAGCTTCCTTATCTATAAAATGAGCTGGAGAAGGAAATGGCAAACCAGCCCAGTATCTTTGCAAAGAAAATCCCAAATGAGATCACCAAGAGTTGGACATGACTTAAAACAACTGAACAACAAGAAGGCCATGTGCTTGATATCTCTGCTCTCCACCACTTCTTTCATTTTAAAAATCTAGTTTTATTTTTTTATAGAGAATTTTTTTCTTCTTTAACTTTTAAATTAAATTGCATTTTTTTTTCAATTAACAAAATCTATTTTCTCTCGTTCCAACTTCTCTCTCGTTAGGACAAAAGTGGGGGGAGGTACTGAAACAAACATAAATAGTCAAACAATACAAATTCCTATACTGGCTATGTACAAAGAAATATGGATCTCATTCTGCATTGTGAGTCTATCATCTCTCTTATCAGGAAGCAGAAAGTACAGTTTATCATTGGTATTCTGGAATCATGGTTTGTCATTGAACTGATCAGGGTCCTTAAGTCTTTCAAAGTTTTTTGTATTCATGATGTTGTCATTATTGTATAAATTGTTTTCCTTGTTCTGCCCATTTCATTCTGCATCAGTCCACACAAGTCTTCCCCGGTTTTTTCTGAAATGGTCCCTTCATCCTTTCTTACTGGATAGCAGTATTCCATTACATTAATATATTGTAATTTTTTTCAGCTATTCCCCAATTGATAGGTATCTTAGTTTCCAATTCTTTGCCACCACAAAAAAGGAATTGGTATGGATATTTTTGTACATATGTGTTCTTTTCCTCTTCATTTAAACTATTGTGTGTATAGGTCCATTAGTGGCATTACTGGGTCAGAATATCCACAGTTTAGTAACTTTTCATGTTTAGTTTCAAATAGCTTTCTAGAATGGCTAAATCAATTGAAATACCCAGGAATAGTGCATCAATGTGCCTCTTTTCCAACAGCACCTCCAGTATTGCCCATTTTTCTTTTTCTTTTTTTTTGTCATCCTTGCCAATTTGGTAGATATGAGATGGAACCTCAGATTTTCTTTTACTTGCATTTCTCTGATTAGATTAGTTGTTTAGAGCATTTTTTTTTCACATGATTACTGATGGGTTAGATTTCTTCCTTAGAAAACTTCTTCATGCAAACACTTTGACCATTTTTCAACAAGGGAATGACTCTTATTTATCCTTAGGAATCAGAACCTTTTCAGGGCAGCTAGGTGGCACAGTGAATAAAGCACTGGCCCTGGAGTCAGGAGGACCTGCGTTCAAATCCAGCCTCAGACACTTAGCACTTACTAGCCGTGTGACTTTGGGCAAGTCATTTAACCCCAATTTCCCTGCCTTCCCCCTGCCAAAGAGCAAAAAAAAGAAAAAAAAAGAAAAAGAAATCAGAATGTTTTCAGAGAAACTTGCTGCAAAGTCTCCCCTCCCTCCCCACCAAGGTAACTGCTTCAATTCCTGTAACATCGATTTTGTTATTATAAAAACTTTTAAGTTTTATGTAATTACATATTTTTAAATTTATAATTAAAATTAAAATGTGTGGCACCTGGGTGATGCAGCCAGTCACCAGACAGACTGGTGATACCAGACCTGGAGTCAGGAAGACTCATGTTCCTGAGTTGGAATCTGGCCTCAGAGAAGTACTTACTAGCTATGTGACTGTGGGCAAGTCACTTAATCTAATTTGCTTCAGTTTCCTCTTCAATAAACTAAGCTGGAGAAGGAAATGGCAAACCACTCCAGTATCTTTGCAAAGAAAACCTGAAACAGGGTCACAAAAAAAGACTGAACAAAACAAAAATTTAAAATTTCAATCATATTTTCTATAATCAGTCATTAACTGTCCTTCTATCCATAGATTTAAAAGGTGTGAGGGATAATTTGCATTCTGAAAAATCAAATCTAGAGTGGCTTCAATAACCACTAGGCCTAAGTTTAGAAGTCACCTGACCTTGAAGGAATCTGGGACTTAGAGCTAGGGAGACCCTCCCCAGTGCCACCTCAGCACAAGATATGCCAAATAAGAACAGAAGTGCTTTCTCAAATGTACATTGGATAACCTACTGTTTCCTTGTTCTAGTACTTGAGGTAGATTGCCTGGTTTAGATTGTACACCTAACTTCCAGCCAATGGAAGAAAAGGGTCAGGAGGGGGCTGTGGGAGAATTCTACATTAGGGCTTTATAACTTCACCATTTCCTTTTGTAAATTGCTTCTCCTCCCTCACCATTTGTCAGCAGGGTGGCCCTTTCTTGAGATCATAAATAAACCATTCTTTTTTGCTTCCTGCCTTGAGAAAACTCTGAGTATTACTTGGGTAAGGATTGCTGTTGCACACAGTCTTGGGGTACACACAAAGGTGATTTCTTCTTTCCTCCTCTGTTTATGATGTTACCCTTTACATTAAAGACGTGCATCCATTTAGAGTTTATCTTAGCACACGAGAACTCATTAAGGTACATATTGTTAATCAGTTCTCTTACCCAAGTTTTTCTTGGGAACACGTTGTAACTCATTCACTCATGCTTTGGTTTACCTTCTAAAATCATGTTGAGTTCTGATAATTTATCCTCTGTACATCCTACCTCATTCAAAGTACTTGTATCATCTTACCTGAAAGGCATACATGAGAGTATGAAAACAAGTATGAATTCAGTGCATGTTTTTCTGCCAGTTGTTAATTTAGATTCAAGACATTCTTGAGGATTTGGGCACTAACCTTAACTTTGAATTTGTCATATAATATTGTTCAAATTCCTTATGTTTCTGCACTGAAGAGTTTAGGGAATTCATATTAATCAGTCTGCTCAAATCTTGAGGCAGCATGGGTCAGTATAAAAAAGTACTAGACTGAAAGTCAGGGGACTGTCATTAATATTAACTAGCTCCATGGCCTTGGGCAATTCTGTACAAAATGAGAGTTTTGTCCAACAATGTCCAACAATGATTTCCAATGGCCCTTTTAGCACCAAACACCAACAATTTGATAATCAATACTAATTCAATTAATAATTGAATATTAATAATAATAATACATTTCACAAAGGGATGATACAATTATAAAATAATTATTTTATCATTACGACTATGATGCTGCTTAACTTATTCCTACTAACAGATGAATTCTCCAGACAGTATGTCTTTAAGCTTTTTTCTGCAAATAAATGAATGATTTTTTTATGTTAAATAAACAACTAAGTAAATTTAAGGCATAGGCAGTGGCAGTGCACACCAAATTCTAAATTCCTTTTATATATTATATCAGTTATAGGTGGTTTAATAAATTTCTTGCATGTTAACCAAGATGCGATTTCCTTGAAATGACTAAAACTAGTTAGTACCCAATGTCCAAATCCTGGGCAAGTCTCCACAGTTCTTCTTGATTGAATACTGACACTGTCCAAGGCATAAGAGAAAAAAATCAGAGAATTTTGATATAATCCTGATTTTGCAGAGAAGACTTGAAAAAGGATTTTTTTTCATATGAATGAGGCCTTGAGTTAGAAGGAACATTGGAGTTTAGGCTAATCCACCATTTTATGGATAAGGAGAATGAGCCCCACAGAAATTAAAACTTATTTTACCCAAGGTCACACTACTAGTTAGTAGAAAGGCAAGACCTAGAAATGGGTTTTAATTCAATTCAAAGTACATTAATTATTTGCTTAGTCATGCAAGGAAGATATGAGAAATAAGTGATGCCAAAGACATTTAGTCTACACAGAAACCTCACACTGATATATCATGAATCTTCTCTTTTGAAAAAAGAGTTAGAAGCATTGTACATAGTCAGCAACAAATAACTGCATAAAAATGATTTTTTTACTATTGGAAAATTTCCAATGAGACTAAAGCATTTCACCCAAAGATTTTTGTAATGTCACTGCTGACAGCCCATACTAACACTACTCTGTTGATATTATTGATATTATATTGATATATATTGATATTAATAATAATAATATAAAATAATTTTATTAATATGAAATTCTATTGAATGAGAAAAACCATGATAGAAATCCATTTACAGGTTTCTGTCTACCAATGATATGGTAATCATTGGGTATAGAGTCCAGTTACTTGGGTTTGAATATTGGCACTGCCTTCTGCTTTCTGTAAGATATTGGGAAGCCACTTTAATTCCTTAAGCCACAGTTTTCTTATCTATAAAATGGGGATAATAATACCCACATCTGAGACTCAAAGGAAATAATATATGCAAAGTGCTTCGTAAATTGTGAAGTGAAATGGCATATGATTTCAACTCTTATGAGCAGCCAACCCATTTAGTGAAGATGTATGTCCTTGGAATACTATATGTATACACAGTAGTTACATTTGAATAGCTTTATATATATATATAATTCATGATAAAATTTGACACAATTTAAAAATTTCAAAAGGTCATTGGGTTTAGAGTTGGAAAAAAGCTTAGCATGCATTCTTTCCTGAACCCTCGTTTTTTTGGAGGGGGGAAGGCAAAGCAATTGGGGTTAAGTGACTTGCCCAAGGTCACACAGCCAGTTAAGCATCAAGTGTGTGAGGTTGTATTTGAACCCAGGTCCTCCTGACTCCAGGGCTGGTGCTCTATTCTCTCACTATACCACCTAGCTGCCCTCCTGAATCCTCATTTTATGGATGAGGAAGCTGAGGGTAAGAAAAGGGAAAATAATTTCATAGTCATCAAGGCAACAAGTAGGAGAAATAAAATTTAAAGTCCTTCTACTTTTAGTGCTTTTTTTGTTACAGTGTATTACTCCCAGAGATAAGAATTCCATCATTCATTAATTCATTCAATTCAATGAAACATTTATAACAAATCTACTACGTGCAAGAGATTGTACTTGGGAAAGATAAAGATTAAAGAAAACATACACACACACACACACACACACACACACACACACACACACACACACAAGATCTCTACCCTCAAGTAATTTATAATTTAATAGTAGGAATGAGACAAATAATTCCAAGAGAGAATATTATGATAAATGTACTCAGGCGGTCAAGAAAAGAAGCTATGAGAAACTCGAAGGGAGAAAGACCACTTTTTTGTGGAACCACAAAGAAGAGAATCTGTGCTTGGAGAATCTGCTCAAAGACCATTTAGAATCTGTCTGTTTCTTCCAGGTCTAACACAGTGCTTTGCATTCAGTAAGTATTTAGTGTTCATTGAGTTGAATTGAATTGAGTTAAATTGAGATAATACCTAAGCTGGGCTTTGAAGGATTTCAGCATTGATTCCACAAATGTTTATTGATCACATAATGAATGAAGGAAATAATGTACAACTAGTGTAATTCAAGATAGAGTAGGGAGAAAGTTAAGAGGGAGACAAGAGAGGATCTGGAAGGCCAAGAACTCCCAACACAAGTGTACAATTTCTAGGATGGTATAAGATGAAATCTTACTTAGTTCCACATTTGGGGGAAAGTCTGACCCAACTCTTGAGGACCCATTGGTTGCCTGTTGTTACCCCTGCTTAACCTAGGATCCCTAACTTCCCACTTTTCCAATTGGGGCGGGGAGGGAGAAGGAGAGAATCTCTGTATATTTAAGAAATTTAAAATAGGCTTGTGTTCCAGAGTCGGCTTCTGCGGTTCCAAAATTCCTGTGTTTCCCTTTTCTGGGGCAACTTCTATTTCCCATGATTCTGAGTCAGCCTTCCTTCCAGCTGAAAATAACAATACTGCCCATCAGTCTGCTCACTGATAAGAGGTTGCAAGACTTAGTGCACACTGGGCTTACAGGCAGAAAGATGAGGGTTCAATTTCTGGAACATATACTAGATTTTGTAACTCTGAGCAAATTACATCCTTTCTCTGAACCTCAGTTTCCTCATTTGTAAAACCAGAGAGTTTTAGTTGATGACCTCAAGGGTATCCTCTAGCTCTAAAGCTAAGGTCTATTTCCAAATCTTTCAAACTTGAAGTACTCATTCTTTTTTTCTTGTCCTGCTCTCCCTCTCCCTTCCCCCAAACAAAACAAAAGCAACATCCCCTCATTGACCAATACTGAATTGGTCTCTTTAAAGAAAACTGCTGTGCACATAGCAACTTCAGGATCTAGCCCAGTAAGTTCTCTCTCATCAAAATTGTTTCCAGCTGAAGTCACATTTGGCAAAGTTAAATTCCTCAGAATGTAAAGATGGCCCTTCTCCAGGGCCAGATCTCCATAAGGCTTCTTCCTTTTCCAGTTTGCATCCAGCCGTGTTTGTACGAATGAGATCAGATGCTCTTCAGGCAGTAATGATCAAGATGGATGAAAAATTAGAAAGGTTAAATCTTCAGCCTGAGACACCAGGGATGCTCAGATCATGAGACATGAGAATAAGTCAGTTTGTGAGCCTAGAAACGACAGAATGATTGTAGTGGAATTACTGGAAAACAAAGTGAGAGTGCTCAATCCGTGAGTTGTGGTAGTACCTGGGGGACTTTCTGTGGAATAAAGTAAAGACTCCATTTGTTTTAAGAAATGCAACTATATATTGTTATCTAGGTATGAAAGAGTAACTTGAATATTATAAAAGGATGCTAGGTTTGCATATAAACAGTCTGTGGAGACATTGCAAAGTACAGAACTACTGCTTTGAAGATAGGATTTCATGAAGAAAAAGCATCCTGTGATGTGCATAGGAGGAAGAAAATGATGCTTATTGATGTTAAGAAAACATTTTTTACAAATGTAAACTTTAAAAATATCTATAGATCAAACTCATGCCAAGAAGACTGTTCCTAAATCCACCAGCTAACAATGAAGCTTCCGCTACAACAAAACAGTGGAATTCAGGATGGTTATTGTTTTTTAAAGTTAATTCTGATTTAATAGTATTTTATTTTATTTTATTTGGGGGGGGGGTGGAGTTATTTGTTTGTCTGTTTTTTTACCATCAGACCTCAGGTCTGAGGTCATTGCATTTACACAGCCTTAATGGCATATAGAGGAAAGAATAATGGTTTGGAAAGCTGGAGAATTTAAGTTTATATTATGCTTCTTTACCTTGCTCCTAGAAGTCAGTTAACTTCTCCAGGCCTCAGTTTCCCCATCTGTAAAATCAGGAGGAAAATAAAGTTTCTTCTTAGATTACTTCGAAATTTAGTCCTATGTTGGAAATAAAATATCTATTGTTTTCATGTTATTTTAGTCACTGGGGCAGGGAAAGGAATGCAAGCTTCTCTGGAAGTAACTCAGAAAAAAAAAATACAACCCATCACAGGTTTCCAAGTTCTTTATCTTAAGTTTCCAGAGATCCTGGTTTTATATAATTTTGATTTTTGAGTTTTTATTTTTTTTTCCTTTTTTGGGACATTCTAAGAATCAACTGGATCTAAAACAGCCAGACCTTAATGTGACCATTTTTTCCTGTGTGTCGTCTCCCCTCAAAATTATGTTTATTGAAGTCCCTGACAATATGTTAAGCTTCTTTGTTTCTCCCATAGTACTTAGCACAATAGTTTGTGTGTAGGTATTCATTTGTTGAATGAACATAATGGTTGTGCTAGGGTTGCCAGAAGGCTAGAGGCTAGACTCCCTAACTTGTTATGACCACTTCTGCTATACTACTCTGAATAAAGCATAAAAAGTTCAAGTGATTCCCCCGAGGCCGCATTGGCCATGGTTGCTTTATTTCGTGTATATGGACATAAGCGGGTCAATTTTTAACAACAAATGAATACATGCAAGTAAAGAGGTAAATTTTTATCTCATAAGTCCCCTTTTTAAAGGTCATTCACTCAACACAGAAAACAAAGTTAGGAAAACTTGACCTTTATTAACAATGGTCTTAATGGAAGTGATAATGAAGGAATAAATGAAGAATTAAATTTAATATTAAGATTTATCTTGGCTTCTAATGGGAATGTAGTCATATACAATGGACTCTTTTTCATAGATCTTTTTCTCTGTAATTATTTCCTTGTTCTTTTTTGTTTGATTGATTGCTTTTTAAGAAAAGCACAGAATTTTAGATTGGGAAAGGATTGCCTCCTTCAAAAGAGATCAGTTAGACTAATGGAGATGAAGAGACTTACCTAGCCTTGCTCTGTGGCAGAAGCAGGACTAGAATGCAAATAATTACCACTACAAGGGAATACAATGCATAGTAGATAACATCCATCCTGTGAATTGGGAAGAAGAATTGTTCAAGGCCCTGCCTTTGAGAGATACTGATGGTGTAACCCTGGGCTAGTCACTTGATTTCTTAGTCTATGCGACCAAGAAACTGGAAGAAGACTTGTTACTAATTTACATTGGTAGAGGGACCTTTTATACTGATGAAATCAGAGGTCACGGCCAAATAATATACATCTACAAATGTACCTAAACAGTATATACCTGCATGTATAATACACATAGAAACACATGTATGTACATATATATATATGTGTGTGTGTGTGTGTGTGTGTGTGTGTGTGTGTGTGTGTGTGCGTGCATGAGTGTAGTTACTTGAAGGAAGGAAAAGAATTGAAATAGGACATTTCAAGGAGCGGAAATAGCATGAGTAAAGACAGGGAGGCAGGGTAATTTGAGCAAAAGTTTTGAGCCAAGAATACGCATTGTATATTAGATGGACAAGGAAAAAAATGTACATGGTTGGGCAAAGAATTAAAGTTGGGATAAATGGCAAAATGCCTTCCCCACATTTATTATTGTAAATTGTGGGGGACCAAATAATGTGTCTTAAATATTTAAAAAAGCTATAAATAGATACTTCTGGCAATAGAGACGGCAGGATTTCCTAGGAGTCTATCCTAAGGGCATGTAATAGAAGGAATGTTGGGGCTTGGAAGCAACAGGGATCTGGGTTTTATTGTTTCGAGTATCAGTATTTTAAAATTATAAATTTACTATGTTTTAAACAATTTCCTTCTGTTTCTTGTAGTTAAGTAGGGAATAACTTTTATATCAGCTATAGAATTATTCCGGGCCATCACTCATTCTCTTTGCTGCAAAGGAGCATGGTCTTATACCTTAAGTGCAGAAGAGGCATAAGTGGTAGACCTGGAGACTAAAAGCCCTGGATCTAAATTTTACTTCTGACCCTGATTAACTATGTGCAAATTATTTGACTTCTCTGATTTTTGGCCTATATGTATTCTAGTACCAAATATACAAGATGGTTGTGAGACTCAAATAAGATAATGTATGGAAAACACTTTGAAAACCATACTGCACTACATAAACACCAGCAGTTATTATATAGCCAATACCTTTACATTCCCTTATTCAGTAATAAAGTTTTCTTGTGCAATTGAACTATTGGAGGTAGAATGGAGTAATGGGTAGAACATTAGACCTAGAGTCAGGAATACTAGAGTTCAAATACTACCTCAAATAATTACTAGCAGTGTGATCCTGGGCATATCACTTAGCCTCAGTTTTCTCACCTGTAAAATGGGGGAGGGGGTGGTAGCAGACCTCTAAAGTCCCTTCCAGGTTTAAATGAATGATTATATTATGATACTAGTTGTGTGTGTGTGTGTGTGTGTGTGTGTGTGTGTGTGTGTGTTTGCATGTTGTTTCCCCCATTAGATTGTAAGCTTTTGAGGACAGGACTATCGATTGAATCTTTTTGTATCGCTAGAGCTTAGAACAGTGCCTGAAACATAGTAGCTGCTCAATAAATGTTTATTGATTGATTGCAAGACTACAGATAGGGAAGGAACAAACTGTGGAGGAATATTAACATTTTAAATATTTGAGACATTTGGCTAAAAAGAGATATTTTGTCAGTACTTCTCCCTTTTGTGAAAGCTATATATTATATTATTAAACTTGAGCAATCCTCTGCAACAACATTTGCAAACTAAAACTCAAGAACTAATTGATAATAGGGACTTCTGGTTATAGAACCAAGATGGCAGAGTAGAGAAGCACTCAGATGAGCTCTCCCAATTTTACCTTCTAAACAATTTAAAAATAATGTTTCAGATAAAATTCTGGAGTTGCAGAGCCAACAAAATGTCAGGGGGAGACATTTAACATAGGAGGTTGGAAAGTGAGACCTATGACACAGGTGATGAGACTGGTTCAAAATCCATGTGGATGAAACAGAAATACCAATAGTGGGACTAGTTGGTACAGATAGAAGGGGTGGTAGCTTTGGGGACTCCCAAACCAGAGATGGTAAAGGGACCTGGCAACTGGTTGGAAAGAAATTATAGGGGACCCTTGTTCTAGGACAGGGTACAGGACCAAATACTATTTAGCAACTCCATTGCCTATACACACTTCTGGACAAGGGCAGAGAGAAAAACTTTTGATCAAGAGGGAGTGGGAACCCTGAAGAGCAGTATCAATAATATTACTTCTGGCCCCAAGGGAGGAGGGACCTATAGAGCAGTATGGATTACAATCCTTAGGGATTAGGAGTCATTCCTTGGTAAGAACCAGAGTGCAGACCAAGAGAGCAGTGACTACAGCTCTTCCCAGATTATACCACCTTGGAAGAACAGAAAACTTCCAAACCCCAGAACTAGGTCTGAAACCAGCAGTGTAACAAAGCCTAAAGCTTGAGACAGAACCTCTCCCAGTCCTCCACCCTGCAATGGAAAGAGGTTAACATTAATATAAAGTTCAAAGTCAAGAGATAGGATGGAAAATGAGCAAACAAACAAAAAATAATCATGAGCACAGGAAGCTACTTTGGTAACAGGGAAGATTAAGATATAAACTGAGAAGAAGACAATAAAGTCAAAACAACTACAAATAAAGCATCTAAGAAAAAAATGTGAATTGGACACAAACCAAAAATGAATTCCTGGAAGAGGTTAAAAAATATTTCCAAAATTAAGTAAGAGTGGTACAGGAAAAATTAGGTAAAAAATGAAAGCAAATGAAGAAAGTTATGAAAAAGACATTTAACAATTACCTTGGTTTAAAAAAAGACACAAAAAAAATCAAAGAAAATAACAGGTTAAAAAACAGAATTGGTCAAATAGAAAAAAGAGATATAAAAGCTCATTGTAGAGAAGCTTTTCAGTTTCATGTAATCAAAGTTATCCATTTTGCATGTTATAATGCTCTCTAATTCTTGTTTGGTCATTAAATCTTCCCCTCTCCATAGATCTGACAGGTAAACTATTCCTTGCTTTCCCAGATTGCTTACAGTATCATCCTTTATACCTAGATCACACACTCATTTAGACTTAATTTTGGTATATGGTGTTAGATTATGGTCTATGCCCAGTTTCTTCCATACTATATTCCAGTTTTCCCAGCAGTTTTTGTCAAATAGTGGGTTCTTATTCCCAAAACTGGGGTCTTTGGGTTTATCAAAGAGTAGATTATTATAGTCATTGACTGATGAGTCTCGTGTACCCAATCTATTCCATTGATCCACTGCTCTTTTCCTCAGCCAGTACCAAGTAGTTTTGATGACTGCTGCTTTATAATACAATTTAAAATCTGGTATAGCTAGGTCACCTTCTCTAGCATTTCTTTTCATTAATACCCTTGATATTCTGGACATTTTGTTCTTCCAAATGAATTTTGTTACTATTTTTTCTAGGTCTATAAAATAGTTTTTGGTAAATTAATTGATATGGCACTAAATATGTAATTTAATTTAGGTAAAATTTTCATTTTTATGATATAAAAGCTCATTGAAGAAAATAATTGCTTAAAATTAGAATTGGTCAAGTGGAAGCTAATGACTTCATGAGGCATTAAAAATAAAATAAAGAATAAAGCAATAAAACAAAATTGAAAGAATGAAAATAATAGAAGAAATTGTGAAATATCTCATTGGAAAAATGATTGGAAAATAGATCAAAGAGAGATAATTTAAGAATTATGGGAAGGGGTAGGAGAGGGAAGGGGAGAAAATTTGAAACTCAAGGAATTGTGGAAATGAATCTTGTAAACTAAAAGTAAACAAACAAATTAATAAAGACAAAAAAAGAATTATAGGATTATCTGAAAGCCATGATCAAAGAAACAACCTAGACATCATTAAAAAAAAAAAACCCAACAAGGAAAGCTATAGCAATATCTTAGAACCAGAGGGTAAAATAGAAATGGAAAGAATCCACAAATCACCTCCTGAAAGAGATCCCAAAATGAAAACTCACAAGAATATTCTTTTTAAAAATTTTGTTTATTTACTTTTAGTTTACAACATTCAGTTCCACAATCCTTTGAGTTTCAAATTTTCTCTCTCTCCCCCCCTCCCCTCCATGGCAGCATGCAGTCAAATACCTTTACATTAAACATTAGTCAGGTTGTAAAGAAGGATTATAACCAATGGAATGAACAAAGGGAAAGGAAACAAAACAAAACAAGAAAAAGAGAGAGAGAAAGTAGTTTGCTTCAATCTGCATTCAGACTCTGTAGCTTTTTCTCTGGATGTGGATATCTCTTTCCATCATCAATCTTTTGAAGTTCACAAAAATATTCTAAACAAGTCCCAGAGCTCCCAAGTCAAAGTGAAAATACTTCAGGCAAACAAAAAGAAATCATTCAAATATTGTGGAACCACAGTCAGGATCACACAAGATTTGTCAATTAACACGTTAAAGGAGTAGAAGGCTTGGAGTATGATATTTCAAAAGGCAAAAGAGCTGGAGCTGGAGTTACAACCAAAAATATCCTACCCAGCAAAACTGAGTGTAATCCTTCATGGGGAAAATGTATATTTAATGAAATAGAGAACTTTCAAGCATTCCTGATGAAAAGACCAGAACTAAATAGAAAATTGACTTTCAAATACAAGACTTGAGAGAAGCAAAAAAAGAAAAAAAAGATAAAGATTAAAGAGGAATCATAAGGGACTCAATAAAGGTCAAATATGTACCTTTCTACATAGGAAGATGATACATGTATTTTCTAAGAACTCAATCATTATCAAGACAGTTAAAAGAATTCTACATACAAAGAGAGCATATGGGAAAGTCAGTTATGTTGGGATAATATTTTTTTAAAAACAGGTGGGCAAGAAAGAGGGATGGCTTGGGAGAAGGGGGAAAATAATCTCACATGAAAGAGGTATGCAAGAAAGAATGTAGGGGAAAGTAGTTGGCGGCGGGGAAATGCAGGCAATGCTTGAACTTCACACATATCTAAATTGGTTCAAAAAAGGGAAACATACACCTATGTACCTACATACAAACATAATATACTCAACTGGTAATAGAAATCTATCTTTTTTGTTTTGTTTTGTTTTGGAGGGCAATTGGGGTTAAGTAACTTGTCCAAGGTCACACAGCTAGGTTTTTGTTTGTATGTGCGTTAAGTGTCTGAGGTCGGATCCAAACTGAGGTCCTTCTGACTCCAGGGCCAACACTACTCATTGCACCACCTAGCCGCCCCGATAGAAATCTATCTTACCCAATAGGGAAATAAGGAGGGGAAGAGGATAAGAGAAAATTAGATAAAAGAAGGCACTGGTCAAAAGCAAAATACTCTTTTTTTGGAGGGGGTAAGGCAAGGCAATTGGGGTTAAATGACTTGCCCAAGGTCACATGGCTAGTAAGTGTGTCAAGTGTCTGAGGTCAAATTTGAACTCAGGTACTCCTGACTCCAGGGCTAGTGCCCTATTCACTGTGCCACCTAGCTGCCCCAAAACACTTTTTAGAGAAGAATAAAAGGGAGCAGATTGGTAAACAGAAGAAAAGTAGATGAATGGATAATTTGCAATCATAATTGTAAATGTGAATGGGAAGAACTCACCCATGGAATAAAAATTGAGAGCAGAATGGATTAGAAGCCAGAATCCAAGAATTTGAAAAGATTAACAACTTCAGCAAAGATGCAAGATATAAAATAAACCCACAGAAGTCTTTAGCATTTCTATATACTACCAATAAGACCCAGGGGGAAGAGATAGAAAGAGAAATCCAATTTAAAATAAATACAAATAATACAAAATGTTTAGGAGTCTATTTGCTAAGACAAACCGAGGGATTATATGAACACAATTACAAAACATTTTTCACATAAATGCAGATCTAAACAATTGAAGAAATATTAATAGCTTATAGACCAAGCCAATATAATAAAAATGACAATCCTACCTGTTAATTTACTTATTCAGTGTCATGCTAATCAACTGCCAAGGAATTATTTTATAGAACTAGAAAAAATAGCAACAAAATTCATCTGGAAGAACAAAAGGTCAAGACTATCAAGGGAAGCACGAAAAACATATTAAGGAAGGCAGCCTAGCAGTTCCAGATTTCAAATTACATTACAAACTTGTAATTATCAAAACAGTTTGATATTGGCTAAGAAATAGAGTCAATGGAATAAAAAAGACCATGGTAATCTAGTGTTTGATAAACCCAAATATTCAAGCTCTTGGGGTAAAAAACGCACTATTTGACAAAAAATTGTTGTGAAAACTGGAAAGAAGTTTGGCAGAAATTTGGAATAGACCGACACTTCACACTTTCTACCAAGATAAGGTCAAAATGTATATATGGTTTAGACATAAAGAATGATATCATAAGTAAATTAGGAGAGCATGGAAAAATATACTTGTCAGAAATAAGGATAAGGGGAAAATTTATAACCAAACAAGAGATAGAGGATATTGTGGCAAGTAAAACAGATGATTTTGATTGCATTAAATTAAAAAGCTTTTGTACAGACAAAACTAATGCAACCAAAATTAGAAGGAAAACGGGAAACTGGGGGGAAATTGCAACAAGTTCCTCTGATGAAGGTCTCGTTTCTCAAATACATAGTTAACTGAGGCAAATTTATAAAAATAAGGACCATTTCCCAGTTGATAAATGGTTAAATGACATGAACAAGCAGTTTTCAGAAGAAGAAACCAAAGCTATCCATAGTCACATGAAAAAATGTTCAAAGTCATTAATGATTAGAGAAATGCCAATTAAAACAACTTGGAGGGGAGGCAGAGCCAAGATGGCAGAGTAGTAACAGCACGTACAAGCCACTTTGCCTACAGATTTCCTCCAAACTATGTAAAAGGGGACTCTGAACAACTTCTGGAGCCCCAGCACCCACAGAACGACACAGAGAAGCTAACCTCCCACTGAGGACAGCCCAGCAGCCCTGCAGGAAGGACCAGCACAGTGGTCTGGGAGCTGGCAGCGTACAGAGTGCAGGGAGCCAAGCTCAGGTCCAGTACGCCTGAGACGCGGTTTTAGCCCCAGGGTGGCAGGGCCAGCAGCCAGCTGGAAGGACCCCAGAACACCAGCAGCTATGGCAATTCTAGAATTATCAACATAGACATGCCTAGGACAAAGTGAGAGGTTAGTGCCCTATGGATTTTGGGACCAGTATTTGGGGAACATGTGGGCTTCCTCTCCTGGGGGCTAGAAGCTGCTGAGGAGACATGCCATTTTGTAGTTTTCAGAGGCAGCTGCAGCTCCTGGCCTGCTAACTGTAGGGAGATCCAGTGATCAGTCTTGGGGGGTAATCACTCTTGTTTAACCTCCCTGGATATGGACTGTGACCTGGGGTGGAGGTCATGGGTGGGTTTCCAGCTTGCTGGAAACCCAAGTTGCCCCCCACCCCCACACTTTCAGGATGAAAATTCCCCTATCTGGCGGCAAAAAGCCATAGTGTGGCAACAAGCCCAAAAGTCAAGTAATTAAGTGGCAACATGCCAAGGCAAAGGAAACAAATTAAACAGAAAAATACAACCTTAGACTCCTACTTTGGGGGCAAGGAGGGTCGAAGCATGGAGCGGGAAGGGGACTGTGAGGTCAGAAGTCCTGCTCCAAAAGCCCCAGGGGAAAGCATAAGCGGGTTGCAGGCCATAGAGGACCTTAAGAAGGACTTTAACAATCAAATAAGAGAAGTGGAGGAAAAATTGGAAAGAGAAATGAGAAGAATGCAGGAAAAGTATGAAATGAGGGTCAACAGCCTGACTGAGGAAAACATCACCTTAAAAAATAGACTAACTCAAATGGCAAAGGAGGTCCAAAAGGGCAATGAGGAGAAGAATGCCTTAAAAAGTCGAATTTGCCAGATGGAAAAAGAATCTCAAAAGCTCACTGAGGACATTCATTCCTTCAGAGTTAGAATGGAGCAAATGGAAGCTAATGACTTTAGGAGAAATCAAGATGCTGTTAAGCAGATCCAAACAAATGAAAGATTACAAGGCAATGTGAAATATCTCATGGGAAAAACCACTGACCTGGAAGATAGATCCAGGAGAGACAATTTAAAAATTATTGGACTACCTGAAAGCCATGATCAAAGAAAGAACCTAGAAATCATCCTTCAAGAAATTCTCAAGGAAAATTGCCCTGATGTTTTAGATCCAGAGGGCAAAATAAAGGTTGAAAGAATCCACAGATCACCTTCTGAAAAAGATTCCAAAAAGAAAACGCCCAGGAATATTATAGCCAGGTTCCAGAATCCCCAGATCAGGGAGAAAATACTACAAGCAGCCAGGAAGAAAGAATTTCAATATTGTGGAAACACAATCAGAATAGCACAGGACCTGGCAGCTTCTACACTGAGGGATAGAAGGGCATGGAATACGATATTCCAGAGGGCAAAAGAGCTGGGAATGAACCCAAAGGTCACCTACCCAGCAAAACTGAGTATTTTGTTTCAGGGGAAAATATGGTCATTCAGTGGAATAGAGGACCTTCAAGCATTCTTGAGGAAAAAACCAGAATTGAATAGAAAATTTGACATCCAGACACAAGAAGCAAGAGATGCCTGATAAGGAAATCAGGGAAAGGAAATCAAAAGGAACTTATCAAAGTAGAACTATTTACATTCCTATATGGAAAAACAATAACTGTGACTGAGGAAATCTTTCTCACTATGAAAATAATGGAAGAAGGGTGTATGGTCATGTGAATACATATGTGAATGTGTGTGTGTGTTTGTATGGTTACAGTTATATATGGATAGAAGGCATAGGTTGAATTTGTTGGGAAGGGAGGATACTCAAGGGGTGCAGTTGTGAGGTGAGAGAGGAAAGTGGCAGGAGGAGATGGGGAGAAACAGGGTGGGGTAAACTATCTCATGTAGAGGAAGCAGGGGGAAGTGGTTGCAGTGGAGGGGAAAAATAGGAAGACAAAAAGACGAAACCACATTCTCATTGAATTTTGTTCAGGGAGAGAATGACATACATACTAGGTGGGACATCTCAACCTACAGCAGAATGAGGGGAAGGGGGATGAGAGGAGGTATGATGGATAGTTTGGCATCCTTGGGGGGAGGGGAGGTTGGAAGTACCCACTATGGAAGAGGGACAGGATCAAGTGGGGAATGGACCAGGTGGAGGGTGGGATGAGGGGGAGGGAATTATAAGCAGCCTTGTACAATATATCTACTATGATAATGTTCTGCATAGCTAGACGTATACAACATATACTGAATTACTTATCTCCCCAGAGGGAATGAGTGACAAGGGAGGAAGGAAATGGATCTGAAATTCAAGGTCTTAAGATTAAATGTTTCAAATATATATGAATACTATTATTAATACTCTTTTGCTTGTAATTGGGAGATAAGATGTGCAGGCATTGGGACACAAGGATTCACCTTCCTCTAATGGAGAGGTCAAAGGGGTGTGGGAGAGGATATGGGAGAGAGCAGATTGGAGGAAGTGATGTCTTGTGGGACTGCTGTTCTGGGAGGGTGGTTAGGGGGAAAATGGCGGGGGGGGGAACGATTGTAACTCAAAATCTGATGGAAATGAATGATGTAAAACAGAAGTTAATAAAGCATTTGTTTAAACAGAAAAATAAATAAATAAACAAACAATATTTGAATTAAAAAAAAACACAACTTGGAGGTACCATCTCATACATGTAATATTGATTAACATGACAGAAAAGAAAAATGACAAATGCTGGAGGGGATATAAAAAAATTGGGACAACAATGCGATGTTGGTGAAGTTGTGAACTAGTCCAACCATTCTGGAGAACGTTTTGAAATTATAGCCAACAGACTATAAAACTGTGCCTACACTTTGACCTAGCAATACCACTACTAGGTCTGTTTCCAAAGAGATCAAAGAGAAGGTAAAAGAACCTACTTGTGCAAAACTATTTATAGCAGTTCTTTTTATAGTGACAAAGAATTGAAAATTGAGGGAATGCTGATCAATTGAGGAATGGCTGAACAAATTGTGGTATATGATTGCGATGAATATACTATTGTTTTATAAGAAATGACAAGGGGAATGGTTTCAGAAAAACCTTCAAAGACTTACATGAACTGACACAAAGTGAAACTAGCAGAATCAGATCATTGTACACAGCAGCACCAATATTATAAAGATGATCGTCTGTGAAAGACTTAGTTATTCTGATCAAGACAATGATCTGGGACAATTCCAAAGGGCCCATGATGAAAAATGCTATCTCCCTCCAGAGAGAACTGATGAACTCTGAATATAGATTGAAGCATTTTTTTTAATTAAACAAATGCGTTATTAACTTCTGGTTTACATCATTCATTCCCACCAGATTATGAGTTACATTTTTCCCCCATTTTTTCCCTACCCACCACCCCAGAATAGCAGTCCCACTAGATGTCCCCTCATCCAGTCTGCTCTCTCCCATATCTTCTCCCACATCCCCTTCGATTTTGCCATTACGGCAAGGTGAATCTCTGAGCCCCAATGCCTGGACATCTTATGAAACATTTAATTTTAAAACTTCGAATTTCAGATCCATTCCCTTCCTCCCTTGTCACCCACTCCCTCTGAGAAGATAAGTAATTCAGTATGTGCTGTACATGTATAGCTATGCAAAACATTACCATAGTAGATATATTGTAAAAGACTGCTTATATTTCCCTCCCACCCGTCTCACCTCCCACCTGGTCCATTTCCTACTTTGCTCCTGTCCCTCTTTGATAGTGGGTACTTCCAACCTCCCCTCCCCCCAGAATGCTCTCCCCTCCATCATCCCCCCTCTCATCCCCCTTTCCCCTACTCAGGAGAGTGAGTGAGGGTAAGATATTCCATTTAGTATGTATATGATTCTCTCCTTGAGCCAACTTCAATGAGAATATGCTTTTGCCTTTTTGCTTTCCTGTTCTTCCCCTCCCCTGCAACTACTTCCCCATGCCTCTTCTACATGAGATAGTTCACCCTACCCTGTCTCTCTCCATCTCCTCTTGCCACTTTCCTCTCTCACCTCTTGACTTCACCCCTTAAGAATCATCCCTTCCTTGGGGCAGCTAGGTGGCGCAGTGAGCAGAGCACCGGCCCTGGAGCCAGAAGGACCCGAGCTCGGATCTGGCCCCAGACACCCAACACACAAACAAAAACCCAGCCGTCTGACCCCAGGCAAGTCACGCAACCCCAATTGCCCTCCAAAAAAAAAGAATCATCCCTTCCCATCAAATTCAACCTGTGCCCTCTATCCATGTATACCTGTGAGCATATGCCATGTACCCTTCTACAATTATTTTCATAATGAGAAAGGTTTCATCAAACACAGTTACTGTTTTTACATGTAGGAATGTAAATAGGTCAACTTTGATAAGTTCCTTTTGATTTCTTTTCCTTGATTACCTTCTCAAGCATCTCTTGCTTCTTGTGTCTGAATGTCAAATTTTCTATTCAACTCTGGTTTTTTCATCAAGAATGCTTGAAAGTCCTCTATTCCACTGAATGACCATATTTTCCCTTGAAACAAGATACTTAGTTTTGCTGGGTAGGTGACCTTTGGCTTCAATCCCAGATCTTTTGCCCTCTGGAATATCATATTCCATGCTCTTCGATCCCTCAGTGTAGAAGCTGCCAGGTCCTGGGCTATTCTGATTGTGTTCCCACAATGTTGAATTGTTTCTTCCTGGCTGCTTTTAGTATTTTCTCCTTGATCTGGGAGTTCTGGAGCCTGGCTGTAATATTCCTAGGAGTTTTCTTTTTCGGATCATTTTCTTTTTTTTTTTTTTTTGAAGCTGGATCTTTTTTACTTTATTATTATTATTTTTTTTAAACAAATACTTTATTAACTTCTGTTTTACATCATTCATTTCCACCAGATTTTGAGTTACAATCATTTTCCCCCCATTATTCCCCTACCCACCCTCCCAGAATAGCAGTCCCACAAGATAGCGCTTCCTCCAATCTGCTCTCTTCCATACCTTCTCCCATACCCCCATCGACTTTTCCATTAGAGGAAGATGAATCTTTGTGTCCCAATGCCTGCTCATCTTATCTCCCAATTATAGGCAAAAGAGTATTAATAATAGTATTTATATATATATTTGAAACATTTAATGTTATGACCTTGAATTTCAGATCCATTTCCTTCCTCCCTTGTCACCCATTCCTTCTTGGGATATAAGTAATTCAGTATATGTTGTACATGTCTAGCTATGCAAAACATTATCATAGTAGATATATTGTACAAGGCTGCTTATAATTCCCTCCCACTCATCCCACCCCCACCTGGTCCATTCCCTACATGATCCTGTCCCTCTTCTATAGTGGGTACTTCCAACCTCCCCTCACCCCAAGGATGCCCTCCCATCCATCATCCCTCCTCTCATCCCCCTTCCCCCTATCCTGCTGCAGGTTGAGATATCCCATTTAGTATGTATGTCATTTTCTCCCTGAACCAAATTCAATGTGAATGTGGTTTTGCCTTTTTAGCCTTCCTTATTCTCCCCCTCCTTTGCACCCACTTCCCTACATGAGATAGTTTACCCTACCATGTCTCTCCCCATCTCCTCTTGCCACTTTCCTCTCTCACCTCATAATTTCATCCCTTGAGTACTCTCCCTTCCCAACAAAATCAACCTATGCCCTCTATCCATATATAACTGTAGCCATATACACACACATTCACATATGTATTCGTATGACCACACCCCCTTCTTCCATTATTTTCATAGTGAGAAAGATATCATCAGTCACAGATATTGCTTTTCCATATAGGAATGTAAATAGTTCAACTTTGATAAGTTCCTTTTGATTTCTTTCCCTGATTACCTTCTCAGGCATCTCTTCCTTCTTGTGTCTGGATGTCAAATTTTCTATTCAATTCTGGTTTTTTCCTCAAGAATGCTTGAAAGTCCTCTATTCCACTGAATGACCATATTTTCCCCTGAAACAAAATACTCAGTTTTGCTGGGTAGGTGACCCTTGGGTTCATTCCCAGTTCTTTTGCCCTCTGGAATATCATATTCCATGCCCTTCGATCCCTCAGTGTAGAAGCTGCCAGGTCCTGGGCTATTCTGATTGTGTTTCCACAATATTGAAATTGTTTCTTCCTGGCTGCTTGTAGTATTTTCTCCTTGATCTGGGGATTCTGGAACCTGGCTATAATATTCCTGGGAGTTTTCTTTTTGGGATCTTTTTCAGGAGGTGATCGGTGGATTCTTTCAACCTCTATTTTGCCCTCTGGATCTAAAACATCAGGGCAGTTTTCCTTGAGAATTTCTTGAAGGGTGATTTCTAGGTTCTTTCTTTGATCATGGCTTTCAGGTAGTCCAATAATTTTTAAATTGTCTCTCCTGGATCTATTTTCCAGGTCAGTGGTTTTTCCCATGAGATATTTCACATTGCCTTCTAATCTTTCATTTGTTTGGATCTGCTTAACAGCATCTTGATTTCTCATAAAGTCACTAGCTTCCATTTGCTCCAGTCTAACTCTGAAGGAATGAATCTCCTCAGTGAACTTTTGAGATTCTTTTTCCATCTGGCAAATTCGACTTTTTAAGGCATTCTTCTCCTCACTGCCCTTTTGGGCCTCCTTTGCCATTTGAGTTAGTCTATTTTTTAAGGTGTTGTTTTCTTCAGTCAGGCTGTTGACCCTCATTTCATACTTTTCCTGCATCCTTCTCATTTCTCTTTCTAATTTTTCCTCCACTTCTCTTATTTGATTTTTAAAGTCCTTCTTAAGGTCCTCTATGGCCTGCAACCCACTCATGTTTTCCCCTGGGGCTTTTGGAGCAGGACTTCTGACCTCACAGTCCTTTTCCCGCTCTATGCCCCCAAAATAGGAGTCTAGGGTTGCATTTTTCTGTTTCCTTTGCCTTGGCATGTTGCCACTTAATTGCTTGACTTTTGGGCTTGTTGCCACACTATGGCTTTAAGGCCAGCTAGAGGAATTTTCGTCCCGAACGTGTGGGGGGCAACTTCCGTTTCTGGCAAGCTGTAAACCCACCCACAACTTCCACCCTAGATCACAATCCAGATCCAGGGAGGTTAAAGCAAGAGCGATTACCCCCCAAGACTGATCGCTGGATCTCCCCACGATTTGTAGGCTGGGAGCCGGAAATGCCTCTGAAAACTACAAAATGGCGTGTCTCCTCAGCGGCTTCTAGCCCCCAGGGGAGGGAGCTGACGCATTCCCAAATACAGGTCCCAAAGTCCATAGGACACTAACCTCTTACTTTGTCCTAGGCAAGTCTATGTTGATAATTCTGGAATCTCCACCGTTCCTGGTGTTCTGGGGTTCCTCCAGCCGGCTGCTGGCCCTGCCGCCCTGGGGCTAAAACCTCGGCTCACGTGGACCTGGGATCGGGTCGGCTCCTGCGCTCTGCGTGCTGCCGGCTCCCAGACCACTGCGCTGGTCCTTCCTGCAGGGTGCTGGACTGTCCTCAGCAGGAGGTTAGCTTCTCTGTGTCGTTCTGTGGGTGCTGGGGCTCCAGAAATTTTTCAGAGTCCTTTTTTACATAGTTTGTGGAGAATCTGGGGGCAGAGAGGCTTGGACAAGCTGTTTCTACTCCCTTTCGGATCATTTTCAGGAGGTGATCGGTGGATTGTTTCAACCTCTATTTTCCCCACTGGGTCTAAAACATCAGGGCAATTTTCCTTGAGAATTTCTTTAAGGATGATTTCTAGGTTCTTTCTTTGATCATGGCTTTCAGGTAGTCCAATAATTTTTAAATTATCTCTCCTGGATCTATTTTCCGGGGCAATGGTTTTTCACATGAGATATTTCACATTGCCTTCTATTCTTTCATTTGTTTGGATCTGTTTAATAGCATCTTGATTTCCCATAAAGTCATTAGCTTCCATTTGCTCCAGTCTAACTCTGAAGGAATGAATCTCCTCAGTGAGCTTTTGAGATTCTTTTTCCATCTGGCAAATTCGACTTTTTAAGGCATTCTTCTCCTCATTGCCTTTCTGAGCCTCTTTTGCCATCTGAGTTAGTCTATTTTTTAAGGTGTTATTTTCCTCAGTCAGGCTGTTGACTGTCATTTCATACTTTTCTTGCATCTTTTTTATTTCTCTTCCCAAATTTTCCCCCACTTCTCTTATCTGCTTCTTAAGGTCCTCTATGGCCTGTAGCCAGCTTGTATTTTCATTTGGGGCTTTTGGTGCAGGAGTTCTGATCTCACAGTCCTCCTCCATGCTTTGAGCCTCTTTGCCCCTAAAATAGGAGTACAATGTTGAACTTTTCTGTTTATTTTGTTTCATTTGCCTAGGCATATTGCCACTTAATTACTTGATTTTTGGGCTTGTTGCCACAGTAGGACTCTGCCACCAGACAGGGGAGCTTCCGCCCAAACGTGGGGTCTTCACAACTTCCGCCAGTTGGGTGGCCTCTGTAAAGCCTCCACCCACTCTGGCAAGTTGGATACCCACCCCAAACTCCCCCCCCCCCAGACCACAATCCAGATCCAGGCAGTTTAAAGCCTGAGCAATTAACCCCCAGACTGATTGCTGGATCTCCCTACAGTTTGCAGAGCAGGAGCTAGAGCCACTACTGAAGATGCAAAATGGCTTCTGTGCAGCTGTTTCTTCAGAAGCTTTTCGCCCCCAGGGGAGGAAGCCGAGGCATTCCCCAAATACTGGTCACAAAGTCCATAGGGCACTAACCTCTCACTTTGTCCTAGGCGTATCTGTGCTGATAATTCTGGAATCGCCACAATTACTGGTGTTCTGGGGTCCCTCCAGCTGGCTGAAGGCCCGGCCACCCTGGGGCTAAAACCGCGGACCTGGGCTCAGCTCTGTGAGCTGCGCTGTCGTTTCCCAGCAAGCTGTGCTGCCTGCTCTCAGAGCACTGCGCTGGCCGCTCCCTGCAGGGCTGCTGGGCTGTCCTCGTTAGGAGGCTAGCTTCTCTGTGCCGTTCTGTGGGTGCTGTGGCTCCAGAAGTTGTTCAGAGTGCCCCTTCACATTGTTTGAAATTTTGTGAGGCAGAGCACATTGGAAATGCTGTTTCTACTCCACCATCTTGGCTCTGACCCGAATCTTGAAGCATTTTTTTTGCTTTATTTTTGTTTTTTTCCCCTTTGTTTTCTTTTGCAACATGGCTAACATGGATATATGTTTCATATGATCTCATGTATAATTGAAATCACAGTGCTTACCTTCTCAAGGAGGGGGAAAGGGTAGTATGGAGAGAGAGAATTTGGAACTCAAAAGTTTAAAAAATTATTATTAAAAAATTTTACAGGTAGTTGGGATTTAACAAAATAATTTTTTAAATAGGTAATTGATAAGTCTCTTAAGATAAAAACAGAAATAAAAGAGAATTCCCCCTCTTCCCAACTGATACGCTAAACAGGACCTATATGCAGTATCTTTAATCTTCCATTAACTTCTGATTATTCAAGGCAACTTTTGGAAAACTAAATGTTGCTTAGTGATAGAGATCTGGCTATGGCTTCAAGAAGCACCAGGGGGTTCAAGTTTCTTTTTTGACCCATAGTGACTATGTAACTATTGGTAAGTCACTTACCTTCTTACTGCTCCAGGAAGCTCTTTAAGACTGTAATTTGGGGGCACCTAGGTGATGGTGAAAAGAGCACCAACTCTGGAGTTGGGAGGATCTGAGTTCAAATTCAGCCCAGACACTTGATGCACTTAACTAACTGTGTGACCTTGGGCAAATCATTTAACCTCAATTGCCCTGCCTTCCCCCCTCCAAAAAAGAAAAGACTGGAATTTACTGAGAAAGTACTCATCAAGGGATATTCCAGAGCCCTCTCTAAATGGCTCCAGCTTGTTTTAATTTTCAGGGTGAAACACCTTGGAAATCATAAAAGTGATAAGAGAAAATGTTTTTTAAAAAAGTAGATCAAAGTTAAAAGTATGCCCTGTGTACTTTTCCCCCCACAGAACAGTTATCAAACATCTATCAACACACCCCTTCTCATCTGCAGTGTTGAGGAAAGGTTCTCATAGGAAGCAACCTATTTCAATGAAATGAGAGGCACATTCTCTATACCTAATCGAAGCCATTGCTTAAACAGGGAAAGACATTTTAGAATTGCAATTTTCATATTAACCAGTACCCTTCTAATTATCATTGAGCGTACCTACCTCACCACAGAAATACATGTAAGTATATAGCAGGTCATTTGTAAGAAAATAAATAAAAATACAAACAAAGAGGAAAGCCCCAAACCTCCATGTAACCACAAGATTGGCCAGCTGTTTTTCATGTCTTGTGTTATGAGGTTTAGAGGCCTCCTCTCCAAAGCCCTCAAAGTCTAGTGTCCATTTCCCACAATTATGCAAAATACCAACCAAATGCACTGGATTGGCTCTGAAGTATGTATTTAAACAAATTTGCTGGCACTTGTTGCTCATAATTCTGGCACTTCTTGAGGAAGATATGCCACAGTATTTCCACTGTTTTTACATTTTTTCTGTTTTAGATAAAATATGCATATTTTACAATTTATATAATTTTAAAAAAAATATTCTCCTTGAACACAGAAATTTGAATTAATCTCTTAAGTAAACTAAGAGAGAGATTCTCTACTCTCTTTTTCACCTGTGCTCCCACATTTTATACTCTGCAAATAGTTGTCTCTGTTGAAGATCCCACAACATTTTAAAACATGAAAAATTCATTTGTTGAAAGGATTATTTTGTATCTCTTTTTGTTGATTTGGAGGGGCCCCACAATCAGTTCAATGGGCCATTTGGAGCTTGAAGATTCAGAAAAACAGTTTACTAAAAGCATACTCACTGACCCTCCCAATTAAAGCACCTATAAGCAGGTAAAAACCCACCTGCAAGAAGGTTCAATGAGGTGAAAGAAGCCTTTTATTCATTCCAGAAAGTGACCTTTACAATGCTTATTAATCAAAGGGGTCACAGCTCTGTTTGGGTCAATAACAACTGGGAGCAAATAATCTAAATTGACAGGGTCTGAATTACAGCAGACTGAGACAGCTTCTATACAACTAGTTTGAACAACTGAGTCTTTTCAGAGGAAAAATAAACAGTTTAATTAAATGCTTTACCACCATGTAAACATATCCTGTGGTTCATGTGCCTTGAATACTGACCTTCAGGTAGCTAGGATTCTGAATTTTTGGCTCCCCTCTTTTATTCTGTACTGTAGAATGTTTTTTTTTATCCTTAGAATAAGATGTCATGAACCTGTTGAATCTGTTATAAAAATTAAAGGTGATATTATTTTTTTTTCTTTTTGGAGGGGAGAAGGCAGGGCAATTGGGGTTAAGTGACTTGCCCAATGTCACATGGCTAGTAAATATTAAGTGTCTGAGGTTAAAGGTGATATTACTTTAGTATACATATTTAGTATGCATACGTACAAAAATCCTCATGAAGAACTAGAGTCATGAGTTTCTTTGCACTTAGCTAGGTTGATCATAGCATTTAGAACTAAAAAAAATATCTTAGAGGCCATCTAGTCATAGAATGTGGAAGGATTTGGTGGTATCCAGTCTCTCTGACAATGGTTGAAGCTCCTGCTGATTATATTCCTTCAATTTTAGGGGTCCCTAGTGCTCTAGTTCCATTTAACTTTTTTTTTAAGCAATTGGGGTTAAGTAACTTGCTCAAGGTTACATGGCTAGTTATTATTTATGTGTGGGTGCTCATTTTTAAGGCTGGATTTGATCTCGGGTCATCCCAACTCCGAGGCCGGTGCTCTTACTCACTGCACCACTTAGCCGCCCCTTTAGGGCAATTGGGGTTAAGTAACTTGCCCAAGGTCACACGGCTAGGTTTGTGTTTGTGTGGATTAAGTGTCTGAGGCCGGCTCCGAACTCAGGTCCTTCTGACTCCAGGGCCGGCACTCAATTCACTGCACCACCTAACAGTTCCCCCTCTTTTTTTAAATTAAACAAATGCTTTATTAACTTATGGTTTACATCATTCATTTCCACCAGATTATGAGTTACATTTCTCCCCCATTTTTTCCCTACCCGCCACCCCAGAATAGCAGTCCCACTAGATATCCCCTTATCCAATCTGCTCTCCCATATCTTCTCCCATACCCCCCTTCGACTTTGCCATTAGGGCAAGGTGAATCTCTGAGCCCCACTGCCTGGACATCTTATGAAACATTTAATTTTAAACTTCGATTTTCAGATCCATTCCCTTTCTCCCTTGTCACCCACTCCCTCTGAGAAGATAAGCAATTCAGTATGTGCTCTACATGTATAGCTATGCAAAACATTACCATAGTAGATATATTGTAAAAGACTGCTTATATTTCCCTCCCACCCGTCTCACCTCCCACCTGGTCCATTTCCTACTTTGATCCTGTCCCTCTTTGATAGTGGGTACTTCTAACCTCCCCTCTCCCCAGAATGCCCTCCCCTCCATCATCCCTCCTCTCATCCCCCTTTCCCCTACTCAGGAGAGTGAGTGAGGGTAACATATTCCATTTAGTATGTATGTGATTCTCTCCTTGAGCCAACTTCAATGAGAATATGCTTTTGCCTTTTTGCCTTCCTGTTCTTCCCCTCCCCTGCAACTACTTTCCCTTGCCTCTTCTACATGAGATAGTTTGCCCTACCCTGTCTCTCTCTATCTCCTCTTGGCACTTTCCTCTCTCACCTCTTGACTTCACCCCTTAAGAATCATCCCTTCCTTGGGGCGGCTAGGTGGCACAGCGAGGAGAGAGCCATCCCCGGAGCCAGAAGGACCCGAGCTCGGATCTGGCCCCAGACACCCAACACACAAACAAAAACCCAGCCACGTGAACCTGGGCAAGTCACGCAACCCCAATTGCCCTCCAAAAAAAATAATAATCATACCTTCCCATCAAATTCAACCTGTGCCCTCTATCCATGTATGCCTGTGAACATATGCCATGTACCCTCCTTCAATTATTTTCATAATGAGAAAGGTTTCATCAAACACAGTTACTGTTTTTCCATGTAGGAATGTAAATAGTCCAACTTTGATAAGTTCCTTTTGATTTCTTTTCCTTGATTACCTTCTCAAGCATCTCTTGCTTCTTGTGTCTGAATGTCAAATTTTCTATTCAACTCTCGTTTTTTCATCAAGAATGCTTGAAAGTCCTCTATTCCACTGAATGACCATATTTTCCCCTGAAACAAGATACTCAGTTTTGCTGGGTAGGTGACCCTTGGGTTCATTCCCAGATCTTTTGCCCTCTGGAATATCATATTCCATGCCCTTCTATCCCTCAGTGTAGAAGCTGCCAGGTCCTGGGCTATTCTGATTGTGTTTCCACAATATTGAAATTGTTTCTTCCTGGCTGCTTGGAGTATTTTCTCCTTGATCTGGGGATTCTGGAACCTGGCTATAATATTCCTGGGAGTTTTCTTTTTGGGATCTTTTTCAGGAGGTGATCTGTGGATTCTTTCAACCTCTATTTTGCCCTCTGGATCTAAAACATCAGGGCAATTTTCCTTGAGAATTTCTTGAAGGGTGATTTCTAGGTTCTTTCTTTGATCATGGCTTTCAGGTAGTCCAATAATTTTTAAATTGTCTCTCCTGGATCTATTTTCCAGGTCAGTGGTTTTTCCCATGAGATATTTCACATTGCCTTCTATTCTTTCATTTGTTTGGATCTGTTTAATAGTATCTTGAGTTCTCATAAAGCCACTAGCTTCCATTTGCTCCAGTCTAACTCTGAAGGAATGAATCTCCTCAGTGAGCTTTTGAGATTCTTTTTCCATCTGGCAAATTCGACTTTTTAAGGCATTCTTCTCCTCATTGCCTTTCTGAGCCTCTTTTGCCATTTGAGTTAGTCTATTTTTTAAGGTGTTATTTTCCTCAGTCAGGCTGTTGACTGTCATTTCATACTTTTCTTGCATCTTTTTCATTTCTCTTCCCAAATTTTCCCCCACTTCTCTTATCTGCTTCTTAAGGTCCTCTATGGCCTGTAGCCAGCTTGTATTTTCATTTGGGGCTTTTGGTGCAGGAGTTCTGATCTCACAGTCCTCCTCCATGCTTTGAGCCTCTTTGCCCCTAAAATAGGAGTCCAATGTTGAACTTTTCTGTTTATTTTGTTTCATTTGCCTAGGCATGTTGCCACTTAATTACTTGATTTTGGGGCTTGTTGCCACAGTAGGACTCTGCCACCAGACAGGGGAGCTTCTGCCCAAACGTGGGGTCTTCACAACTTCCGCCAGTTGGGTGGCCTCTGTAAAGCTTCCACCCACTCTGGCAAGTTGGATACCCACCCCAAACTTCCCCCCCAGACCACAATCCAGATCCAGGCAGTTTAAAGCCTGAGCAATTAACCCCCAGACTGATTGCTGGATCTTCCTACAGTTCGCAGACCAGGAGCTAGAGCCACTACTGAAGATGCAAAATGGCTTCTGTGCAGCTGTTTCTTCAGCAGCTTTTTGTCCCCAGGGGAGGAAGCCACGTGTTCCCCAAATACTGGTCCCAAAGTCCATAGGGCACTAACCTCTCACTTTGTCCTAGGCATATCTGTGCTGATAATTCTGGAATCGATACAATTGCTGGTGTTCTGGGGTTCCACCAGCTGGCTGAAGGCCTGGCCGCCCTGGAGCTAAAACCGCGGACCTGGGCTCGGCTCTGCAGGCTGCGCGGTCGCTTCCCAGGGAGCTGTGCTGCCTGCTCTCAGAACACTGTGCTGGCCGCTCCCTGCAGGGCTGCTGGGCTGTCCTCAGCAGGAAGTTAGCTTTTCTGTGCCGTTCTGTGGGTGCTGTGGCTCCAGAAGTTGTTCGGAGCTCCCTTTCACATTGTTTGAAATTTGTGTGGGGCAGAGCAGATTGGAAATGCTGTTTCTACTCTGCCATCTTGGCTCTGACCCCCTCCATTTAACTTCTTAACACTCAGATTCACTTTTACAAAGAAATAATTCAAAAGTGTGGAAAGAACAAATATTCAAAACAATCCCATAACCCTTGAGCATCCCTGCATCCACTTGGTTTCTAGGGAGAGAGTGGGATTAGGTTTAGTTTAAAAATTCCTGTAGGGCATAATCCCACCAAATTCTAAATCCAAAGGCTTCCCTTTGGCTTGTTTCCCAGCACTTTTCCTTTCTCAAGTCTTGCCTGCTTTGTTGGTAGCAACATCAGTCCTAGAATCCTGGGTCCAAGGTCAGGAGCTCCCAGTTCTGAGGATTCCACTTCATGCACCTAGAACTGAAAAGGACAAACCTAACAGATCAAACTCCTAGACCCATTTCTTGGGGTCACAGAGCCTAAGGGCACATGATATGTCCCTTCTCCCCACCAAGTTCAGTGTATAGTGCCAATGTTTTATGTGAACAAGACCTTTATCCTAGACAGCACTGGAAAGAGAGAGCAATACTGACTGTCCTAGTCTGGTCGTTTTAAAGATGGAGGCAACTTCTACTGCATAGTCAGGGGAAAGAGACTGCTTCCACTCCTCTGATAGAAGAATGCAGAACGTCTTCTCCCAGAAGCAGATCCCTGGCATTTCCCATATGAATGTCTCCATCTTTGGTTGTCTGAGAACGTAAGGGATGTGTGGCGTGTTCAGACAGTACTAGCGCCTTTGTGTGAGGGCTTGCAGAGTCCTTTTCAGGGCTGCTCATCCACCTTTGGTGTGTATCATCACCCAACTCTCATCTGTGGTTCCAAGAAGATATAGCATACACAGAGGTTGCATCTGAGGTAGAGAGCTGTCTACCCCAAGCATGTGAGGACATCCCCTGGCGGAATGGGTAGATGAGAACTATTTGTTTCTATGGCCATGAAGGCGGCTGAAGCAGGTGCTGTGGAGCTTTCTAAGACATCAAAGGCACGAAGGTCATCTACTACATCCCAGGCTATCACCAGTCTTGACTCTTGTCTTGCTACTGGACATCAAAGACCCAGGAAGGGAGATTAAGATTGATGATTGCACAGCTCTGCCTCACTTAAATCCATTTCACTTGCAAGTCAAGATATCACCTGTGATATCATTGGTCCTCTTTGAAAATGAAGGATAGATAAGAAACAAACCTTTCTCTAGTTAGCACGGACTTCAGAGGCTATCTAATCTATCTCTTCATTTTACAAATGAGGAAACTGAAGCCCAAAGATGTTAAACACTTTGGCTAAAGTAATAATTACAAAAGTAACAAATAGCAAAGTTAGGGCTCAAACCCAAGGCCTCTGACTCCAAATCCAGTGATTTCCCCCTTTTATACTGAATTTGGAGTCAGTATGAAGGAGAGAAGGGATATTAGATGGTAGTTTAAGGGAGTGGAGAGGAAAGATTTACTATGGCTACGGGAAATGAGCATTTTTTCAGATAGTTTTGAATAAGCTAAGAGAGAGGGAGAGGGAGAGGGGGCAGAGAGACAGAGAGAGAGAGAGACAGACAGACAGAGAGAGAGAGAGAGACAGAGAGAGAGAGAGAGACAGAGAGAGAGAGAGACAGAGACAGAGAGAGGATGAAGATGTAAGAGAAGGCATGATTGATAATATAAAACTTATTTCAGCATCCTCACATGACAAAGAACTCGCATATATAATTTGGTAGATTTCTAATTTCTCTGGGTCATTTCCCTCACCCAGATAACAAAGCTACACTATCTGACATTGCCTAGGATGTTGCTGATGTTGTAAGCAAACAGTTCATAAAACTTAAAGAAGAAAAAGCTTATTCATAGATCAGTGAAATACAAAGAACCACTATTAAAAATATAGAGATAGTATATTTATTAAGCTCTTACTATTTACCAGGCACTAGGCTAAGCACTGTTAATGCCACTATAAACAAAAAGACAGATAGTTCCTGCTCTCAAGGAGTTTGTATTCTAACAGAGGAAGACACAAAAAAAGGGAACTGAAAAGTGTATATATATATTTGTGGAGAGATGGTTACCAAGGGCTAAAAGTCCATAGAGTCAAGAGCAGAGCCTATGAACCTTGTCAATGAAAGTTCTGTGCAAGAACTCCCCAGTGGAAGTGAGAGGTCCTGGGGGTTGAGGCCTCTCTAATTTGAGAAGGCAAAGTCTGGAGACTTAAGAGCTGAAAATAAACCACTAAATTAGCAAAAGAACACTTTTACTTTGTAAACTAGGCAAAGGTATGTAATTTTCTTTTTAGTAAAAATTCTGAAAGGTATGTGCCTATTGTTTTTAGAGTCTTACCATCCAATTGTACATCATTTGAACATGTTTTCTATTCTGTTTAATAGGTCAAATTAGCCTACAGAGTGCTTTCAAGGAGATATTTAAGGAGATTTTACTTTTAAGTTTCATTATTTCAGAATATTTTCTGGGAGGAAAATTATCCAAATATGGTTTTCATATGATAAGGTGTTAATCCATTATGAATATCCCTTGGCCTTCTATCTCTTTTTTCATGTTTGTTTCTAGCAACCTTATTATAGCTGTGGTTTCTGTTTGACTCCTACACACCAATGAAAATTGATAGCTACTTTTTGCCTCAAAAGCAAAATTTATCAACTGTGACTTAGCATCTGTGTACTGGAGTTGATTCAGAACATATAAGAGATGAAGAGAAAAGAATGTTGATCATTTCTGTAGTTCATTTGAATAATGAATTAGGAAGGGAGCCCCATGCAATAGGAGGAGGTGTCCAGTTTACCAAGTATCTGTGTGACTGAGAGGGATATTTAGCCTCTGTACCTCAATTCCCTATTATTATGAAGAACACAAGAGATATTGGACCTGGAAATATTTTAGGAAAGCATAAAGTGGTATGCAAATGCTAACTATTTCTTATTATTAACTTCCTGGTCTTGGAAAAAATAGATAGAACTTTATTGAACTTATTATTTCTCATTGGAATCTTGGCAGTGAAGCAAATACTCTGTCTAGCCTCTCTGTCCCTCAACAAGGCAATGCTGCATTTCCTCATCAGCACTCTGGGACTTAAATCCTGAGGTCCTCACCCCTCAATACACTGCTTCTGGGCTGGCTATAAAACCTTTCATTAACCAAACTCCTGGATTCCTGTACCTCAGACTTCTTCTTCTCCTGGCCTTTCAAAGATTGGACGTCATTTTTGTCCTCCTTAAAAATGAAGGACAACAACCAACAAACCATGTGGTGAGGAGTTTTTTCAATTGATTGGGGTTATTGTCAAAAGGCACTAGGCAAAAAGATACCTGGGCCTCTTTTTTTTTATTTCTTTAGTGGACTCCTTCCTGCTTGATCGCATTCTGGTGAGAGAAGATCGATGTTGCTTTAAAGGTACAGGCCTTGAGCACTCTCTCTCTCTCTCTCTCTCTCTCTCTCTCTCTCTCTCTCTTCTCCCCTCTTCTCTGTGTCTGTGTCTGTCTCTCTCTCTATCTATCTATCCATCTGTCTATCTGTCTGTCTCTAGCCCTGTGAACACAGGGTTCACTTCCTCATCTCAATAATTTGTTCTCTCATTTTAAGTGAAAGAGATTGGAGGCATCCCCAGCTTCCTCCCACATGGCCTCAAGAAACAGGCCTATGATTCTGGCCTTTTTCATCATCCTTTTCCATTCAAGATGCACTGAATGAATCTCTGATCATTTTAGGCATAGGGATCTAGGAGTCTAGGACTCCCCTGTCTCTTCAGCAGGAAGCCCTAAGGATCTAAGATCCAGGCACTCTAGCCCAGGTAGGCTTTACACTTGAACTTGGTGGAACTAATACTATGTAAGAACTGAGTTCATCTGTGAACCAATTTTGCTCCCAGTTGCTAGGGATAGGAGAAATGAGGGAAGGAGGAAATGTTTGCATGTTTGTTCTTGCTTTGTCTTTGAAATAAATATCATTTAGTAATAGCTTATCTGATGTTAAGTTGTTCAATGGGACTGGGGTGCTGGTCATTATGTCCTTAAAATGAGGGGACCACAACCTTTAGGGGATAGAGAAGAGTGACCTCTCAATCCGACCCTGCTGCCTAGTAACCCTGGTTAGGAGAGATGGGAGGAATATAATAGATATTCCTGAGAAATAATCCCTGAGAAAGACCATGTTATACTTGCTTTGCATTTTCCTTTCCCCAGATTTCCTTTTCTAATTCCCATTTATCTTACCCCTGTTCACTTTTACAGTGGTAAAAATTATAATCATTATCTGAAAAAAATTGTTCCTACAGTTCTGAAAAAGAAGGTCACAGGCAAATGGAATCCATGAGTAAGAGGACTTTGGTGCAGTATGAGAAAGGAATGTATCTACATTCCACAGTAGCCATGTCCTAAAAGTTACAGGTCACTGTAGCAATGAAAAGGTTAAGTAGAATCATCTTTCCCCCAAGCCCTCTGCAAACAGGAACCCTAGCAGGAGACACCCTGAGTAACTTTTGTTTTTGTTTTTTAAGAAGAAAAAGCAGTAACCTTTACTAGGGTGTGCATTCTTTGGGGATGAATTTCTGGAACACCGTCTTTCACACTGGTGCCACTTTGCTAAAAAACAAACAAACAAAAACGCTATTTTAATGTTCAAAAACAAACTAGACCCCAAAAGGCTAAAATTAAAATTAAAAGGCTTAAATTAAATTCCCTTAGATTCCCAAAGCTCTGCTTGAGGCTGATTGTTGATGGTTTTTTCAGGAAGTGGAAAGAAAGCCTTCCCTTCCAGGAAGGGAGCAAGATTCGCAGCTGGGGGGTTGATAATAAAGGTTAAGAAGACCCAAGTGTCCATTCAGTGCCAGCTCTGGGAAATCTGGTTTGAGGCTTGAGGGTTGTTCAAGACTTGTTTTGCAATTTCTTAGTTTATCAACCTCATCACTAGATTGGCCTGAGGGGGAAGAATTTTTTAGCTACAGCTACTCTTGAAAGCTACTAAGGCCAAGTCAGAGATGAATTGGGATCAGCATGGGTGAGCAGTGAGCGGCAATGCCACAAGGATGAAATCACTGGCCATCAAAGTATTCAAATGTCTCAAATAAACACTAAAAAATCAACAGAAATGAAATAAGAGCATCTAACTGCAGATGAAAATCTGTGATGTCTAAAACATCAGTCAGTAGACATGAGAGGAAGCTGATGTCATGGAGAGAGACATGGCCTTGAAGCCAGGAAGATTTGAGTTCAAGACTCTCTGGGCCTCATTTTCTCATCTGTAAAATGAGACTTAGAAGTCTTTTCTAGCTCTAGGTCCGTGATACATAATGTCTCTGTGACCGTGAGCAAGTCACTTTACTTCTGTTTGCCTCAGTTTTCTCAACTATAAGATGGGGGTAATAATGGCATCTACCTTACAGGGTTGTTGTGAGGATCAAATAAGATAATGTTTGTTTGTTATTAGCGGAGAAGGCAAGGCCGTTGGGTTAAGTGACTTGCCCAAGGTCAAACACTAGTAAATGTTAAGTGTCTGAGGCCAGATTGGAACTCAAGCCCTCCTGACATCAGGGCTGGTGCTCTGTTTGTTGTGCCACCTAGCTGCCCGGATAATATTTCTTTTTAAAAAGTGCTTAGTACATGGGGTGGCTAGGTGGCACTGTGAATAGAGCACCAGCCTTGGAGTCAGGAGGACCTGAATTTAAATCCAACCTCAGTCACTTAACACTTAACTAGCCGTGTGACCTTGGGCAAGTCACTTAACTCCAACTGCCCCCCTCCAATAAAAAAAATAAAGTGCTTAGTACAGTGCTTGGCATATAGTAGATGATTAGAAACGGTAGCTATTATTGTTATTATTACTTAACCTCTCAGTACTCCAGGTTATTTTCTAAGACTATATATAAATTGCAGAAAAGATACCAGCCTGCATTGGCAGAAGAGGTCTCCTCACCCAGGAATTCTCTGTATCAGTGAAATCACAGGTCCAGTTCAGAACTCATTCAATTCATTAGAAGGTTTCCATTTTATCTGATTAGCATAGTATCTAGTCATTTTGCTTCTCCTAATAAGTTCATAAGGAACTATATTAATAGGCTTAAGAAGGTAAGTTTTCCTCTTTGTATGAAAACGAGAAGCCAGAACTCCTTTATTCCAAAAACTGAGATAACCAAGAAAATCAAATGTATTATTTATAAGTGAATCTTGAGTTGTTTTGTTTGTTTGTTTGTTTGTTCGTGGTGGGGGAGGGGGGTGGTTGTTCAATTGTTGTTGTTCAATCATGTCCAACTTTTCCAACTCCATTTGGGGTTTTCTTGGCAAAGATACCAGAGTGGCTTGCCTTTTCCTTTTCCAGCTCATTTTACAGATGAGGAACTGAAGCACACCAGGTTAAGTGACTTGCCCCAAGTAGGAGCGGCTGAGTGGTACCATAGATAGAGTACAGGGCCTGACATCAGGAAAACTCATCTAATATCAGGCACTTACTAGCTGTGTGACCCTGGGCAAGTCACTTAACCCTGTTTACCTTAGTTCCTCATCTTTAAAATGAGCTGGAGAAGGACATGGTAAACTACTGCAGTATCTTTGCCAAGAAAACACCAAATATGGCCACAAAGAGCTGGACATGACTGAAACGACTGAACAATTATAACAACTTGAGAGTTTACTGGCAGTTATCTACTCTGCAGATATTCATGGAAAATCTTGCTTTTAAGTCCTGTGCTGAGCCAACTCTCGGGGAAAAGGAGAAGCACTGATTTATCTGGGGTGTCCCCTGACTTCTCTTTGATTATCTTTTCCAACCTTTATGGCCCCTGCACCTTTTGAACCCAAACTCCCCTTCTATAGCACACCCATGCTGCCTCGTCCTTGCTCAGAGATCCAATGCTGACGTCCTCCCAGAATCTTCTGATTTTTGAGCATTTCTCCTGGTAGTTCAATGGCTTGTGTGCTGCCCTTGGAGTTGGGAGGACTTCAATTCAAATCTAGCCTCAGAACCTTGCTAGCTGTGTGACCCTGGGCAAGTCACAATCTCCATTTAAGTCTTCTCATCTGCAAAATGTAAACAATAATAATAGTCCGTTCCTCCTGGGTTTGCTGTGAGGATAAAATCACATTTGTTAAGCATGTTCTGAGCCTTAAAACCTTAGTAATGAATAGAACTATTAATAACATTAATATTACTTAATAACACACTATATTAGTTATTAATAGGTAATTTGTAAGTATATATTATATTTAATATTTGTAATAATTATTATTTCTTCTCCCATAATCAAGATATATGTGCCTTCCAACATAATTCTCGGAATTTCACACCTAGAACCATATATAGATAGCCAGGTATCTGGGTTCTCCACAGAGCACTTCTCTGACCTCTCTAGTCTTAGATCCATGGCTATCAATGACTCAGTGAGATGGAGTGGCAGAAGTGAGGTAAGTAGAAGAAAAGAAGGAGGGAGGAAGAAGAGTTTGATTTTGAAATTTTAATAATTTTAAGAAGCTGGGACCTTGGTTACCAAACATTTAGGTAAGAGGGGTAACCTCAGGGGAAGGGAAGGCAGTGGCCAGAAGAACTGCCCTAGAGAAGTTTCCTTTTCAAGAGACCTGATAAACTAGTGCAAGGCAATGTGTTAATGGCTATTAATATGATCCCTCCCAGGTAAAATACTTACACTTCAAAATTATTCTCTGGGGAGGAACCCAAGAGTGAGAATATAAGTTACTGTAATGGGCCTGTGGAAGGAGATAAGAAGCTGCTATAGCCCTTGGGATATCCCAGACTAACCCCCAATTAATCATGAATTAATCCTACAACACTGTTATAAACCTGTAGATTGATTGATATTTTTGGTCTGGGTCTTTCAGCACTTACCAGATCACACTGCCCACAGGCCGATGCCCTTTTCTGTTCCAAATCTCTGTCTTGCATCAAGTCAAACCTGGAGAACCAAATGTCTTATTGTTATTATAAATGATCCCTTTGCTTTATTTGACTACTTCAGTCCCATTGTCGTTGTCCTCTAAACTACCAAGTCCCTGAAAGACTATTGTCTATTTCATCCTTTGTCACTACACTGGACATATTGGCAGCATCTTCCTTGATGATACTTGTAGCCTCTTTATTGACACTAGTGGCAACCTATTCATTGCAATTACAAATACAAAGGGTGTTTTTTTCTCCTCTATGGCCATTAATTTCATGGAAAATATCGCTGTGAGGCAAAATTTCTTTATTAGAGTACACTTCATTCTAAGAAGTCTTAGAACGTTATAAGCCAAAGCTGCTGTGATTTTTTTTTAATGCTCTGATGATTGGAAAGAACATTTTATATTTGCATTTTTCTTAGGATAATGATAGCAGAGTGCTTTTTAACAGAACATCAACTGTGGTTTACTGTTGCCATAGTGACTCTTGTCTATTGTTTTTTGAAGATTATTCTGAGGTGAGGGGTGGTGACTCATCAGCAGCAGGTTGAAATTCCTTGATTCCTAACTAAAAGATGTGGATTTGTATCCTGGCTTTGTCGTTTCATTTGCCATGGGACTTAAACTGTATAATGCGGAGTATGTGGTATGGGTATTTGTTCCATCTGGCTATTGAGAAAAGTGCTTTATAAGTTGGAAAATGCTATTCTCGTTATTTATATATTAATCCCACATTAATATAGTTATTATTTAACTTGTTGTATATATGTCCAATACCTCCAGAATAATCAGAATGGAATTTAAAGGCAGTGTAATAAATAAGCCTTGTGAGCTTCTTATCTAGCTTTCACTGGCCAATGATAGGCCCCAACCCAAGCCTCACTTGCTCAGTTTTGGTTTTGATGGCTCAGAGTGAATATAAATAACAATTGTTTCTGTTCTGGCCAGAAACTCTGAGGGTCTTCCCCTCCCTGATTGATTCTTTTATGAAGGCAAACTAGGCCTTTTTTTTGCCTCAGTTCTTACTCAGCCTTTAACTATTGAATGGGAATTGCCTCAGACAAACAGATTTGGGAAAGATCTTAGGTCTCCCACTGTATCAGGGCCATAGCCAATAACCTTGACCTATGATTTTTCACTGTGCTCTGATGACCCTGGAGGAGAGAGTGAGGCTGATGACTTTGCACAGCCCTGCCTCACTTAAATTCAGTTCACTTTCAAGTCAAGACATCACTCCCATGATGTCATTGGTCTTCTTTTAGAATGAAGGATGAACAACGATAATAATCTGGTGTCCTATTAAGGTCATCGTTACTTGTGTGATTTGCGGCAAGCCACCTTCTCTAGACTTGGTTTTCTTCATTTGCATGATGAAGGTATGGGATTTGATATCTAAGGTCTCTTCCAACTCTAAATATATGGGATTGATTTTAGGAGTTTGGTTTAGACAGGCAGTTCTCAAACATTTTGGTCTCAGGACCCCTTTATACTTATTGAATACCTCCCAGGGCTTTTGTGTAGTGGGTTATATCTATCTATATTTACAATATTAGATATTAAAATGTCTTAGTAATATTATGAAAGTAGTTTTGAACTTGTGGACCCCTTGAAAAGATTAGTTAGTCAGTCAGTGAACAAATATTTGTTAAGGAACTTACTATGTGTCAAACACTGTGCTAAGCATTGGAAATATAAATAAAAGCAGGAAGATAGTCCCTGAGAACACATAAAAGGGAGCTGAAAAGTTAGGAGAATGTATTTGGGATGGGGTACGGCATGGTAGAGATAATCCAACGAGCATCCCGGTGAAGAATGAAGACCTGGATGACCAGGCACCTTTCTTAAATTGGAGGTTTTAGAAGGAGCCATCCAAATCAAAGAGAGTCTGAAGGGGAAGAGAATACTTCTATTGTAAATTTCAGGGTGGTCTAGAGTGCAGCCTGGAGAGAAATTCCCAGGAATCCCAGGACCACAGTTTGAGAACCTCTGATAGAGTGTTCAGATTATGTTAGTGGCACAACACTAACCTGAAATCTGAACTGAACATTTTTTTAGCTTCTAAGAACATTTTATCAGAAATCTGTGACTATCACCCAGACATGTAGTTGATTTCTTGAATACTTGTTCTCATAATTACTATTTCTAAAATTGAGTTTCTTTGGAAATAACTTTATAGGCTGAGGAATTTATCATCTGTGATACATTTGTGTTGAAAACTCATTAATTGCATAGTCATAACTTTTCTCTTTTCATAACAACAATTAAATATTGTCTGAGATAGATTGCTGAAGGATTACATTTTTTTTGTGTGGCAACTATTGTTTGTCTGAAGGCATATGATAATCCTTCTGACATGCTTGCCCCCTCAGATTCAGGATACCACTAAGTCCTACCAACTGTGGCAAGTGAAGTCACATGCTGCCATGAGTATCTCTGGGAGAAAGCTGCATTTGTTTAAAAAGTGAACAGAGCTAATTCAGAAGGTATTTTAGGACAGCTTAAATGATCAGATCTCTTTTCAACAAGCCTTCCTCTAGCTTTTGTATACTATGCAATTCTGCTAGGAAACAGAAAATGTTTTGATTCCCAATTTAGCATTTTTCATTTTGTGAGTTCAAAGGTTTCAGGCTTTGAAATCTAGTCAGGCTTTTTCCCCCTTCTTCCATTTAGAGCAAGAATCTATGCCTGAGAGCATGTATCTATGACATGTGCTGCCAGAGCCCTGCCTTATTCTGCTCTCTCTCCAAGGGATTTTGTTGTATATAATGAACTGCTCTTAATACTTAACATCACGACAATCTACATAAAAATGAGCAGGGGTGGATCTTTTAGAATAAATAGAATATAAACTAATACAAACTCTCTGGAACACTTTACCCCAACTCCAGCTGAGCTTCAATTTTGTTTTTCTTTTGCAAGCTTAAGAATCCTAGAGCTCTGTTGCTGTGTGTGTGCGTGTGTGTGTGTTCCTGTGTGTATGTATATGTGTGTAAAAGGGAGGTAGTACAGAAGTTAGGCAGGTTAATTTGGGATAGTAATTCTTTCCATCTTTCCAAAGAAAATGTATCTTTTAAAAGTTTGTTTTAATTCTGGGAAGCCATGAAACATGTTGCTTTACTCCTTTTTAAAAAATATTTATTTTTGTTACCTTTTACGTTCCCAACTGTAACCTTCCCTCTCTCCCCACCCTACAGCAGAGAAGACCACCACTGGACACAGATTTATAAATATATATATAGAACCCCGCTATGTGTACTTACACTTATCCCTTCTTTCTCTGAAGGTAGATACCATCTTCCTTCACAGGTCCTTTATAGTTGATTTTAGCATTTATAGTGGTCAAAATTAACTTGGTTGTTCACAATTATACTTCAAACAATATTGCTGCTCCTGTAATACAATGTTCTCTTGGTTCTGCTAACTTCACTTTTTCATGATTTCATCTAAGTCTTCCCATGTTTTTTTTCTAAAATTAGCCAGCTTATCGTTTCTCACTGCTTGACTTCTTTATTCCTTTAATCTACCATTTTAATTTAGCTCGTCTGTAGGAAAAGTAGGCAGCTGCCAATATGCTATAATTTGTATTTCCTGTTTCAAAGCTCCCTCTCATGACCTGTCATTACACTTTTGAACCTTGTAGGCTTTGGGATTTTTAAGAGTTCCTTTTGAAAATAGATCTTGATAGCTTAATTGTAAGCTAATTTTCATCTTACTCCAAACCCCCCCCCCCACCTTCAGCAAAGATGAGTTCACATCCAGTTGAGAGAAAGAAAAGGACAAAACACAGTGGAGAATGAAGGTGCTATAGAAGTGAGGAAAGGAATACTAATTATTGATAGGGATGGTAGTAAGGCTCCAAATATAAATCTCACTTATATCACCATTTTGCCCTCCGTGAAACCTGGTTTAAGTAATTAGGATGTAAAAAGAAGAGTATCAGGACTTTAGGAATTTAGGAAGTACAGAAAACTTAGCACCAATAGCCCCTAGTCAGAAAGTATTTGTCGTCCAGTTGCTTGACAATGTAGTATAAGTGTGACCCTTTGACCAAATCCAAACTTCAAGAAGACCTAAGGGGAAATCCTGCCACAGAAACTTAATAGCTGTGTGATGTTAGGTAACTCAAGTAATGCTTGATCAATAAAGGGAGGATAAACACAGCTCCATCACACATTTGTTATGAGGTTTAAATCACATTGTATCTGTAAAGTGCTTTGTAAATCTCGAACTACTATATAAATATCAGACACATGTGCAAAGCACACATTGATAAAATGACAAAGTGGATAGCATGCCAGGCTTTGAGTCAAGAAGACTCATCTTCCTGAGTTCAAAACTGGCCTCAGACACTAACTGTGTGACTTTTGGCCAAGTCACTTACTCACGTGTGCCTCAATTTTCTTATCTGTAAAATAACCTGGAGAAGGAAATGGTGAGCCATTCCAGTAGCTTTGCCAAGAAAACTCTAAATAAAGTCACAAAAAGTCAGGCACAACTGAAACAACTTGAACAATAATGATAAGCCAGTCATAAGGATCTCTGTGGACTGCCCGTTGACTTAGATTTAAAATGTATTATCTGTGTTTTAGTGCATTTTTATTTATTTTGTTATATATTTCCCAATCACATTTTAATCTGGTCTGAGCAGCATTAAGAAGTGTTGTAGGCGTGATGTGTAGACTGGACACCTCTAACTCAAGAACATTGGAGTTATTTTTTTATTCCTTCCAAGAGGATTCCTCACCCTGTACATTCAGTCATTCCTGTTGCTTCTGTCCCTGAAACATCCCTCACATATATCCCCTTGTCTTCATTCCAACTTCCACAGCCTCCTTCAAGGCTTCATTAACATACATCAGTGACCAATATCCTTGGTCCTGCCCTGCATTCCACCCTACATTGTGTTACAAGATGGATCAGTCATCCTAAATCTGAGTTCTGGTCAAGGCATTCTCCAGCTTAAAAGCTACCCTTGGTTCTTCATCGCCTTTATTGTTTTTCATAAATAGTTTGCCTGCTAACTTTTTAAAACATTACTGAATTAAACATACAGGGAAAGGCATGTTGTTTAAAAATACAAAATAAATCTATGAGATGAAAGAAAGCAATTCCATTCTGTGAATAAAAAAAATCTACGCATGTTTGCCTTCAGAGTGATGTTTTGACATCTGCTGGAGTCAGCGTGGCGCTGTGTAGGAACTGCTCCCCTCAAGGACCTGGGGAAGGAGCTGGGAAGAGGCATGTGCGCAGCTTGATGCGCCTAGCACTCACGTCAGCTGAGCGGGTCCTCAGAGCAAGCCTGGGAGGCAGGGGCTGCTCTTGTCCTTGTTTTATAGTCAAGGAAATGGACGCAAACAGAGGTTAAGTGACTTGCCCAGGGTCATATGGCTAGTAAATGTCTAAGATCAGATTTGAGCTCTGGCTTTGCTGACTCCAGACCCAGAGCTATAGTCCTACACCATCTAGTTGTCCCGAGGCTAATGATTGGATCATGGCATTAGAGCTCTGTGGGTGTTAAAAGACATCTGGTCCAAGTCCCTCATTTTATAGATGAGGAAACCAGTTCATAGCGGCTAAGTTCATGGCACTTAGGCTAAGACGTTAAACCAAGAGTCACACAGCTAATTGACATAAAGTCCAAATATTTTCATCTGAAATTCAAGGCTCCTCACTATTTGGCTCCAGCTTACTTTTCTCTACTTCCATTGCTCCTTTTAAAGTTTCTTTTTCTACAGCCAAACGAGATTATTTCCTTTCTTTTGAAAGGCTTCCCTGTTTTCCCACTTCTGTGCCTTTGTTCCACTGTTCCCTCCACTCAGACTGCTCTTCCAATTCTGTCTCACCTATCTTTCAAGGCTTACTCAAAAGACAACTCCTTCCAGTAAAACTCTTCTCTCCTGCAAGATTAATTCTATTTAGCACAGAGTAGTGGAAAGAACATAGCACTTAGGGTCAGAAGACCTGGATCCTATTGTAAGTTACCTATTTAAACTTGGGCAAGTAATTTAATCTCTTTTGTTATTTAATATCTTGGTTTGTAAAATGGAAGAATGTGACTAGATCTCTCTTCCAACTGCATGTTCTATGATGCTTTAAAAAAAGTTTCAGGAGTATAATATATTGAACTTGTACATAAGATTTCTCAGTCTTGCCATTGCTACTTATTGGTCATGTGACCTTGGCCAAGTTCGTCAACCTCTCTGAATATCAGTTTTCTCATATGGTCATGGAATTAATAACACCTACACTCTTTACCTCAGAAGTTTGGGGGAGGAAAATGCCTTATAAACTATAAAATGCCAAAGAAATGCGATCCCTAGATATGAGGTTTTTGCATTTAAGGTAGAAAACAGTCAAATGACTTGTATATATGTTTGTTATGATAAACATTTTAATCAGTGATTTAAATGAAGGCATAAATGGCATGCTGATCAAATATATGGATGATCTGAAGTTGGAAATGACAGCCAACAGATTATATGATAGAATTAAGATCTCCAAAGATCTAGAACCATGATCAATGGTTGGACCATAGTTTGAATGAATAAGACTCTAGGGACTCTCTCAGTGATATCAGGGAGGTTGAGGGTGTTGGATCTCTTGAGCTCAGGAATTGTGAGCTGCAATAGGTTAAACAGATTAAGTATCACAACTAATAAAGAGTGAGCCCAGTAGAGTGAACCCTAGGAACCAGAGGAAGTTGACTCATTCCTAGTATGAAAGAGAACATGTCAAAGCTCCCTTGCTGCTCAGTAGTGGGACTGGACTATGAGTGGTTGAAATAAGGAAATCAAACTAAGGAAGGAAGGGAATGATTATTTGTTTGTTTGTTTTGATCCAGATCTATGATTTAATTGGTGAAGAGAACCAGAATGGAAACTGGCCACATTGATGGACATCAGCAAAGTTGTCTGGGGCACTGGAAAGGTTACTTGACTTACCCAAAGTTACATAGTTATTACATATCAGAGGCAGAACTTGAACCCAGGTTTTCCTAATTCCAAGGTCAACCCTCTTTCCACCATACCACCCTGTTACTCTGTGTGAGTTTAGGTCTCTAATAGAAACACAATATTGAGGAGAAGGGAAGTGATTATCTCTCCTGTTCAGTTCAGGCTAGCACAATTTAGAAAGGACTTGACCATCTGTGAAGCATGCAAAAAAGGACAAACAGGATGGTGAGAGGATGCCAAAAAAGAGATGCCAAACTGAGGATTGGTTGAAGGGACTTGGTATATTTAACTTAGAAAATAGAAATTTCCCCAGTCCAGTGGTTCATGTCTATTGCCTCTGTGCGGTGAGGTTGAGTCTAATGAGTCTCTTAAGCTTGAGAATTCTGAGCTGCAGTGGACTAAGCAGAGTAAGTGTCAGAATTAAGTATGGCACCAAGGTTATGAGCCCCTGGAAATGTGGGAGCCACTAAGCTGCTTAAGGAGGGGCAAAGCAGCAGCCCAGGTCAGAAATGGCACAGGTCAAAGTTCCAATACCTATTAGTAGTGGGATTGCTCCTTGAATCTGCTGCACCTCCAGTTTGGGTGACTTAGGGAAATCTAGTTGCTGAGAGGCAGAGACAGAGACAGAGAACACAGGAACATAATAGGATCGAAATATTTTATATTCTACTACATGGATTCTTTTCTAATGTTGAAACCAAAAGGAAGAAGTAGGAGCAATGTGTTGAAATTTGTGGGGAGAGGAAAGGAAAATTTAGCTCATTTTAACAATTAGCACTTGTCTATAAATAAATAAATATCATTAGCTTCAAGAGGCTTCCAACTGGAAGATGGATGACTTCTTATTGGAATTAGAAGGAATCCTTATTCGTGTAATTTCTGAGATGTCAGACTTCCTGAGGACTTTGAGATTCAGTGATTCTACTATAGGCTCCCAAAGGTCATAGGAAATGAAGACACAGGAGGGTAACACTCAAGGTCCTGAACTGTGCAGTTAGCTCACCAAAATGAGTTGCTGGCTTACAAAAGCTCTGAATTGAGTGTGGTAGTGTCAACTCTGCTGAAATAGGAGCAAAGCTAATTCTAAAATAACATTGAGATTAGTTCAGATAGCCTGATATTTTCTTTGCTGAAGATTGGGCAAACAGAGTATTTGTTTTGAATGTCTTCCAATAATGCTTACCCAAATAGCCAAGAATTCCTGTGCTGTTATGTGCTTACCTTATGCCTAGAGGCTCTTGGCAAATGTATTTTTACCAGGTTTGCTCATTCAAATAGCGTACTTTCACAAGGGAATCTCATCATCCTATAATTTTAGTGGAAATCACGAAAGAAATTGCAAGGGAAATAAGCTAAATATATAACGAACCAAAATTTGTCAACTAGGCAGAGAGCAGAAAAGCTGAAAATTGATTGAAGATATGAATATATTTAGAGAACTCCACTGGCATTATATTTCAGAATTCTAGTGCATAATGTCCATTCTTGTATTTCTCTAACCACAAGAGACATCGAGATGCATAGTAAGATCAAACATTAATGGGATAAAGAGACCCTCCAGCATCTCATATATACCACTATTCAGAAGATTCTTCCCTTTTAAACTCCTCTCCACATGTGTGTCCTTTTTATCTTAGCACATATGAAAGAATAGGATAATAATGCCATAAAAAGGAGAGAGCTAAGATACTACTTTTTCAACTCTAGCACAAATATCAAAATAATCTCTACATATCATAGAAAGAAAGAAAAAAATCCTGGCAGAACAAAATGTAGTTACAGTTATCATTCAAACTTGGCCCCCTGGAAGTGATATAACTTCCCAGAAACCAGCAGAGACGTATTATGTTAATACAAATAGTACATATCTATTATCAGTAATCAATATTCATGCCAGAGACCGTTTTACTTAGCACAGTGCCTCCTAAAACATAAAATTTAATATATGCTTATCAATTGATTGAACCATTCTTTTATAAGAAGTTTTACAAACTCTTCTTAATTCTACCGCCTTCCTTCTGTTAATTATTTTTTATTTATTCCATATATATGAGAGAAATTAAAATCAAAACAAACTTGGGGTTTCATTTCACGACCATAAAATTGGCAAAGATGACAAAAGATGACATTTTAATACACTGTTGGTGAAGCTGTTAGTTGATCCAACCATCCAGAAAAGCAATCTCTAATTTGGGGGGAAAAGTGACAATTATTCATATCCTATGATTCAGAGATTCTACTGCAAGGCATATATCCCAACTAGGTCAAAGACAGGCTCCATATACACTAAAATATTCATAGCAGCATTTTTTGCAGTATCAAAAAACTGGAGAGTTAGGTACTCATAAATTTAGGTAACAGATATACCATCTGTATTATATCTATATCTATAGATATAGATATATATAGATATGTGTATAGTTGAATATTACTTTGATGAAATGATGAATACACAAAAGTGTGGGGAGATTTCTCTGAACTGATGCAAAGGGAAGTCTGCAAAACCAGAAAAACAATACACACAATTACAACAACAATGTAAATATAAATAACACTGGCTCAAAACTGGATCATAACTTATGCAATGAAATTATAATGACAAGCCTTGATGCCATAGAAGAAATATCAAAAGATATCCTCTTTGGGGTTGCTAGGTGTTGCAGTAAGAGCCCTGGCCCCGGAGTCAGGGAAATCAGTTCTGGCCTCAGATACTTAACACCCACACAAATAACTGGCCATGTAACCTTGGGCAAGTTACTTAACCGCAATTGATTAAAAAAAAAAAGATATCCTCTTTGGGGCGACTAGGTGGTGCAGTGAATAGAGCACCGGCTCTGGAGTCAGGAGGACCTGAGTTCAAAATCTAGCCTCAGAAAATTATCACAAACTAGCCATGTGGCCTTGGGCAAGTCACTTAACCCCGATTGCCCTTCCTTCCCCCCTCCAAAAAGCAAATAAATAAATAGATAAGAATTTTTGGGAAAAAAAAAGATATCCTCCCTACTTCTTCTCTCCTTTGTAGATGTAGTTTGACTGTGCAAGGTCACTAGCTTCACTCTCTCCTCCAGAGTCATCTGGGTCCAGTAACAAGCTGCAGATCAGGACAACCAGAGATGGTAGATACTGTCTGTGAAGCACCCAATTAGCATTTTAAAAAATTTGTTGATTAGTTTTGCTAAACTTTTTTTCCTGCTTTCTTCTTGCTATCAGGATAGCAACAAAAAATTATCTAAAAAATAAATCCAAAACCCCACAATGTTTTTTTTTTTTAATTCTGTTTAAAACTTCTCAAATTGGGGCGGCTAGGTGGCGCAGTGAATAGAGCGCTGGCCCTGGAATCAGAAGGACCTGAGTTCGGAGCCGGCCTCCTACACCTAATCCGCACAAACAAAAACCTAGCCGTGTAACCTTGGGCAAGTTACTTAACCCCAATTGCCCTAAAGGGGCGGCTAGGTGGCGCAGTGAGTAAGAGTGCCGGCCTCGGAGTTGGGATGACCCGAGATCAGATCCGGCCTCAGAAAATGAGCCCCCACGCATAAATCAAATGACTAGCCGTGAAACCTTGAGCAAGTTACTTAACCCCAATTGCTTTTTAAAAAAAAAAAAAAAAAAAAACTTCTCAAATTACTAACTAGTGATCATTTGAGAGAGTACCATAACAGGAATAGATTATGACACTCAAGAGTTTTTATAGATCATTTAGAAAGAGTATATTTTAAATTCACCCAGTATCTGACACTGAAATTGGTACCCAGTTTTCATTCTGAAGAGACTTGTATTTTTACAGGAGTTTTATTTATATATACAAAGATATTAAATCTCTAGTTAGTGTAGTAGATAGTTCAGTAAAGCTCATTAAAGTAGATATTTTAAAAATATATTCTTTTTGCAGAGGGGAAGATATTTTCTTTAATTTACTCATCTTACAGAAAGGCATAATCCTAATAAAGGATTATGCTTTACACATAAGGCAGAGTATTAAGATTTGAAAATTTTATGATTGCTATGAAATTGTTATGAAAATTTTAAAAACAATTACACATTCATTATCCCATTTTGTCTTCATATCAATCCTATATACTAGGTAATGAAGTTGTTGTTAGCCCTTTGACACATGAGGCATAGAAAGACAAAATTTTCACAGTTAGAGCCAAGACAAAGGCCCTAAACTAGTCCCTCAGATTTCCTTCCATAAGATTTTTGAGCAATAAGAGGCCTTAGTAATCATGGAGCTCAATCTCCCTCATTTCACATAGAAGGACACTGAAGCTCAAAGAAATTAAATGGCCCCAACATCACATAGTTGGTTAGTGACAGCCTGGAACAACTCTGATCCCTTAACTCCTAGCATAAGGTTTAACTAAAGAACACAATTCATCTGGCAAAGGCATGTGGCATAAACATAAGTAACTCTAATTGAGGATATGCTGAATTCCAGTACCTGTGGGATAATTAGGAATCAGAGATTCATTCAGGTCTAGAACGCAGCAGAGAGATCAATGCTAATTATAGAGATCTGAGAGGAACAATTTTTGCATCTGTGGAATCAGGTTTCACTACTGAAAAAGGAAGTAGGAAGAAGAGGGCTGGGGGCAGAATTTGAGGACCTAGGAGTCAGGAAGAGCAAATGAGGAGCTGATAAAGGACAAAGAGAAAAGTGGTTAGAGATAGGGAGTGGAACCAAGCAATTGTGGCATCTGAAAAACCAATAGAAAAGAGACTATCTGGAAAGAAAAGCTAGCTGGTCAATAAAATCAGATGCTGCAAGACAGGGCTGAGAAGATAAGTCAGATAAGCTATTTCACAGAAACTAATGAATTTGAGAGAACAGTTCTGAGTAGGGAATGGTCTTCTAATTGAGAGAGGCTGAGAAGATAATGTGTCAAAAGAAAGTGGAGGCATTATATAATAGTGATTTTCTACAACTTTTTAAATCAGTTTGGCTCTGAAGATTCGAAGGGATGGTATAGTGCCTGAAGAGTTGAGGGAAGGTGTTCAGGGCCAAGCCTGACTCAGGATGATATGCTTATTTAGGGTTAGGATTGAAATAAAACAAGACCCATATATATATATATATATATATATATATATATATATATATATATATATACAGAGAGAGAGAGAGAGAGAGAGAGAGAGAGAGAGAGAGAGAGAGAGAGAGTTTGTCTAATGTTTAACAAAAGGAGATTTACTTAACAATAGTAGAGACCAAATAAATCTACAAAATAGATTCACAACCTTTTAGGGAAAAAAGCAACATCAAAGAAAAACCTAGCTTTTGAACATGGAGCAGATAGTGCTCCTAAAACAGAAAGATAAGTTCCCTCTCTTAGTAGTAATATCATTTTCAGTATATCTATAACTGAACAGAAAGAAGAGGCCATAGACACAAAATTCACTTACTGTTTTCTGAATTGAAGCCTGTCCTCTAATCTAATCATCTGTGGTTGGTCTAAGTATTTCAGTCAACTGTAGTTTTATAACTTGAGTAAATAAAGCTATGTAAACATATATCTACAAACACCAACATTTGCTATTCAGTGTCTTTTCAGTTATGTGTAGGTATTTGGCCCTGTAATCCTCCCAGACCATTCTCTTTCTAGTGATCTCAGAACAAAAGTTCATTTGCCTCAGAGAATAGATTTGGCTGTCAAGTGAAGTTTTGAAATTTTTCCTCCAATTACCCTTGTTAACATTTCAGAGTATCATTGCAATCAACAAAAAATATTTACTGAACATCTTTTGTGAGTTATCATATCTGTAGCAACTCTACTAATTTTTCATCAACATTTGGTATGGAGTTGGAGTTAGAAGATTTGTATTCAGATTCTGTCTGTTACCTCCTCTGTGACCTTGGATAAAAGAAGTCCCTGGGCCTCAGTTTCTTCATCTGTAAAATGAGGGAGCAACTAGGTGGCACAGTGAATAGAGCACTGGACCTGGCATCAAGAAGACCTGAGTTCATATCTAGTCCCAGATGTTTATTAGCTGTGTGACCCTGGGCAAGTCACTTAACCTTGTCTGCCTCAGTTTCCTCATCTGTAAAATGAGCTGGAGAAGGAAATGACAAACTGATTCAGAATCTTTGCCAAGAAAACCTCAAATGGGTTCACAGAGTCAGACACGATTGAAAATGACTCAATAACAACAACAAAAATGAGGGGGCTGAATGAGAGGATCTCTGAGGCCCACATCTATGGTCTGTAAAGTAAAAAGGCTGCACTGTATAGCACTTTAAGACTTGCAAAGTGTCTTTAGTATGTTATCTCATCTAATTCTCAGCTATTTAATAGTGCCTATGAGATAAGTGCCATGACATCCCCATTTAACAGATGAGGAAATGGAGGGTGAAGATTATGTGACACACCCTGGGTCACACAGCAAGTGAGTGTCCAAGGTAAGATTTGAACTCAGATCTTCCTAACTCCAGGTGAATCACTGTGCTACTTGGCAGTCTCCAAAGGTGCTGTATCACAGTGTTAAAATTCTCTTCCATCTCTAATTTATGGCTCTATGATCCCAAGTCACTTCATCCCTCTGAGTCTTAGTTCTGGACTAGATGACTTCCTAGGTCTTTTCTGGCTTTAGAGCTATGGTCCTATCATCTGTAAAATCTCTTCCAGTTCTAAATCTATGGTTCTACTAAGTGCGTTTCATTCCTTATCAGTGAATCCTCTAACTCCAGTCCAGAAAGTTACCCAATCTCCTGACTAAATTCTAGAAATAGTACTGATACCTACCCAACGCATTCTTTTCAAACAGACGTGCTTATACACAGAGGTAGGAGAAAGTCTTATCTACATTTTTGAAAAAAGGAACTCATTACTCATCAACTATTTTCTGTGTGCAATAGACCCAAATTATTTTAAATAGTTGGATCCATAACATAACAGACTGTGATGCAATCATATATTTTTGATTTGGTATAAATTGATAGGAGGTGTAAGGACATTACTGTTTTTTTTTGAAGTAACAGACTTGTGTGTTTACAGCTGCCCAGTGCATAGATACCAAGCACCATCTCATTGTGTCCATGAAGTACATTTCCTAAGCCTGTTTCCCACAAGTTACTTATGACACCTCCTCAAAAAACAAATTCTATCTGTTGGCCTCCCTTTTTTGCTTAGGGAAAAGGGGAGCATTTCAGGACAAGCACTAGTGAAATGATGGCCTCCAGACATTGTAAGGGAGAAATGACAATATAAGATTTCAAGGTTCACCTTGCTGAAGATTAGAGTGTGGGAGGGAGGTCTATCAGGGAAGAAATGCTAGGGCTCATTTTTAAGAAGATAACAAACAGGGGCAGCTAGGCACAGTGAATAAAGCACCAGCCTTGGAGTCAGGAGGACCTGAGTTCAAACCTGGCCTCAGACACTTAACGCAAAAACTAGCCCAAGTGACGCTGGGCAAGTCACTTAACCCCAATTGCCCTCCAAAAAAAAGTAACAACAACAAAAAAGATTAATATCACAACATATGTGTGATGACCAACTATCACAGACTGGACTCTTCTCAGCAATGCAGTGATATGTCAATCCCAAAAGACTCATGATGGATTGGGTAACTTTCTCTCTACATCCAGAGAAATAACTAGAAAGAATTGAGTTTGAATCCTGATTGAAGCAAACTAGTTGATCTTTTTCTTTTTATTGTTTGGTTTTATTTCCTCTTTACCATTTTTCTTTCAATCTAGTACAATCCGCCTTTGTAACCTGAAAAAAAAAAGAATGTTTGTAACTAAAATATATCATTTAACCACTAAAAAAAGAAGACAACAAACAAATAAAAAATCAAGTCAAAATATGACATTATGTTAAAGGATACCTTGGCAAAAAGATTTGCAGAGTCATAGAATCTCAAGGTTGGAGGCAATCTCAGAAGCCCATTTAGTACTTCCCATAGCTGAATAAGAATTCCCTTTGGACAAAAAAATCAACTAGTTTTTGTTTGAATGACTCCAGTGAAGTGGAACCCACTATCTCCTAATATACTAATAATCCTTATACTTTAGGATATTTGGATATTTTTCCCTTACATGAAGCCTAAATTCATCTCTTTGTAACTTCAACTTATTGCTCCTACATTTTCCCATTTAAGTCAAATGGAACAAATCTAATCCTTCTTCCTTGTGACTGAACTTTGAGCACTTAGACTTCCTCATTTCTACTTCCCTATCCTCTTCCCCTTAAATCCCCTCTTATTCAAATTAAATATTGCCATTTCCTTTAGCTAGTTCTAGAGAATTTTTACTTTTTCTTAACTAAAGAGATTTTACCTTCACAACTTTACCTCTCTAGTCACTCTAGAGCTTATCAGTGTATTTGCTGAAACATGACATTCAGCACTGAACATAATACTCTAACCAGTCAAAGTCTTGTTGCATCATGACTTTCTCATCCAGTGAGTTAGCTATACTTCCCAGCTTTGTCTTATCTACAGATTGGTTATGCATGACATCTATGCCTTCATCCAGATACCAGGAACACTATACTAGAGAACTCCTTCAAAGTTTACATGAAACCATTAATAATTACTCTTTGGGTCCAGCTTTCAAAGAAATTATGAATCCATATGGATGTATCGCTCTCTAGTTCACATCTCTCCATCTTTTCCACAAGAACAACATGAGAAATTCCATCAAATACATTGCTAAAACTCTAGGTCCCTCTTAACTACCATTTTAACAACATTTTCAAAAAATGAAATAAGGTTAGTTCAATGCGACTTATTCTTGACTAAGCTACAGTAACCATTTCATTTTCTAGATGTCCCCTAACCATACTATATAATTTTCCTAGGAATCAGAATCAAGTTCACTAACCTGTCAGTTTCAGATTCCATTCTCTTACCTTTCTTGAAAATTGTGACATTTGTTTTTCTTCAATCTGATGGTACCCCTCCCATGAGCCACAACTTTTCAAAGATCATTAAGAATAGTTCAAAATCTTAGCTGCCTATTCTTTGGGTACTCTACGATGTGATTTGTTTTGAGACAGGGGACTTGAAATTATCAAGGGCAGCTAAATGTTCCCTTACCATCTCTCTATTTATTTTGAATATCAACTTCCACTAGCCATTTTTGCTCTGTTATCTTCAGATGGTCCAAAGACCATCTTCCTTGGCAGAAAAAAGAAGCAAAATGAAAGTTGAGCAGTTCTGATTTAATTCCATGGTCAATTATCATTGTCCCAGCTACCATGATCAGTGATCTTCTATTTTCGCTCCTCTTTCCCCCGCAAAAAAGTTTTTAAAAATCCTTTTTATAGGTTTTAGCTTTCCTCATCAACCTTGTTTCATTCTGAGAACTATCTGACACTATTGTTATAGACTTCACTACAATTTTGGATTTATCTTTCATTGCTTTCCCTGTGGCATTCTTCACAGTTTAGAAGCACTGAAGCTAACTAGGAGTGAGAGGACCTAAATTCAAAACCTTCCAGATAGTTGCCTGTGTGACCTTTGGAAAGTCACTGGACTCAGTTGGGCCTCAATTTCCTCACCTATAGAAAAATAGGGTTGGACTACCCTAAGATCTCTTCAAGCTTTTTCTTTCCCTTAAAAATATATTCTGTTCCTCTAATAGAAGTCTCAAAGTAGAGGCCCTTTTTGGTAATAAATCATGAGATTTTTTTTTTTTTACTCATTGGAAATGACAAGATTTTATCCTTTCATCTTTTGTAAGGATTCATTAAAGAAAATAAAATTGTCTCATGGGTATGTTTATGATTCCTCTAAGTTTTCTTTGTGCCATCAATATGCATCAATTTAGTTGAATTTACTGACCTTTCTTAAGCCAGAATAATACAGTAAGGAATGTCTGGATCAATGATTCCATATTATTGCTCCCAGGGAATAGTGAGAAAGGAGGAACTAGACCTGTGATTTCATTCGTTGAAGGAACACCTGGGTAAGGAAATATCTTCTACCAATGTGTGTTGTCACCTTTTCCGCAATGTATTATCTTAGAGCTTCCTTGAGCAAGGAGAAGTTAAGTGACTTGTCCTGCCAGTAAGCATCAGAGGCCAGGGTTTCCTGGCTTGAAGCTGATCTTTAGCTAGCTCATGTACTACATGTTGCCTCTTGAAAGATCTGCTTAAAAAAAAAAGACCCTCCAAACAAGAAACACTTCTTTACCATACATATTCTGCACTATTATACTAAGAAATTTATAGTGGGCATTTAATAAGTGCTTGTTGAATGAATGTCTCTTAGAATCTTATTACCATTGGCATATCCTTTAAATTTGATTAACTGGGAGATACTGCTGCTTTAGGCGATGATGAGATTTTAATGCTATTCCAGATCTCATTAAAAACAATCAACCAACCAACCTATTGGGATTGAGAACCAGCAAACATTATTTTGATATGAAAAACTTCCTTGAGATTTGAGTCATTAAAAAGGACAGGATTGCTGCTGTTGTTCCCAGATCCCATCTGAAATAAATCTGGTAGCTGTTTCAGGAGGCTGGGCTAGGACAGGAAACAAAAGAGCACCATTGCTGCACTTAGACAAATAAAAGAGAAGGTCTTTTTTCCATATCATCCTGAGGTTTGATACTAATCTGGGACAAATAGTGTTTATTATTTTTGTATGTTAAAAGAGCACTGCCTTGGGTGTTAGGAACTTTGAGGCAGTTTTCCTTTGAACTAAACTTTAGGTTAGCTGAGCTCTGTTGCCCTGAAGCCTGAGAGAGTACATGCCTTTAAAAATGCATTGTTTCAAACTGAAGGTGAATAGTTTTTAAATGACCCATTGGATGGGGTAGAGGGAGAGGGAAAAGGAAAAAAGAGTGATGGGAAAGGGGGAGAAGGAGAGGGGGGGGGGGAGGCAGGCAAGTCTCATGCACTTGGTTTTAATGTACTGTGTTAAATGCCAGTGTTTGGATGTTTTTGTTGTTGTTATTGCTTACATTATCGTAATTTGTCTTAAAATGTTAAAAACTGCCATAGAAAATGGAACATGTTCTTGGTTACAGTTAGGATACAGAACAACTTTGCTCTAATTTGCTTCCACAAAACTTGGCAATGAAGTCAAAGAAAATATTTGTCCTTCCAAAGGGTCCTGTTGTCTCCTACTCCACACTTCCCCACCCCACCCCCCTTCTTCCCATCCCTGACTCTAGCTGTCTGTCACTGGGGCTGAGACTTTATGGAACTTTTCTGGCAAACTAGTTGTGGTAGCTGATCTGTTTCTCTTTCACGGGGCCTCTGGCTCCAGTCCAGCCAAGCCTGAAGCTTTGAAGTTTTAAAGTTAGCAGGAAGTCTCAACTCCACTAACTTCAGCTCCGTCCACAGCACAGAAAGATAGGAATGTTGTTTCCTTGTGAGCCATGTGTTAAAATAGTCCTGTACAGGGGAGAGTTTGTTAAATAGAACTGCATTATTACACACACACACACACACACACACACGCACGCACACACACACAATTTCATGACATTTTAGTGTAAGTTTCTCTCTTCTCTGATTCTCAGGCCATGGTCATTTCCTGTGAGGCTCCCTAGAAGGGGAATTCAGTAAGGCAAACCACTCACTCCACCCCATTGCCTCCTACAGGCAAAACTCATCCCTACCAATCTTATGGGAAGTGTATAAGAATGAGGACAAAAGATACTCCATCTCCAGACAATTGTCATTTTCCCTTGCTGTTCCTCATGCCTAGCATACTCTGCTTTCTGGCTTCCCTGGTTTCCTTCAAATACTAGCTAAAATTTTACTTTCTGTAAGAAGCCTCTGCTTATTAACCTTCACTCTAGTGCCTTCGCTTTATTAATTATATCCAATTTATCATAAATATATTATACACATTATGTATTATACCTATAGGTACATATGTTATAATATATTCTACATATTATACACATATACACAAATATGCATATATGTGTATGTATGTATGTATGTTTGTGTGTATATATAATTTTTACACAGTGATCTGCTTTTTGTCTCCCACTAAACTATGAGCTTTTTGCCAAAAAAAAAAAAATTTTATCCCCAGCACTCAGCACAGAGCCTAGAACATACATGTTTATTGACTGACTGATAATTAACATAGGGTTTTAAGAGGTGTTGTTCAATTTGGAAACCTTTCCCCTTTTCTTCTCCTAAGTCCTAGGTAGAATTGCTTTGACCTGAATTGAGTGAATTTCTTATGAGGTTTCCAATTCTGTCTGGGCCCTACAAAATTTTTGCCTACAGCCCTGTTTCTAGGTTACAGCCAACCTTAAGATTTGTTCCATAGGTGCCAATGGTCAGTCCCTATATCTGTAAAATGAGGATGTTGGACTTGATGACCTCTCAGGTCCTTTCCAGCTGGAAACTGATGGTCCTATGAGTGTGACTAATTGACCTTACTCTATCTACATGGGCCTATACCTTCAGAGTTGAGAGGAAACCAGAATGACTAGAATTAAGTAAGATGCTATGGCAACTTTTCTTTATGTTAACATTTATCAATCAGTCAACAATAATCATTATACTCTTATTACGTGTCAGGAACTGGACTAAGCATTGAGGATTCAAAGAAAGGCAAGAAACAGGCCCTTCTCTCAAGGAGCTCACATTCTACTATGGGAGACAGCACAGAAACTACTATATATGCACAAAATATGTCCAGTGGGAAATGATTCTCTTCCAGTAGCTGAATTACATGGAGACCCAACATCAACAGGGTTGAAACATGGTCAAACATCTTTGTATGGAGTGAGAATGAGACTGTTTGTTTATTTAATTGAATGGAGATACCATAGGAAACATCAAAATGCACATCCATGTGACAATTCACTTCCAGGTTATGGAATTACTTGCATGGCTCTGCATTGCGATTTCTTAAAAACTGAATATTAAAGTGTCTGTTTTTTAGAGATGAGCCTTAGCATTCCCCAGGACAGTCCAAAAAAGAGTAGACAAATTAGAGAAGGTAATGATTTTAAAATGTCATAGATAGGACACATCTTTATTGTGTTAATTGATTGATTGATTTTAACTTTGAGTGAAGTCTCTGGTGGTACAGTAAAGGTCTCTGGTCTCCTCAGTCATTTTTATCCACAATTCAAATGAAGACACCTAGAAAGGCATGCTTATTAAATATGAAGATGACAGAAAACAGGGAAGGATAGATAATGTATTGTACAAGATTCAAAACGATCTCAACAGTTGGAATAGTGAGCCAAAACTTAAAAGGTGGTGCTAAATAAGAAGACGTAGTAATATAAATAGATATGAACTCTTGTACTTAGCTTTAAAAACTTGATTGCGAAAGTATACAATAATTTTTTTAAAACTGGCTTAAGAGGAGTACATGTGAAGTAAGTCTAGAAGTTTTATTTGAATGGGAATTAAATTTGAATAATAGTAACTAGTATTTGTAAGCAGCTAGATGGTATATCGAATAGAGTTCTGGACCTGATGTCAAGAAGAGCTGAGTTCAAATTTGACCTTAGACTCTTTCTAGCTGTGACTCTGGGCAAGTCACTTAACCTTGTTTGCCTCAGTTTCTTCGTCTGTAAAATGAACTGAAGAAGGAAATAACAAACCTCTCTGGTAGCTTTGCCAAGAAAACCCCAAATGGAGTCATGAAGAGTTGTACACAACTTAATATTTACAAAACATATTATAAATCCCTCATTTTGTCCTCACAACAACTAAACAACAATCCTCACAACAACCCTAGCGGTAAGTGCTATTATTATCCCCATTTACAGAGGAGGAAACTGAGGCAGACAGAGGTGGTTATTGCTCAGGGTTACATAGTTAGCAATGTCTGAAGTCAGTTTTGAATTCAGATCTTCCTGACTCCAGGTCCAGTGATCTAGCCACTCCTTACAGGGTGGGTAGAAGAGAGATAATAATTTCAGTTTTGAACATGTTGTATTTTAGTTGTCCCCAGTTTGAATGCTTTAATAGGCAATTAGTGATGCAAAATTAAAGTTTAGGGAAAAGACTAGGACTGAATATATAGATTTATAAGTTATTTGCATAGATACAAGTAAAAACCATGAGAGCTTATAAAGTGAGAGAGACAGAGAAAGACAAACAGAGAGACAAAGTCAGAGACAGAGGAACAGAGAAAGAGAGAGAAAAGAGAATGGAAGAGGGCCTAGAACAGAATCTACTATCATGAAAAAAACACTTATTTTAAAAACATTTTTGTTCTGCTTTTTACTTAGCATGGTGACTTCTGTCTCTATTCTTTTATTTTAATTTATTCATTAGCACTCTTCTATTGAAATATTAATTATGGTTTTACCCTCAAGGCATTATATGAATGATGGAGGGAATTACTGACAGCAGAAAGAACCCCAAGTTTTATGAAACTCAAGCCTGTGCCTCCTTGCTCTCATGTCAGGGAAAAGCTCTGTAGAGGCATGCTGGCTACAGTACAGATCCCTATGGAGCTTGTTTGGGGGTGGAGGACTGGGAGTCTCTAACAAGGGTCCTTCTGGCCCAAGCTCTGTCTCTGGAGGAGAATCAAATGTGCATCTGCTGTACTTAATATGGAATCTCCCATGAGAAGCAAAGAGATATCAGGGCTGGTGAAATATTTTTATTGTTCATACCACAACTCTCTTTAATAAATCAGGCTTTAGGACTGTTATCGTTGGATCTGAGCCTCCTCTCTTTCTTTATACCACATGTGGCCAAAGAAACTTAGATGAATAAGATATAGAGGGATGAGAAATAAAGTCAATGAGAAACGATTTTCTTGAATTTTCTTCCCTTCCACGTCTTCCTTTAGCCACACCTGTGCAATGTTTGGCTAAACTGGTGGTGGAAGTGAAAGAGAGAAAGATTTGTTCGTTCTATTTTGATTGCTCAGCCATCGGCAAGTAGGTGAGAGAGTGGATAGGGTTCAGGACTTGGAGTCAGGAAGACCTGGGTTTGAATTCTGCCTTAGACACTTACTAGTTGTATGATCCTAGGTAGGTCACAAACTCAACCCCAGTTTCTTCATTTATAAAATCAAGATATTAATAGCTTCTACCTCCTAGCATTATGTTTTTCCTCAAATAATATTTTATTTTCCCCAATTATAGGTTAAAACTTTCATGGCATTATTATGAGGATCAAATATATGTAACTTCAGTCATGTCTGACTGTGATCTCTTATAGGGTTTTCTTGGCAAAGATCCTAGAGTTGTTCACCATGTCCTTCTCTAGCAAATTAAGACAAAGGTTAAGTGACTTACTTTGGGTCACACAGCTAGTGAGTCTCTGAGACCATATTTGAACTCAGTTCTTCCCAACTCCAGACCTAGTACTCTATCCATTGAGTCACCTAGATATCTCTAGCAATTGTAAAGCACTTTGCAAATGTGAAAGCACTATATGAATGTTAGCTATTGTTTGTATTATATTAATATTCTATTAATATACCACATGATGATGATAATGGTCATCCTGGTGAACTTCATGGACACTTGATCCTCCCATTCAGTCCCTTAACTTCTCCCTACACAGCACATACTTTCCTTCAGTCCAGATTGGAATAGCTTTGAAATGAAGCCAACTGTATTCAATAAATGTTTAATGAGCAGCTACTGTATGAAAGGTATTACAGAAGCTAGAAGTAGATTGTGTGCTCCTTGAGGGCAGGGACTATCTCACTTCTTTATCTGCATCTCCAGCACTTAGGATGGCTTCTAATACATAGTAAGCATTTAATAAATTATTATTTATTGTTTGATTTAAAATAAGTGGTTTTTAGCCTCAATGTGTTAATAATATATTTTCTCAAGAAAATTGGTAGGAGGTTGGGCAGTTCCCACCTTGATGACATTTATAATGTACTTAACCTACATTATCCCATTTAATCCTCACAATATCACTATGAGGTAAGTAGTACAAGCATAATTATCTCCACTCCTTTCCCCAACTCCCCACCTGCACTCTCAGATTGGATGCCAATAGTGTGATGGGGCTGGAGGGGAGATGGAAGACTACTTCTTACCCTTTAGATCCTAAGAGATCTAAACCCTCAGTACACCTAATACTCTTGAGTTCATTGAATTTGGGCTCCCAAACATACACCTGGTAGGCTGGAAACAAGCAGAGAATATCTACATATGTTCTGTATAATCCACCAGAAAGGATGAATCCAAGTGTGCTCAATGCCTCTCTTATATAAAATTGAATAAATAGGCATGGGGAGTTGTTAAGGACTCACTCAAAGTCATACAGCTAGCATGTGGAAGGAGCCTTATCTCCAGGTTACTTGATTCCAAAGCCAGTGTGCTTTCTGCTACCATCTTTGCCTGCCACATCGTACTGACTCTCTCTTCACTTCAGTTCATCCTTCACACAACTGCTAGGGTAATCTATATCAAACACTTTTCCTTACTTTGCTTCCTTTTTAAAGCATCTACACTTACTAAACAAGCATTGAAGAGCTTATGATGTGCCAATCACTCTTTATTACCTATTGGATTATGTCTACCCTCTTCAAGTTTGCATTCCAGACTCTCCATTGATTGGTTTCTGAAAGATCATTGAACACCAAGTCTGAAGGCTTAGGTTTAAACTGTAGCTCTGAACTTTTATATCTACATGACCTTAGGTTCTCCCAGCCAAAAAATCCCACTAGTACATTGGTAGCTAGGTGGCACATTAGGTAGAGTGCCATGCCTGTATTCAGGAAGACTTATCTTTCTGAGTTCAAAATATGGCCTCCGACACTTACTAGCTGTGTGACCCTGGGCAAGTCACTGAACCCTGTTAACCATAGTTTCCTCATCTGTAAAATAAGATGGAGAAGGAAGTGGCAAACTACTCTAATTATCTTTGCCAAGAAAACCCCAAATGGTGTCACAAACAGACTGAAATGACTGAATAACAACTAATGCATCATTTTATTGCTCACTAACGTGCCTCCTCTGTTCTAGAAAGACCAGTTTTCTCAATATTCCCTTAAAAACCCAATCTCCACGTGACTTCATCCCCCATATCTTATTTTTTGAGGGGGATAGATTTAAAAGGAACACATGAATATGGATAGGAAAAATACAACTTTATTTCAACATAATTATTTCTTTTGTATTTTATTTGCATTGTATTGGTTTCCTATATATTTTATTTTATCCATTTAAACCATGATCCTGACAAGGGGTCCATAGGCTTTACCAAACTGCCAATGGGGTCCAAGATATATAAAAAGGGTTAAGAACATCTGCTCCAGGGGTTGTTGTGAAAAATGTGCTTCATGTATATGAGTTTTTAATTATCTTATCATGAAAAATGTCTGGAAATTATAAAAGGGTATATTTCTCCTCAAGATTATAGAACTTCCCAGGAGGGAAGTATGGGCACAGCAAAGGGCAGATTACCCAGATATTGTCCAAAACTAGGAACCTAAAAGGAAACTTGAAATTAATATATTTCCTCCATACACTGTTACACATATTAGGCTTTGGCTATCATCGCATATGTCAAACATATTTCATACCCCTCCACTACAGCAATTTAATAATCCTGGAGTCGCAAACAGTGCAGCTACATTTCTAATCCGTGAGCTCATTCCAAAACATGCTGCCTTCCTCACTACAGCACAACTATTAATCTGTTGGCAGGAGGGAAGGTCAGTCCTGGTCTCCATCAAGCATAGGATCCTATTTGCTTTATTGCAGATGCAACCGCAAGAGAACTGGGATTTGGGGCATTGTGGTAAAACTGTGAAACTGGAGTCATGTCAGATGGGAATGTCTTGTTTCCATTCCAGGAAGTCTAAATTCTGCCTTCTCCCTATTTCCCAAGCCCATGGGGATGTATCATAAAGTTGAGTGAACTTTGTCAATTATCCTGATAATTTCGGCCACCAAAAGAGAAAATTCAGGCTTAAAAAGCGGAGACAGCAGCTTTATTTTCCTCTTTGACTGTCTAAACTAGCTAGATTAACTAAGGGATTGTTATATTGTCATAGTTATTGTATAATAATAATAATAACTGATATTTACATAGTGCCTTGAGGTTTGCAAAGTGCTTTACATACATATATTTGAGCATCACAATAACCTAAGGGAGGTGGCTACTTTAAGGATAACAATATACATTAACATAGTACCTTAAAGGTTGGCAAAGTGCATTGTAATTACCTCATTAGATCCTTACCCCAACCTTGTAAGGTAGGTACTATTATTATCCTTATATTATAGAAGAGGAAACCAAGGTAAACAAAAATTAAATAACTTGCCCAGGGTCACAATCTAATAAGTATCTGAGGGAGCATTTGAATTTAGGGCTTCCTGACTCTAGGCCCAGCAGTCTATCCATTGTACCACCTACCTGCTTACACACACACACACACACACACACACACATTACAGAGAGATTAGGTGATTTGCCTATCATCACATAAGTAGTAAATAGTAGATCTAGGAGTGAAATCTGTTGATAAGCATCTCGAATATTACTTAGCCTCATCTTTCAATGACAGGTATATAATATATTCCTGGGCCCATCCTCTTGGCCTGACTGGATCCATCAGAGCTAGTGCAGTGATGGTGGGACCTTGAAAATCCAAGGGTCCCCTCTATGCCATAATGGGGCAGAGCATGAGGACTTTAGATTTCCGTTTCACATATTGTAAAACTGACTCAGAGAAATTTGACTAGTTCAAAATACAACAGCTAATTAGGAGAAACCTAATCTGATGATCTTTCTTTCCATTATACATCCCAAGATCTGTGGAATTCCTATTAAGGAAAAGAAGAAGATTGAAAAAAGGGGGGGAAAGAGTGTAACATTTGTGTCAGAGGCTCCCTCCTAACATGAAGGGTTCAAACACACTTTGGGAATTTTTCACTTTTCTGGTTCATTGGCCGCATCCTGGAAGGCCCTCAGGCCTTGGGTATCTGGCACTATGTTCAGGTTTGCTATTAACTCCCTTTATAAGCACTCAGGCTCACAAAGCTTAAAATATGTAATTAAAAAAATACATTAACAAATGCAGAATCTGAACCAATAACTAGTCAAAGGATGACATTCCAAAAACTCCACTGGATTATGTCGTCTTAGAGACTTGTAGTATTGCTATAGGTGAAGGCTTAGAAATGAAAGAGGACCCCAAGTGTTGCTCTTCCACATAAATTGAGCTACTATTTGTACAGCAGTTAGCACAATACTGGGTGCACAAAACTGGTTGTTTTTTCCTTTTTTTTTTTTTTTGGAGTGGAGAAAGCAGGGCAATTGGGATTAAGTGACTTGCCCAAAGTCACCCATAGATGCTCTCCTCTGAGTCTAAGTCCCTTTTCTACCACATTTCACTTTTCTTGGAAGCCAGTATCTCTCTGGGGGCTCAATGTTCCTCTACAAAAGCATTCCCTTTCCAGCAGGAGTGATGGGGCCCCTCCTCCTTGCCACAGTCACTGTCTTAGGTAGCATCCTCTTGAAGGCATGGTTCCCTTGACAGTGCTGCTGCTTTTCAGGTGTTTGCTGGTCCACTTCCTTCTAGCAAATGTCAGTGATCACCTTTTCTTCAAAGGAAACAGTTCTTGAGAAACTGGTCTATGGAAAGATGACTGTGGTACTTTAGCAGCAGTGTTATAACTTTCATACCTCTGAGTAGGGTCTCTCATCATTTTAAAACTGTCTGGAGGAAAACAACACCTTAAAAAATAGACTAGCTCAAATGGCAAAGGAGGCCCAAAAGGGCAATGAGGAGAAGAATGCCTTAAAAAGTCAAATTTGCCAGATGGAAAAAGAATCTCAAAAGTTCACTGAGGAGATGCATTCCTTCAGAGTTAGACTGGAGCAAATGGAAGCTAATGACTTTATGAGAAATCAAGGTGCTGTTAAGCAGATACAAACAAATGAAAGATTAGAAGGCAATGTGAAATATCTCATGGGAAAAACCACTGACCTGGAAAATAGATCCAGGAGAGACAATTTAAAAATTATTGGACTACCTGAAAGCCATGATCAAGGAAAGAACCTAGAAATCACCCTTCAAGAAATTCTCAAGGAAAACTGCCCTGATGTTTTAGATCCAAGGGCAAAATAGAGGTTGAAAGAATCCACCAATCACCTCCTGAAAAAGATCCCCAAAAGAAAACTCCCAGAAATAGTATAGCCAGGTTCCAGAATCCCCAGATCAAGGAGAAAATACTACAAGCGGGCCAGGAAGAAACAATTTCAATATTGTGGAAACACAATCAGAATAGCCCAGGACCTGGCAGCTTCTACACTGAGGGATCGAAGGGCATGGAATATGATATTCCAGAGGGCAAAAGAACTGGGAATGAACCCAAGGATCACCTACCCAGCAAAACTGAGTATTTTGTTTCAGGGGAAAATATGGTCATTCGGTGGAATAGAGGACTTTCAAGCATTCTTGAGGAAAAAACCAGAGTTGAATAGAAAATTTGACATCCAGATGCAAGAAGCAAGAGATGCCTGAGAAGGTAATCAGGGAAAAAGAAATCAAAAGGAACTTATCAAAGTTGAACTATTTACATTCCTATATGGAAAAGCAATATCTGTGACTGATGATATCTTTCTCACTATGAAAATAATGGAAGAAGGGGGTGTGGTCATACAAATACATATGTGAATGTGTGTGTATATGGTTACAGTTATATAAGGATAGAGGGCATAGGTTGATTTTGTTGGGAAGGGAGAGTACTCAAGGGATGAAATTATGAGGTGAGAGAGGAAAGTGGCAAGAGGAGATGGGGAGAGACATGGTAGGGTAAACTATCTCATGTAGGGAAGTGGGTGCAAAGGAGGGGGAGAATAAGGAAGGCTAAAAAGGCAAAACCACATTCACATTGAATTTGGTTCAGGGAGAAAATGACATACATACTAAATGGGATATCTCAACCTGCAGCAGGATAGGGGAAGGGGGATGAGAGGAGGGATGATGTATGGGAGGGCATCCTTGGGGTGAGGGGAGGTTGGAAGTACCCACTATAGAAGAGGGACAGGATCATGTAGGGAATGGACCAGGTGGGGGGTGGGATGAGTGGGAGGGAATTATAAGCAGCCTTGTACAATATATCTACTATGATAATGTTTTGCATAGCTAGACATGTACAGCATATACTGAATTACTTATCTCCCCAGAGGCTATGGGTGACAAAGGAGGAAGGAAATGGATCTGAAATTCAAGGTCTTAACATTAAATGTTTCAAATATATATATATATATATATATATATATATATATATATATATAAATACTAATATTAATACTCTTTTGCTTGTAATAGGGAGATAAGATGTGCAGGCATTGGGACACAAAGATTCATCTTCCTCTAATGGAAAAGTTGATGGGGGTATGGGAGAAGGTATGGGAGAGAGCAGATTGGAGGAAGCGATATCTTGTGGGACTGCTATTCTGGGAGGTTGGGTAGGGGAATAATGGGGGGAAAATGATTGTAACTCAAAATCTGGCGGAAATGAATGATGTAAAACAGAAGTTAATAAAGTATTTGTTTAAAAAAAAACTGTCTGACTTGTTGGTTGTTTTTTGATACCTGGATCCCATATCCCTTACATTTCCATTCCAATTGGCCCCTTGAAGTGCTAAGGAAACCCTCTTAGTTCTCTATTCCAACGATTTCCTTTTGGGTAATTTGCAACAACTCAGTATCTATCATCTGCGACCTCTTTCTCCCAGAGTCCAACTTGTATGCCTTCCCTTTGTGATTAAAAACTCCCCAGTGGATCTCGAGATTCAGATCAATATCCTTTCTATATCATTGTTTGTTTTCTCTCACTTTCCACCTGGCACAGCTGGGGCAGGTTTTACAAATTATCCTAAAATCAGAGAGATTTTCAAAAGGATGATAGACTTGGAACTTGAAGGGACTTTTGAAACCATTAATTCCACCCTCTTCATTTTACAGGTGAGGAAACTGAGGTATAGAGGAGTTCAATGATTTGCCCAAAGGCAAGTAAGCTAGTAAGCACCTGGGGAGGATTTGAACTCAAATCTCTCCTGATTCAAAGTTCAGCATTCTAGCCATTATGCAACCTAGGGGAAAAAGGAAGTAGAGTCCCTAGCACTCCTCAACTTTCCTATCCTAAATTCCTGTGATTCAAAAAGAAAGTGGTAACCTGCTAAGAGGCTGAAAATGTATGCTCTCTCTGCAGCATTATCAATTAGAAACTCAAAACTTGGGAGTAGAAACAGCATTTCCAATGTGCTCTGCCCCACACAAATTTCAAACAATGTGAAAGGGGACTCTGAACAACTTCTGGAGCCCCAGCACCCACAGAACGGCACAGAGAAGCTAACCTCCTGCTGAGGACAGCCCAGTAGCCCTGCAGGGAGCGGCCAGCACAGCGCACTGAGAGCAGGCAGCACAGCTCGCTGGGAACCGACAGCGCAGCATGCAGAGCTGAGCCCAGGTCCACAGTTTTAGCCCCAGAGCAGCTGGGCCAGCAGCCAGCTGGTGGAACCCCAGAACACCAGCAATTGTGTCGATTCCAGAATTATCAGCACAGATATGCCTAGGAAAAAGTGAGAGGGTAGTGCCCTATGGACTTTGGGACCAGTATTTGGGGAACACGTGGCTTCCTCCCCTGGGGACAAAAAGCTGCTGAAGAAACAGCTGCACAGAAGCCATTTTGCATCTTCAGTAGTGGCTCTAGCTCCTGGTCTGCGAACTGTAGGAAGATCCAGCAATCAGTCTGAGGGTTAATTGCTCAGGCTTTAAACTGCCTGGATCTGGATTGTGGTCTGGGGGGGAAGTTTGGGGTGGGTATCCAACTTGCCAGAGTGGGTGGAGGCTTTACAGAGGCCACCCAACTGGCGGAAGTTGTGAAGACCCCACATTTGGGCGGAAGCTCCCCTGTCTGGTGGCAGAGTCCTACTGTGGCAACAAGCCCAAAAATCAAGGAATTAAGTGGCAACATGCCTAGGCAAATGAAACAAAATAAACAGAAAAGTTCAACATTGGACTCCTATTTTAGGGGCAAAGAGGCTCAAAGCATGGAGGAGGACTGTGAGGTCAGAACTCCTGCACCAAAAGCCCCAAATGAACATACAAGCTGGCTACAGGCCATAGAAGACCTTAAGAAGCAGATAAGAGAAGTGGGGGAAAATTTGGGAAGAGAAATGAAAAAGATGCAAGAAAAGTATGAAATGCAGTCAACAGCCTGACTGAGGAAAATAACACCTTAAAAAATCGACTAACTCAAATGGCAAAAGAGGCTCAGAAAGGCAATGAGGAGAAGAATGCCTTAAAAGGTCGAATTTGCCAGATGGAAAAAGAATCTCAAAAGCTCACTGAGGAGATTCATTCCTTCAGAGTTAGACTGGAGCAAATGGAAGCTAGTGACTTTATGAGAAATCAAGATACTATTAAACAGATCCAAACAAATGAAAGAATAGAAGGCAATGTGAAATATCTCATGGGAAAAACCACTGACCTGGAAAATAGATCCAGGAGAGATAATTTAAAAATTATTGGACTACCTGAAAGCCATGATCAAAGAAAGAACCTAGAAATCATCCTTAAAGAAATTCTCAAGGAAAATTGCCCTGATGTTTTAGACCTAGTGGGGGAAATAGAGGTTGAAAGAATCCACAGATCACCTCCTGAAAAAGATCCCAAAAAGAAAACTCCTAGGAATATTATAGCCAGGCTCCAGAAATCCCAGATCAAGGAGAAAATACTACAAGCAGCCAGGAAGAAACAATTTCAATATTGTGGGAACACAATCAGAATAGCCCAGGACCTGGCAGCTTCTACACTGAGGGATCGAAGGGCATGGAATATGATATTCCAGAGGGCAAAAGAGCTGGGAATGAACCCAAGGGTCACCTACCCAGCAAAACTGAGTATCTTGTTTCAGGGGAAAATATGGTCATTCAGTGGAATAGAGGACTTTCAAGCATTCTTGATGAAAAAACGAGAGTTGAATAGAAAATTTGACATTCAGACACAAGAAGCAAGAGATGCTTGAGAAGGTAATCAAGGAAAAGAAATCAAAAGGAACTTATCAAAGTTGACCTGTTTACATTCCTACATGGAAAAACAATAACTGTGTTTGATGAAACCTTTCTCATTATGAAAATAATTGAAGAAGGATACATGGCATATGTTCACAGGTATACACGGATAGAGGGCACAGGTTGAATTTGATGGGAAGGGATGATTTTTTTTTTTTGGAGTGCAATTGGGGTTGGGTGACTTGCCCGGGGTCACACTCCTGGGTTTTTGTTTATGTGTTGGGTGTCTGGGGCCGGATCCGAGTTCGGGTCCTTCTGGCTCCAGGGCTGGTGCTCTGCTCGCTGCGCCACCTAGCCGCCCCAAGGAAGGGATGATTCTTAAGGGGTGAAGTCAAGAGGTGAGAGAGGAAAGTGGCAAGAGGAGATGGAGAGAGACAGGGTAGGGTAAACTATCTCATGTAGAAGAAGCAAGGGGAAGTAGTTGCAGAGGAGGGGAAGAACAGGAAGGCAAAAAGGCAAAAGCATATTCTCATTGAAGTTGGCTCAAGGAGAGAATCACATACATACTAAATGGAATATCTTACTCACTCACTCTCCTGAGTAGGGGAAAGGGAGATGAGAGGGGGTATGATGGAGGGGAGGGCATTCTGGGGAGAGGGGAGGTTGGAAGTACCCACTATCAAAGAGGGACAGGATCAAAGTAGGGAATGGACCAGGAGGGAAGTGAGACAGCTGGGAGGGAAATATAAGCAGTCTTTTACAATATATCTACTATGGTAATGTTTTGCATAGATATACATGTACAACACATACTGAATTACTTATCTTCTCAGAGGGAGTGGGTGACAAGGGAGGAAGGGAATGGCTCTGAAATTTGAGGTCTTAAAATGAAATGTTTCATAAGATGTCCAGACATTGGGGCTCAGAGATTCACCTTGCCTTAATGGCAAAGTCGAAGGGGATATGGGAGAAGATATGGGAGAGAGCAGATTGGGTGAGGGGATATCTAGTGGGACTGCTATTCTGGGGTGATGGGTAGGGAAAAATGGGGGGGAAATGTAACTCATAATCTGGTGGAAATGAATGATGTAAACCAGAAGTTAGTAAAGCATTTGTTTAATTAAAAAAAAATTTTTTGTGACCAAAAAAAAAAAAAAAGAAAAGAAACTCAAAACTTAACATTCCTATGATTTGTGTAAGTTCCTGGGACTTTGAGGTCTCTTTTATTTGTTTTCTAGTTTGTAAGTTGCCAGTGTTTGCTCTTTTTGTAAGTTTTAGCAACTCTACCATGTTCCAATACTAGTGAGGCAATAAAAACATTGTCTGAAACTCCAGAATTCCAGCAAAATCAAGAATGAGTGCTATCTCTGGAGGGCCCAATTCACTATAGGTTCCAATGGAGTGCATCATAAGTGGGGGAAAGGACTGCTAACTAACTTACCACTTGTGGAGGTGTGGAGGATGACTGTGATGGATTAGACCAACCAAATATTGTAGTCAGATCCAATTCTGTCAGAGCTGTGTAAACCCAGACATTTTCAAAATTGAAGTACCACAGATTCCTCTTGTTTTCTATTCACCCAACTTTGGAAAAGTACTTTTTAGTTTGGATTCAATGAGAATATCTCCCCTTTTTCTCTTAGCTATTTTCATAAAGGCCTGGAAAGCATATGGCAAAATTTCCATTTTTTGGATGTAGAAATTTCTTCCTGTTACCTTGGAGAATACGTTTCTTACCCAATGTCAAGTAGAAATGCTGGATTCCATCCATTGGATATTAAAAGGACTGGGAGTCCAGGAAACTCTGTATGAGAGCATAAATGTTGGATTCTATGTTTATAATAAAACCTTTACATCACCCCAACTTCAACTTGAAGAAAATTAGTTTTGTAATAAAGTCAAGGAGTTTCTTTTCAGTGGTAGTTCTAAGCTTGCTCAATGTCCCTTGCCTTTTTAAGGCCAAATTGGTTGATATTTTTCAATCATCTCAACTTCTATGACTCTACTCCACCTCAACTACACATAAGGATAGTCCTATCCTTGATCTTTTCTTCCACCACAAGTGTTTTGACTCCATGTTTATGAACTCTGGATCTTTTCATCTCTTCCTAGTCTTTGCTTCTCCTAAAACTATTCTCAAAGCTCACTGTCACTTTTCAGTATTTTCCCCATGGTATATACCATCCTTACTCGGTCTACACTCTCCTTCCTTCCCAATCTTTACCATTTGGTGAACCAGGTCAACTCTACACTATCTACTGCTCTTATATTCCATGTTCTCCTGTACCATAAGCTCACAATGACAAATTCTAACCCTGACATTGCCTTGTATATACTCCTACTCGCTGCTGCTACTGCTGGTTGTTGGCCTTTGTAGTCAAAGAAGACCAAAATGACATCACTAAATAGACCTGAAAGAAGTCACTAACCTGCTGATTGCAAAATTATGTTATTTAGTCTCAATTGGGTTTTTAGGATAGTAAGGTAATCCTTCAACTCTTCCCCAACTGAGTCCATTTGATGCTCACTACAGGCACAATTCCAGTTTTTCCATCCCTCTTAAGTCTCCTGTAACAGTCCTTAAACTAACCTTCTAAACTGAGAATTCTCTCATACTTGACCCGCATGAAAAAAAAATTGAGGTCATTCACCACCCTCTTCTTCTGTTCTCCTCAGCTCACATCCTCCAGATATCATCCACTATGACTCCCCCCACCTACTTTAGTAAAATGAATTTTGGCCAAGATTATCTTCTCTACGTGCACCTTTAATCCAGCCCTAGTCTCTATTTACCGAGTTCTTCCCTGCTGCCCAGAAACATGTTTCAAATATCCCCCATTCTTAAACTCTCTCTCTCTCTCTCTCTCTCTCTCTCTCTCTCTCTCTCTCTCTCTCTCTCTCTCACACACACACACACATACACACTGCAATTTCTGATAGCTATTATTATATCTCTCCTCTCTCTGCTAAACTAAAAAAATCTATACTAGATGTTTCCACTTCCTCTCTTTACATGCACTTCTAAACTCTTAGCAATCTGGCTTCCAACATCACAATTCAACTGAAACTTCTCTCTCACCAAAGCTACCGGTGAGCTCTTAATTGCCAAATCTAAAGACTTTTCTCAGTCCTCACCCATCTTGAAATCTCTGAAGTATTTAAAAATGTTGACCACCTTCTGAATATTCTCTTCTCCTGGGTTTCCATAATATCAATTCTCTCTTTTTTCTCCTTTTACCTATTTAATCAATCATTCCATCCCAGTCTCCTTTGCTGGATGTTCATCCATATCAGGCTACCTAATTGGGGGTATACCCCAGGGTTCTATCCTGGTCCCTTTTCTCTTTTGCTCTCTATACTTTTTAGGTTGGCAATCTTATCAGCTCTCACAGGTCCAGTTATCTCTATGTAGATGACTCATAGATCCATATATCCTACTCTATTTTTTCTCTTGAGCTCCAATCCCATTGCCTATGAGACATTTTTAAAACTAGATATCTTATAGGCATTTCAAATTCAACATGTGCAAAACAGAATTATTTATCTTCCCCTTCCCCCACAAAGAAAATTCTACCCCTTCTACAAAATTCCCTGTTTTTATTGAGGGCACCATCATCCTTCTGGTAATTCAGACTGGCATCAGCATCATCCTCAGTGCCTCACTCACCTTGTTTTTATTTCCCCAAGACTTTTCATCTAGGTCCCCTTCTCTCCTCTCACACAGCTACCACCTTAATTCAGTTCCTTATCATCTCTCACCTGGATTATTGCATTAGCCTCACAATTGTTCTTCCTGACTCAATTCTTTCTCCTCTCTAATCCATCCTCCACTGAGTTGCCAAAATGATTCTCCTAAATTGCAAATGTGACCTTGGTACTCTTCCTTTTTATTATTCTGTCAATGTCTACCACCCTCCTATTGCTCCTAGGATCAAATATAAACTCTGTTTAGCTTTTAAAGCCCTTGATGATCTATCTGCCCCCTTCCTACCTTTGTAGTCTTCTTTGAACTCAGGTCTTCCTAACTCCAAGCCCAGTGTTCTAGCCACCGCTCCACCAACTGACCTTACATTTTTAGTGTATGGAAAAGTACTTTTTAAAAATTCTTCAATATATTATCAGGCACTGAAGAATTGTATGCTGTGACTGCTTCAAGAAAAAAATGCACTAGGATCTAGCTCTCTGAGAGATAATTTTCTCTAAAGTCTTTTCTTCTTGAGTAAAAAACCGAAATCATCCAGGAAGTGATTCATCTTCAGAAGGGTTCTGTAAAAGGTGTTGAGGACTCCTAGTTAAATAAGGCAGAAAGAAATGAAGTACAGTCTAGTGGAAAAGTTCCAAGAGCAATTTTATTATATTCCATCATTTTACTAAACAATAAAGATAAACAAATATGAAAAATGCCTCCTTTTCTTTATATTTTGTTTTTGTTCAGTTGTTGAAGTCACATCCAACTCTTTGTTTGGGGTTTTCTTGGCAAAGCTACAGGAGTGGTTTGCTATTCCTTTCTCTGACTCATTTTAAGATAAGGAAACTGAGGTAAACAGGATCAAGTGACTTGTGTCTGAGACCAGATTTGAACTCAGAAAGATGAGTCTTCCTGACTCCAGGCCCAGCACTCTATCAATTGTAAAGGCAAGCACAAGCAGCTTTCCAGAGGACTTCTACTGTGAACAGCTTTCAAGGTTCTGATGACATAACATAGGAAACTCTCTATTCATTCAACAACAAATCAGAATAAAACATTCACAGAAAATCAAGATACAGTATTCACAATGTTACAACTTATCACAGAAAATCAAAATACAGCACTCACCATGTCACAACTCAACAACTTATCAATTATATGGCCATATAATTTTCATCAAAGTGGTCACATAGTTTTAAACAAAGTACATTCATTTAGTCAATCACAAAATCCTTAATTCAATCACAAAATACAAAAGTCAAAGTTCTCCACCCCTAGGTCACAGTAAATCATAATTTTCTCAATCAGTACACAGTATCCAAGTAAAATCTTCTTTCAGCTTGACTTGAGGCTGGCTCTCAGCTTCCATGGTTTCTCTTCCATGGTCCCAGCTCCAGTTGTCATCTGGGTTCAAAGGCAGGCAGCTTCCAGTTCCTTGTCCAGCTCCTTGTCCAGTTCTTTGTCCAGTTTCCATTCCATATTGAAGTTCACAGTGTCCAGTCCACCTCAAGTCCTTCACAGTTCCTGTTTCTGGGAAGACAAAGCACAAGTTTTCTCTTTCTTGACTCTGCCACCACAAGAGTCCTCTTCTCAGTTCTGCCATCTCCAGCCTGGGGTTCTCCTTATATATTGTTAGTAGCACCTCACCAGGAGTTCATAAGTTCTAGGGTTCACAAGTTATGGGGTTCACATGTTCCATTTCTTAACAGACTTGATACAAGGCTCAAAAGAAACTTGAACTGAAACAAGATGTTAATTCAATAGCTGAAACAAGGTGTGAACTACTTCTGTGCTTGCCATTACACCACTGCACCATTCTCTCACTTACATTGGACTTTCCTCATGACTCTTAAAAGTGCCAATGTTCTAACACACAGAATCAGAAAGAACACTTGTAGTCTGTTGGCCACTTGAGCCTGTTGTCAAGACTACATTAGTATAAGTTCATAAAAGTTCACATAATTTATTTCAACTGTCAAAATTTGATCATTTGCTGATAGGTATGTCTGTAAATGGTCAGATGAATCTACTCACATGCAGAAAATGACTTAGGGAGAATGGCCATTCAAAACCACTCAGGTGGTTCATATACTTTGGGATAGGGCTATTCAATGATAATGAAGAAAAGGATGTGCAATTGTCCTGGCTGAAATCTAAGCTAAAGGAATAAACCAAAAAATCTTGCACTGTACTTGTACAATGAATGTTTGATGTATGTGGCTTTGATGACTTCAAAAGGAAAAGAAAGGCAGTGGAATTAGTTGCCACTCAGGCAGACTGTAATTTTTAACTGCTTAGGCTAAAGTCAGTGATAATCTTTATGGCTTTGAATAGATATAAGTACTTTACTATATCTGTGCAGAACTCATTTGGCCTTTCACCAATAGGCATTCCTACCTACAAATGGGCAAGTTTTCATATTGCTGCCATGACATATGGCACAGTGAAATCTTGACTAATTGAAATACTCAGGATTTAGGATTAACTCAGAGTTAATCAGCAAACGGCTTTTAATTTTACCCTTATTGCCTAAATTGCCTTAATATCCTAAGTACAGCATAGTGAATTTGATTTAATCCTTATTTGATGACCAAGTAACTTTTCAATGGCAAAATGATCATTCTTCTGAATTAATGCTTATTGCATAGCTTTGTAGATATATATATATATATATATATATATATATATATATATATATATATATATATATATATATAATTGTAAGATGGCCTGAATTTACTTTGACCCTGCAACATCTGTTGGAAGTTTGAGGAGTTTTGCTTTTTCTTTTTTTATTTTGTTTTTGAGAAATAAAGTTCATTATGAACTTGTGTCATAACTGTCCACTTTCTCTTTAAGGTAGAGCAAAAATGATCTTTATTGAACATACTGATTAGCTGGGATCCAATCAACTGAGGTTATCCTAATTTCTATATAGCCAGGACTTTCCCAGTTTATACAGAAACAGGACTAATTTATAAGTCCTAATTTATACTTAGACAGGACTTCCAGATTTTGTCTTCTTTCAGTCTTGGGGAAATCAACAACAAAGTCCTACATGTTGTCCAATGCTTCCAATGTTTCCCAACCAGAATTATACTGCAAGATGTTAATCATTATAATCTCCACATGGCACGATTTCAACATCTATGTTCTCAGGATGGAATCTCTTACTAACTCCAGGGATGGGGTCCTCAAGTCAGGAAAAGGGAAAGACCTGAGATTAGGAGCAGAATAGGGGCGGAGCCAAGATGGCAGAGTAGAAAGAGCTCGTCCAAGCCACTCTCCCCCCAGATCACATCCAGACTGTAAAAGAGGACTCTGCATGACTTCCGGAGCCCCAGAACCCACAGAACAACACAGAGAAGCTAACCTCCTGCTGAGGATTGCCCAGCAGCCCTGCATGAAGGACCAGTGCAGTGCTCTGGGAGCTGGCACATGGACAGCCGAGCCCAGGTCCACCTTGAGCTGAGGTTTTAGCCCCAGGGCGGCTGGACCAGCAGCCAGCTGGAGGGACCCCAGAACACCAGCAGCTATGGTGATTCCAGGATTATCAACACAGACATGCCTAGGAAAAAGTGAGATGTTAGTACCCTATGGACTTTGGGACCAGTATTTGGGGAATGTGTCGGCTTCCTCCCCTGGGGGCTAGAAGCTGCTGAGGAGACACGCCATTTTGTAGTTTTCAGTGGCAGCTCTAGCTCCTGGCCTGTGAACTGTAGGGAGATCCAGCAATCAGTCTTGTGGGGTAATCACTCTTGCTTTAACCTCCCTGGATCTGGATTGTGATCTGGGGTGGAGGTCGTGGGGTGGATATCCAGCTTACCAGAAACGGAAGTTGTCCCCCCACATGTTCAGGATAGAAGCTCCCCTGTCAGGTGGCAGAGACCTACTGTGGCAACAAGCCCCAAAATCAAGTAATTAAGTGGCAATATGCCTAGGCAAATGAAACAAAATAAACAGAAAAGTTCAACATTGGACTCCTATTTTAGGGGCAAAGAGGCTCAAAGCATGGAGGAGGACTGTGAGGTCAGAACTCCTGTACCAAAAGCCCCAAATGAAAACACAAGCTGGCTACAGGCCATAGAGGACCTTAAGAAGCAGATAAGAGAATTGGGAGAAAATTTGGGAAGAGAAATGAAAAAGATGCAAGAAAAGTATGAAATGAGAGTCAACAGCCTGACTGAGGAAAATAACACCTTAAAAAATAGACTAACTCAAATGGCAAAAGAGGCTCAGAAAGGCAATGAGGAGAAGAATGCCTTAAAAAGTCGAATTTGCCAGATGGGAAAAGAATCTCAAAAGCTCACTGAGGAGATTCATTCCTTCAGAGTTAGACTGGAGCAAATGGAAGCTAGTGACTTTATGAGAAATCAAGATACTATTAAACAGATGCAAACAAATGAAAGAATAGAAGGCAATGTGAACTATCTCATGGGAAAAACCACTGACCTGGAAAATAGATCCAGGAGAGATAATTTAAAAATTATTGGACTACCTGAAAGCCATGATCAAAGAAAGAACCTAGAAATCATCCTTAAAGAAATTCTCAAGGAAAATTGCCCTGATGTTTTAGACCCAGTGGGGGAAATAGAGGTTGAAAGAATCCAGAGACCACCTCCTGAAAAAGATCCCCAAAAGAAAACTCCTAGGAATATTATAGCCAGGTTCCAGTATCCCCAGATCAAGGAGAAACGACTACAAGCAGCCAGGAAGAAACAATTTCAATACTGTGGGAACACAATCAGAATAGCCCAGGACCTGGCAGCTTCTACACTGAGGGATTGAAGAGCATGGAATATGATATTCCAGAGGGCAAAAGAGCTGGGATTGAAGCCAAGGGTCACCTACCCAGCAAAACTGAGTATCTTGTTTCAGGGGAAAATATGGTCGTTCAGTGGAATAGAGGACTTTCAAGCATTCTTGATGAAAAAACGAGAGTTGAATAGAAAATTTGACATTCAGACACAAGAAGCAAGAGATGCCTGAGAAGGTAATCAGGGAAAAGAAATCAAAAGGAAGTTATCAAAGTTGGACTATTTACAGTCCTACATGGAAAAACAATAACTGTGTTTGATGAAACCTTTCTCATTATGAAAATAATTGAAGGAGGGTACATGGCATATGTTCACAGGTATACATGGATAGAGTGCACAGGTTGAATTTGATGGGAAGGGATGATTACTATTTTTTTTTTTGGAGGGCAATTGGGGTTGGGTGACTTGCCCAGGTTCACGTGGCTGGGTTTTTGTTTGTGTGTTGGGTGTCTGGGGCCAGATCTGAGCTCGGGTCCTTCTGGCTTCGGGGCTAGCTCTCTGCTCGCTGCGCCACCTAGGCGCCCCAAGGAAGGGATGATTCTTAAGGGGTGAAGTCAAGAGGTGAGAGAGGAAAGTGGCAAGAGGAGATGGAGAGAGACAGGGTAGGGCAAACTATCTCATGTAGAAGAGGCAAGGGGAAGTAGTTGCAGGGGAGGGGAAGAACAGGAAGGCAAAAAGGCAAAATCATATTCTCATTGAAGTTGGCTCAAGGAGAGAATCACATACATACTAAATGGAATATGTTACCCTCACTCACTCTCCTGAGTAGGGGAAAGGGGGATGAGAGGGGGTATGATGGAGGGGAGGGCATTCTGGGGAGAGGGGAGGTTAGAAGTACCCACTATCAAAGAGGGACAGGATCAAAGTAGGGAATGGACCAGGTGGGAGGTGAGACAAGTGGGAGGGAAATATAAGCAGTCTTTAACAATATATCTACTATGGTAATGTTTTGCAGAGATATACATGTACAACACATACTGAATTGCTTATCTTCTCAGAGGGAGTGGGTGACAAGGGAGAAAGGGAATGGATCTTTAAAGTGAAGTTTTAAAATTAAATGTTTCATAAGATGTCCAGGCAGTGGGGCTCAGAGATTCACCTTGCCCTAATGACAAAGTCGAAGGGGGTATGGGAGAAGATATGGGAGAGAGCAGATTGGGTGAGGGGATATCTAGTGGGACTGCTATTCTGGGGTGGTGGGTAGGGAAAAATGGGGGAAAAATGTAACTCAATCTGGTGGAAATGAATGATGTAAACCAGAAGTTAATAAAGCATTTGTTTAATTAAAAAAATAAATTTGATTTGTATCCCTTCTGTGGAAAAAAAAATAAAAATTAAATAAAAATTAAATAAAAATTAAAAAAAATCAAATAAGAGGACTGGAGGGAAAATTGGGAAGAGAAATGAAAAAGATGCAAGAAAAGTATGAAATGAGAGTCAACAGCCTGACTGAGGAAAACAACACCTTAAAAATAGACTAACTCAAATGGCAAAGGAGGCCCAAAATGGCAATGAGGAGAAGAATGCCTTAAAAACCAGAACTTGCCAGTTGGAAAAAGAATCTCAAAAGTTCACTGAGGAGATTCATTCCTTCAGAGTTAGACTGGAGCAAATGGAAGCTAATGACTTTATGAGAAATCAAGATGCTGTTAAGCAGATCCAAACAAATGGTAGAATAGAAGGCAATGTGAAATATCTCGTGGGAAAAACCATTGACCTGGAAAACAGATCCAGGAGAGACAATTTAAAAATTATTGGACTACCTGAAGGCCATGATCAAAGAAAGAACCTAGAAATCACCCTTCAAGAAATTCTCAAGGAAAACTGCCCTGATGTTTTAGACCCAGAGGGCAAAATAGAGGTTGAAAGAATCCACCAATCACCTCCTGAAAAAGATCCCCAAAAGAAAACTCCCAGGAATATTATAGCCAGGTTCCAGAATCCCCAGATCAAGGAGAAACGACTACAAGCAGCCAGGAAGAAACAATTTCAATATTGTGGAAACACAATCAGAATAGCCCAGGACCTGGCAGCTTCTACACTGAGGGACTGAAGGGCATGGAATATGATATTCCAGAGGGCAAAAGAGCTGGGACTGCACCCAAGGGTCACCTAACCAGCAAACCTGAGTATTTTGTTTCAGGGGAAAATATGGCCACTCAGTGGAATAGAGGACTTTCAAAATGCTTGAGGAAAAACCGGAGTTGAATAGAAAATTTGACATCCAGACATAAGAAGCAAGAGATGCCTGAGAAGGTAATCAGGGAAAAGAAATCAAAAGGAACTTATCAAAGTTGACCTATTTACATTCCTACATGGAAAAACAATAACTGTGACTGATGAAATCTTTCTCAGTATGAAAATAATGGAAGAAGGGTGTATGGTCATATGAACACATATGTGGATGTGTGTATATCTGTTTACAATTATACATGAATAGAGGGCATAGGTTGAATTTGTTGGGAAGGGAGGATACTCAAGGGGTGAAATTATGAGGTAAGAGAAGAAAGTGGCAAGAGGAGATGGAGAGAGACAGGGTAAGGGTAAACTATCTTATGTAGAAGAAGCAAGGGGAAGTGGTTGCAAGGGAGGGGGAGAATAGGAAGGCAAAAAGGCAGAACCACATTCTCATTGAATTTGGTTCAGGGAGAGAATGACATACATACTAAATGATATATCTCAACCTGCAGCAGAATAAAGGGAAGGGGGATGAGAGGAGGGATGATGGATGGGAGGGCATTCTTGGGGGGAGGGGAAGTTGGAAGTACCCACTATAGAAGAGGGAAAGGATCAAGTAGGGAATGGACCAGGTGAGGAGTGGGATGGGTGGGAGGGAATTATAAGCAGCCTTGTACAATATATCTACTATGTTAATGTTTTGCGTAGCTAGATATGTACAACATATACTGAATTACTTATCTTCCCAGAGGGAATGGTTGACAAGGGGGGAAGGGAATGGATCTGAAATTCGAGGTATTAAAATTAAATGTTTCAAATATATATAAAAAAAGAAGCAGAATACAAGAAGGGAAAGGAGAAATCCATTTTTAAGCCCACATGTTTTTATGAATTGCAAACCTTTGATAGTAAAGGATTTCTAAGTTGATTAAAATTTGTCTTAGACTAAATGGTAACTGGAAAACATTGTCTATTCTGTCACTATCATCAACTCTTTTTATAGGTGAATCAACAAGTCATCCCCATCTTTCTGTCTATGTCTCAATATAAAGGGTATTCCAAAAGTCTTAGTACAGTTTAAACTTTAATACCTTAAAACTTCACTAAGATTTTGGAGGTACCCTGTATAATAAATAGAAGCATCTGTGAAAAGTAAATTGATCACTGGACCAGTGAAAACTGACACTCACTAGCTGTATAAACTTGGACAAGTCACTTAAAATGTTTTTGCCTCAGTTTTCTTTTATGTAAAATGAAGGGTTTGTTTGATGACCTCTAACCTCCCTTCCAACTTTAATCCTATTGTTTTACATACAAAAATTAGATTCCACTGACTCTCAGGTTAGCAAAATTAGAAGATGTTATAGATGATATAAGGAATATCTAATGTGACTCCAGCAGGTTTATGGGGAAATACAACCTAACCATGTTCTTATGAAAATGAGTAGTATTCCTCAGTTTTGTACACTAGGCTAGGAAACACATTTCCTTTTGTATTAAAAGAGCCACAAAGAAAATAAATTACTGTCTCTTTCCGTATTTTACAACTAAATTGCAGAGAGAGAGAGAGAGAGAGAGAGAGAGAGAGAGAGAGAGAGAGAGAGGAAGAAAAAAGTGGTCTCAACTTTTCAATGAAGGGAAATTAATGCAGATTACTGGCACATCAGGCTTATCAAAAGCAATCTTTTATACACTAAATAAACCTACAGTACTTCAAGTTGCATGGGAATGTTTTGAATTGAGCTAGCTTGACAAATTATGTTTTGGTTTGCGGATGGGATCAAAGGTACAGGTAGATCTTCCTATGCCCTGACCCATAGCAAAGACTATCATTTTTGCAAATGATTTGTCCTCTTTCTTGAATGACCAGTGGTCAGTAAAAAAAAAAAAAAAGAAAAATGGCCAGGTTACACATTTAGTCCTTTAAAATAGATTTCTATTTATTTATTTAAAATCTATTTCTTTTTTAAAGAAAATATTTTCTGTGACTCCTGAAGAGTAACACAGATAGAAATTCTTCAGCACTGAATAATGTGAATTACAGTGTTCTCTCTGAAGCACTGTTAAGAGTTCTGTAGTAAAAGTCAGTATTATTTAAGAAGCTAGCATGTCTGAGAAACTTGATAGACTTCAGAAAGTGACATACTGGAAATAAACTGATTCCTACCATACACTTATACTAGTTTTATGTTCTATATAGGTAATGTGACTCATAGAAATAACACGTTCCTAGCACTTAGTTCTATCAGCAATATTTTTTTAAGAGCTGTGAAACTAGCTGGCTAATTTTCCAGATTTTCTAATGGATTTGTTATTCAACAACTCAGACATTCTAAGGATGGGGAAGAATATTTCCCCCAATCTTAGAAAAGGAATCTGTTGTTCAAATCACAAACATCTATTAAGTACTTCTTGTGTACATAGTACTAGAAGACATACAAAGAGTGTCATATTGCTAGTGAGTGGCTAAGGCAGTATATGATCCCCCATCTCCCTGACCCCAAACCCAATATTCTAATGATGGAGTTAATTTCAGACTTGGGGCACCACATTTTCAGTCTAATCTCTTACTCTCTTAACTACGTAACAAACTACAAAGACATACAAAGAAGACATACAAACATACAAAGTTTAGATGAGAGATAGTCTCTGGCCAGGTAATTCATATCTATCTAATCTATCTATCTATCTATCTATCTATCTATCTATCTATCTATCTATCTAGGCATCCCACTATCAACCTTTCTTTTTCTTCCTTCCTTCATCTTTCCTTCCTTCCATATTATATCTATCTGCTTCTGGCTCTTTTTTGGAAAATCCAATATAAAAAATTGAAAAACTCAGGTCCTGAATTCAACATCTGATGTTAATTGTGTTGCTGACATCTATGACTGCTTGCATTTTGGGAATTCAATAATACAACATTCATTAGCCTTCTCCCACATGACATGGAAATGCAATAGCTCCATATTCAGACATATTCTACCATTACATTGACTGTATTTCCCAGGGAGTTGTGGAAGACCACAACAGATGCACTTTCTAGGCCAAAACTTGGGTGGAATAACCACTCATCTAGGGATATCATTTAAGTGAATGAACAAATATTAAATTAGTGCCTAAAGTTGTACAACCACAGAAACCTCCTGGTTGAGCTGGAAGAGTACTTAGAATTCACCTAGTGTAACTCACTCATATAGAGAACTCCGGCCCATGGTAGTGAAGTCATTTTCCCCAAGGTCATAGGATCACACAGCTGAACAGGACCTAAGAAGCCTCTCATTCCAACCTTTTCATTTTTGCAGGTGAGAAGACTGAGGTTTATAGGGATTAAGTGAATTAAACAAGATCAGTCAACAGTCAGTCAGCAGGTATTAAGCTTTCATTTTTATTGTATAACAAGCATTGTGCTAAGTGCTGGAGGTACAAATAGAAGCAAATAGAACAAAACAAAAAACAGTACCTGCCCTCAAGGATGTGGCTCCTAATGGGAGTGGCAACATGCAAACAATTATGCACATGTAAGGCATATAGAGTGTAAATGGAAGGGACTCCCTGAGGGAAGGCACTGCTAAGAGAGGGGATGTGGAGGGATAGCAGTAGCAAAGATAGCTTTCAGGAGGTAGAATTTGAGTTGTGTCTTGAAGGAAGATAGGGAAACCAGGAGACACAAGTGAGGGAGGAGGGTATTCCAAATATTAGGGACAGTCAGTCAAATGGAACAGTCCAGAGATGTAGTGTCATGGACAAGGAACAGGAAGCAGGCTATTGCCCCTGGATCATCAAGTAAGTGGAGAGGAATAAAGTGTAAGATGCCTGGAAAGGCAGAAAAGAACTAATTTGTGAAGAGTGTTAAAGGCCAAACAGAAGATTTTTCCACTTAATCCTGAACACAATAGGGAGTCAACCACTGGAATTTGGGGAGGAGATGGGAAGAAGAAAAAGAGTGTCATATTGCTAGTGAGTGGCAGAGGCAGTATCTGAACCCCATCTCCCTGACCCCAAACCCAGTATTCTAATGATGGAGTTAATTTTAGACTTGGGGCATCACATTTCCATCTAATATCTTTTCACTTAACTACATTATGCTAAAAATATGCTTGGGTTCAAACTGTGTTTTAAGAGTGCTTTAGCATCCTCTGAAAACAGCCCATAGTGGAAAGAAGATAGCACTAGAAATCAGGAGAATGGGGTTCTAATTGTAGCTCTGCCACAAACTAGCTCTGTGGCCTAGAGCTTGCCTACGTTTTTCTTTCTTCATGTATGAAAACAAGGAGTTGTAATAGCTAAGGTCCTTTCTATCTCTAACATCCTATGTTAAATTCGGAATTGTTATATTATTTACTCCTAAATGTCCATCTTAATTAACTTCATAGAATAATAAAATCTTGGAACTTGAAAGGAACCTCAAAGGTGATTTATTCCAAACCACACGTGAAGCATGATTCTCTTCTGCAAAATATCTGACAAGTGGTCACCCACTCTTGTCTGGAAGTTATCCAGTGATGGGAAACTACCTACTGCTACCCACTGGGTATTGTGCAGCTTTAATTGTTAGAAAAACATTTTCCAGCAGTGGAATATATTTCAGTGAATTTATACCACATATCATTATAAATTGAAATCAGCCTCTCTGGGACTTCCACCCTTTGCTCTTGGTTCTGCCCTTTGGGTTCCAAGCAGAATTCCAGAATGTCCAAAATAACTTCAGACTATACCATGAAAGTTCTTTTTAGTCTCATTTTCATTCTGTTGAAGGTGATCTTTTTAATTGCATTTGGTTCATCTTAGACTGAGCACAAAAAGACAGCCTACATTTAATCCTAAAGGAGTTTGAGACAGATGATATAGGATATCCATTTCCATTTTCCAAACAGCTTGTGTTGACAGTTTCCAGCAGCTATAGAAATGTTCAAGTAGATTTATGGAGCAAGTGGGGCATCTAGGTGGCTCAGTAAACAGAGTGCTGGACCTGGAGTCAGGAAGTCATGAGTTCAAATATGGCCTCATACTTACTAGCTGTGTGACCCTGGGAAAGTAACTTACCCTCTCTTTGCTTTAATCCACTATAGAAGGAAATGGCAAACCACTCCAGCATTTTTGCCAAGAAAACCCCATGGACAGTACTGATGTGCTATGGTCCCCAGGGTCATGAAAAGTCAGGCACAATTAAGCACCATAGCAACTGAAGCTTTCCATCTACTCTCCTTATTAACCATTTTGATGTTGCACTTCATAGATAAGTTAAAATTCGGGATGCTGTGTGCATCCAGAGGAAAAAAAACCTGATAAATAGAAGCATACATAGAATTATTTGTATGTCTGTATACCATATCTACATATGTGTGCATATATAAATACATACGTGTGTGTATTCTAATGGTAGCCATCTCTAACGCAGGGGGATGGAATAAAAAGTAAAAGGAAGAAATTTATACAATAACTTTATTATATATTTAAAAGGAATAGCAAGTTGTACAAAACAGATTTCAGTTTCATATGCAGTCACCTTCTTATTATACTGTTATGGAAATGTTTCATTCAATAAATTAAAATAAATTAAAAAAATTTAAAGACAAAAAAACAATATTGACAAGATCTAGAGAACTTTGCTCTTCTAAGAGTAAGGAAATTCCTTAGGAACATTATCATCATAATAACTGACATTTACATAGAATTTTAAGGTTTGCAAAGCACTTTACACATTTTCTCTCATTTGAATCTCCCAATAACCTACCTCAGGGATTACCACTGTGCACTTTACAGATGAGATTAGTGAGGTTTAAAGACGTTGACCTACTCTCCCATGACCACACAGTGAGTAAATATCAAAGATGGGATTTGAACTGTATATTCTTAACCACAAGTCCAGAACCTTATCTAATATATACACTGCTTCTTTCATAGAAATAACTATGTTAGACACAGTAAAGGAAGTGTGGTAAAAACTGGACTTTTTAACCTAGAGTCTATGAACTTCATACGTATATTTCATCCATTCACTCATTCAATTACAATGTAACAAGTTTCCTTTGTTATCCTTTATTTTACTCATTTAAAAACTTAATTTCTGTGAAGAGGTCCATAGGTTTCACCATATTGTTCAAGGGGGACATGATGCCAAAGATAGAGATAGATATGTGTATATCTGTACATGCATGTTTTTGCACACACATGTATAGAATGTATGTACATGTGTGTTTGTGTGTATACATGCATGTGCACGTGTGAAGTTTTTAAACCCCATATACTCTATAGAAAACTGACCTGAATATCAAGAGTACCTAGGTTCAAGCATCTCTTCGAGTCTACAGTAACTCAGGTAACTCTCCAAGACATATATCATAGACCAGTTATTTGCCTGTCTGTATTAGCAGAGGGAGTTTCCTCATCAGGAGGTTCCACAGGTCTAAAAGGGGAAAAATAGTAGTTATCATATCAATATTATTAAAATTTCTGTAGGGACAATCAAATAAAAAATGAAAAATCACACAGCTATAACAGAAATGTCTATAAAAGTCAATCCCTTTATGCAAAGCAAACATAATAGTTAAGTTAATGAATTGAAAATTCAACATCTTTGAGACATACCTCTATTAGTAAAAATACCAGTTTTTGATTTCTGATTATATGCAATTCCTTTGGTTTTGTGTAGATAACATTCTTTTTTGAAGATGAATAATTATACATACATACATACATACATACATACTTACATACATACGTACACACAAATACTGCTGCATAAGAATTAGTTTTGAAGAGGCTCAGGTGCATAAAGCAATAAGGAACTCTAACTGATTGCATAATATTTGTGGGAGACTTCCCTCAATCTCATATTCTAGGTGGATTCAATTTCCAAATTTGGCTTCCTTTGTCATTAATGGCCCATAATTGCTTATGTCTCTGAGGAGATGAAGGGCCTAGTAAATACCTGAAATACAAGGAATGATTCCAAATGCTTGTGAGACTTTCCATGACTGCCAGATGGATAACATGGTCAAAGCTGTACCTCAGAGTCTTGGCTTATCATTTAGACTCTTTGCCCTCTGTACACATATGCCTACTCCCTTAGCAAAGGAACTGGGGAAATAGGTGCTATTTGAATGTCATTCCATCTCTCATTTCAGTGTTATTTCCCTTTAAATCAGACACCAATTTGGAATGCTGGCTAATCCTGAATTTGTTAAACAGTAACTTCAGTGTTTAGATTGTATAGATTTGTTATTCATATTTGTTTTTTCTTTCAGAAATGCGATGTTTTCTAGGGAGCCAAGAATTGGATTGGGTATCAGAACAAATGCTGCCAACTATTATCAAACTCCTCATTAACAGGCAACTTTTTTTTTTCTGGCAATGAAATATGGCATAACAAAATAATCTCCAACAAGACTCAATGTTGTCCTCCTTGTGACTTGGAAGAGGGGCCGATGTGGGAGGATATTTATCCACAGATAAAATAAATATTCCTTAAAAGTCTGTCAGAGTTATGTGGTTCCGTCGTCGCCCTAGAAATATCTAAATATGTAATAACACAGCAGACTTGACAGTGCCGTGGGCTGGTTTAGGGGTTTAATTAGGGCCTTAGAAGGTCAGTATTGATTTGTTGTTCTTCAGAGCTACACGGGTGAAGGTTGGTGGGAATGGAATGTAATTTCAGCCTTCTGCCAGCAACTACTTCTGGCTAGGACAAGAATTCCTTCCAGCTCCTTCTTTTCAGTCCATGTCACATGGGGAATTTACTACTGAGGATGACATCAAGAGATGAAGTAAATGGAGATTAAGGGAAAAGATCTCCCCACCAGAAATCTTGGTTCCATTCCAGTTGGAGAGTGGTTATAGAAAGCAGCAGCTATCAAGCCTTCTGCACTTCAAAAGCATCATTTTTATACTCTGAAGCAGCAGTGGCTTTAAGACTTTAAGTTGTTTTGTGACTAAGACTAGAAAAAAAGAGGGTTGGAAAGGTGGGCTTCAGAAAATGTTCTTTCTCCCAACAGAAACAGGGGGTTAAGTTCAAAATAAGTAGGAACTGCTGCTGAGCTTGTAATAGTTTTAATGTTTGCCCTTATAATGACAGCACATTACCGGTACATTCTCTCCTGCTTTGTGAAGTACTTTGCTATACCTCAAATTTGAAGGGTGCCATTTAAAAGCTGACTAGATGACAATAAAAGTGAATTCAGGGAACCAGAGGTAACTTGAAGAGCAATCATTCCTTCAGTCCTAAACTATATGTGTGTGTGTGTGTGTGCGTGCGTGTGTCTGTGTCTGTGTCTGTGTTTATATAACCATATGTATGTATGTATGTACAAGGTGTCCCTAAAGTCTGGACACATAGCAAACCTTATTAACTATGCATATTTTCAAAAATTGAAATGAATGAAATTTTCAACATTTTATTTAATTAGCATAAATTTTAGCCATGAAAATTTCATATGGAAAAAAAACTTTCATTAGCTATTGGTGATTATTTTCCATATTAATGAGATTAATTTAGTTTAATTCATTAATGAGATTTTCTATGTGTCTCTTATGTCTTCCTATGAAATCTCATTTATTCTAATTAAGTAATATGTTGTTGAAAATTTCATTCATTTCATTTCTTGAAAAAATGCATAGTTAATGACATTTCTTATGTGTCCAGACTTTAGGGATACCATATATATTATATATGTGTGGAGAGGTTCTTATAGGTATATGTGTGTATGTATACATACATATGTATATATGCACCTGTATGTGTATGCACATATATACACATATATTTATATATGTATATCTTTATATGTACACACTATACCTATATATGCATGTGTATAGAGAGAGATAAAGATGTCTTTATCTCTTTCTATACACATGCATATATAGATATAGTATAGTATGTATATATATATATGATATATATATAGTGTATATATAGATAAAGATATACACATATATCTTTACCTCTCTCTATATATCTATATATACACACATATATCTTCAGATAAAGATATATAAATACACATATACATCTATTTATACATGCATCTATTTATATAGGAATATCTTTATTGTATATAATATACACTTTATTGTATATAATATATATAATATATAATAATTACATAAATGTATGTATAAAGACATATCTATCTTTATTTTTATATGTATGCTTTTATACATGCATATCTTTATTTCTATATACATATACATATATATGAGTATATACACAAATATATGCATATATTTATTTATATATACACACATACATGTATACATAGGTGTATGTCTTCATATCAAGTCTCCTCCCCAAGTAAGGGGCTCTTATAGAACTTCCAAATGGAAGTTTTCGTTGTGATTCCCTGGCTTGTACTTTGGCTATAAATGAACACTGAAAAAAAGCTAAGCGGTGGCAATTTGCAGAGTAACTTGTAATTCGGTGTAGGCCTCCCACCTGAAAATGTGAAGAAAACACTGCAGGCATTGATGTAGGAAATGTGGCTATGTGTGTGGGATCACTTCATTCAAAGGGTCTTCATTCAGTTGGTTATCCACATCTAAATGTCAGCTGATATTTGATTTTAGGTTTGATAGGAATAAGTAGAATCTGTTTTAGTCATTCCACCTACATGTTTTTCTCCATTTCTTTTCTTTGGCAGTCTCCTAGGGTTACCATTGTGTGATCCTGTGCTATTTCTTTAATGACAACTGTAATCTCAAGTATAAACCATGTGAACCTCAATAATAGGGGAAAAGATTTTTTTGTGTGTGTGATAGACATTATTTCAGTCACTAATTTAATCTCTTTAATAAGACATTGATTATAGGAAATGGAGAAAAGTAAAGTTACCTTTGTTCCTTAGAAAAGTTTAATATCTGGTCACTGGATTCAGATGGCTCTGGAGGAGAAAGTGAGGCTGGTAACCTTGCATAGCCCTCACTCACTCAAATCAAAGTCAACTGCAAGTTATGTCATCATTTCCCTTATCCCACGGTCCTCTTCTAAAACAAAGGACCAACACACAAGAAAGGTTTAACCAACGCTAATAGAATTGCCACAAATAGATGGGTAAAAGACCCCCAGAAACTGACCTAACCATTAACACTGGAGGTACTATTGTCTAATGGCTAGAGCAGTAGAATTAGAGATAAGGTCATTGACTTCTGTCTCTGCCACCTGTCTTTGTGATTCTGGACACACCATTTAACCTCTCTGGGACTCAATTTCCTCACTGGCAAAAGGGAAAAGTGAATGGGAAGGGAATAAGCATTTATTATGTGCCAGGCACTGTGCCCTTCTATCTCATTGGAGCTGCCCAAAAACCCTATGAGAGAGGTGCTTTTATTATTCCCACGTTAAAGTTGAGAAAACTGAAGCCAACAGAGATAAATTACTTTTCCAGGCTTATATAGGTAATAAGTATCTGATGGTAGATTTGAACTCACTTCTTCCTGATTACACACTTAGTGCTCTAGTCACTGTGGTACCACCTACCTGCCTCCAACTAGAAGACATTGATAGTTAGTGAATGATATGCCTACTTTTTCACATGCATAAAATATAAAATCCTAATGATAATGGGCTATCTAGGTAATGAGGTTATCATTAATAACAAAATCAAAAGGGAAATGAAGGCTTTTACAAAATACGAGAGTGAATACTCATCATCATAGCTATAAAATTGGCATAAAGGGATAGACAGCCTAAGCTATTTATATAAATCTGCCACAACAGTCTACTTCAGACTCTTCTTCTATAAAATCCTTTTTAAAGATAGAAGAAACCAAGGTGTCACATTCAGCATCTAACATTGGTTAACATCTGATTATTTGCATCTTTGAAAATAAATAATGCAATATTCCCTGTAGTGATATAGAAATACAATAATTACCATATTCAAGTCTTCTGCCATTTGATTGGCTGTATTTATTGTTTAGTTACTATAAAAACTCACAGTAAGGCAGTAGGGAATAACGGAAAGCAAACTCAATTTGAAATCAAAGGGGTTAGGTTTCAATTCTGTTCCTGCCACTCATGACCCGAGTGACCTTGGACATATCATTTAGCTCTCTAGGTCTCATTTTCATCATATATAAGAAGAAGGATTAGATCAGATGACCCCCAGGTTCCCTTCCAACTGTAATTCTATGTGTGAAGACAATTTAAGAGTCATTGATGCATGCCACCAAATCACCAACTTTGTTCATTTATCCTCCAACAGTCTTTATTAAGGAAGGCTTAACAGAAGGAGATGTAGATCCACAAATATATCTAGATCTATGTATCTACATAGATAGATGGAGATGGAGATATATAGATATAGAAATCCATCATTGTCATGGAGGATATCTTGAACCAAATCTGAATGGAGGGGGATTTCTTTATAGATTATGAGGTTCTGATGTTCTTGTTTGCCAAAGACATGGTGCATTATGGTACAGAACACTAGAGGCCTTCCTCATGTGAACCCTTCAGTAAACCCTATAGCCTTTCAAAAGATCTTGGTCAAATAACATGTGTGTGTGTGTCTGTGTCTGTGTGTGTCTGCTTCTGTGTCTGTGTGTGTGAAGAGCCAAATAGGTGAAGATTGCACACGGAATTATGACATGAAGTACAATGGGTAATCCATTGAGTAAATCTGTCAGTAAATATATATGTGCATACACAAATACATGTGTGTATACAAAGTCATCATCTTTGGTAGCCACTGTACATAGATCAAAATTTGGGTAGGAAGAAAAGACAGACGCTGTGTTAGAAACTGCAGTATTTTAAATGTTCCTGGGCTGCTTTATTCTGCCAAAGCCCATCTCCTTCACTAATATTTTTCTGAGGGTCCAAAATGAAATTTTACTTTCTTGTTGGGAAGGAGTGAGGAGGGGAGGGGAAGAGAATAATAGCAGTGCCCCAGACAGCTTCATGAAGAAAGTAGCACTTGATTTGTCTCTTAAAATAAGAGATTAAAGAAAAAGAAAAGGAGTGTCCACTCTAGACATGAAGTATTTTGGGCAGATAAATTATACAGTAGCTAGAGTGTTAACCTGGGAGGTAGAAAGACCTTATTAGCTGTGTGACCCTGGGCAAGTCATTTAACCTTTCTAGACATCAATTTAAGGTGGGGATGTTAATATCACCCACCTTGCAAGGTTGTTACAAGGATCAAATGAGACAATATTTGTAAAATATTTTGCAAACCTTAAAGCCCTGTTTAAATGCTAGCTGTTATGTTTACAATTTGGCTAAAGATGTGGAAACAGGAAGAAGAAAAAGATTAGAAGGATTAGGTGAGGTAATATGAAATAGAATAACCTCATTCAGTCTATCAATTAGTCAACAAGTACTTATTAAATGCCTACTATGTGCTAGGCACAACAAAAATGAGACAATAATTGAACTCAAAAGCATACATTTTGTTAGAGGAAACACTATGAATAGGTATAAATATATAGAAGATATAAACTAAATAAACACAAATAAATACAAAATCACAATTTTAGAGTTGATAGGAACCTCAGAGACATTTAGTCCAACCCATACATGAAAAGAATCCCTCTGAATACATACTCTAAAAAGTGTGTCCAGTCTCTGCTTGAACATCTTTTGCCAAGGAGGGAGAAACCATCCCTCTTCAGGCAGTTACTTCTACTTTTAAATATTCCCCATTGTTAGAAAGTTTTTCCTGATATTGAGCCTAAATTTACTTCTTTGCAAACTCCTTCTAGTAATTTTGGCAGGGAGACTTCAGAGATTCCCAGACTTATTAGGTCTACTACCCCCTTTTCAAAAAAAATTTACTCACCACCCCCGCTGAAAATTTACTTTTTTTAACCCTTCAACATTTCTTCTTGAAATTTGTATCATTTCAAAAAATATAATTTTTAAAAATGATGCATATTAATTTGGAACTATGCCCAAAGGGCTATAAAATGTGCATACCCTTTGACCCAGCAATACCACTTCTAAATTTGTATCCCAAAGATATCATAGAAGTGGGAAGAGGACCTGTATGTACAACAATATTTATAGCAATTCTTTTTGTGATGGCAAAAAATTGGAAATCAAGGAGATACCCACCCATTGGGGAATAGCTGAACAAGTTGTGGTATATGAATGTAATGGAATATTATTGTGTTATAAGAAATGAGGAGCATACAGACTTCATAATAACCTGGAGAGACTTAAATAAACTGACGCTGAGTGAGGAGAGCAGAACCAGGAGAACTTTGTACACAATTACAGACACAACATTCTCTGTGAAGACTTAGTTCGGTAGATTGGGCTCCTCTAAGCAATGCAAGGTTATAAGACAGCTTCAAAAGATTCATGAAGGAAGGGGCTCTCCACATCCAGAGAAAGATTTATGGCATCTAAATGCAGATAGAAGCAAACTACCTGCTCTCTCTCTTGTTTTGTTTTGTTCCTTCTTTCTCATTGTTCATTCCATTGGTTATAATCCTTCTTTACAACTTGACTAATGTTTAATGTGAAAGTATCTGTAGAACCTATATTGGATCGCACACTGCCATGAGGGGGGTCAGGGGAGAAAATTTGGAACTCAAGGGATTGTAGAACTGAATGTTGTAAACTAAAAGCATATTAATTAATTAATTACATTTTTAAAATGATGCCTCTTAAATTAAATAATTTATTGTAAATATGTTGTTTTATCCTGCATTGAAATTTTGGTGACACGGTATTATGTCATGTTTCCACATAGTATTGTATTGTAAACGAGTCATTACATGCATATATTCCTGTCAATGCATGCTGGACATGCCCACAATGAGCAACACCCTCACCTGCCAACACTTGGTCATTAATACCTGTCTATGGACTTGACCACTGATCAGTTACAATTTGCATCTGTGCATTTATTTGAAAAATACTGTAATCACAGCTTTAACTCTGTTACACAACAGATAAAAATATACCAACAGTTTCTTGAAATTTTCTTCTTTCCTTTCCTTCCTTCCCCATATTTTTATTCAACGTCCCCCCAGTTGCACCTGAAGGTACCACCCCCCCATCACTCCAGCATCCCCCAGGAGGCAGCATTGCCCACAGATGAGGGCATCAAGAACTGTCTTATGTATGAAGTGCCATATGAGATGAGCTTTCAAAGAAACTAAGGAGGGAGTCCATTCCAGGCCTGTGTAAAATAAGAAAGATGCTAAATGGAGTGTTATGTGTGAGGAATAGCAGAAAGACCAATTGGGTTGGACCAAAGACTACATGAAGGGGGAAAATATGTCATGACCCTAGAAAGGTGGGTTGGGGTCATGTTGGGAAGGACTTTTAAAGTTCAAACAACTGATATTTGATATTGTTCCTATAAGCTAATAGGGCACCATTAAGAGTTTATTGAGCAGAAGAGTGTCCTTGATTCTTCTTGTCATAGTAAAGCATGAAATTTTTAATTAATTTATTTATTTTTAGTTTTCAACATACACTTCCACAAGATTTTGAGTTTCAAATTTTTCTCCCCATCTCTCCCCTCCTCCACCCCAATATTTGGTGCATTTTGATTACTCCTTCTCCCAATCTGTCCTCCCTTCTATCACACCCCTCCCCTATTCTCTTATCCCTTTCCCTTCTATTTTCCTGTAGGGCTAGATAGATTTCTATGTCCCATTGCCTGTATATCTTATTTTCTAGTTCCATGTATAAACAATTTTAATATTAATCTTTAAAATTTTGTGTTCCACATCCTCTCCCTTCTTCCATCCCCACCCACCCTTATTGAGAAGGCAAGCAATTCAATATAGGTTACACATGTGTACTTATGCAAAACACTTCCATAATAGTCATGTTCTGAAAGACTATATTTCCCTTCATCCTATCCCAAACCCTCCATTTATTCTGTTCTCTCCTTTGACCCTGTCGCTCCTCAAAAATGTTTGAAAAGCAGGGTAACTTAAGGTCTATGAATTTAAGACATATGTATGTATGATATATATATATATATATATATATATATATATATATATGTGTGTGTGTGTGTGTGTGTGTGTGTGTGTGTGTGTGTGTGTGTGTGTGTATGACATGAAGGAGAATGGGTAATCTATTGAGTAAGTCTGTCAGTATTGTGTGTGTATAATTACATTTCAATATAATTCTTTCCTTTGTAATCTTATGTATTTTATTTTGTACATTTAAAAACATTTTTCTGAGAAAAGATCTATATGCTTCACTAGACCCCTAAAGGGATCCAGAACACACAAAAAGATTAATGACCTACTTCTGTTCTAAATTGTAGAGCATTCAATGGAAGCAATGGAATTATTCTTTTTAAATATATGGTTGATCATAGAAGCACTTGGAAATTATAAATGATAGAGAATGTTGTTAATATGAAGTAGAAAATGGATTTCAATTTTTAATCTCAATTAGATTTATCTTTTATTATTTATAGTTTAAAAAGGGATGAAGCTGATTTTCTTTGGTAACTATGCCCAGGTTGTTCAAAGGACAGATAGAGCTATGGTATGCTGTAATATTTTAAAGGGATTGTAAGTTGATTGAAGGAAGAGGCTATCCACATCCAGAGAAAGATTTATTTATATTTGTTGTATAAAATTATGTGGGAACAGTGATATTGTAAACACATGCTATAGTTGTATTACCATGAAAATACATAATAAAAATGAACCTAAATTTATTCACTCTTCAAAATATTAGAAAATCAAGCTAAATTATTGTTTTAACATACTAGAAAAGATGAATTAATGTGATTCCCAAGGTACTTATGTAACTATGTAGCATAGACAAGTAGAAAATCTGCCTCATTTGTAACTAGAGTCTTTAGAACCAGCCAATCTTAGACCTGAAAAGACCAGTTAGAGGTCACCAAATCAAGACTTTTAACCCACAAGCAGAAATATTGTCTTTAAACTTCATCTTGCTGGCTAACCATGGGGTATCTTCTTACATTCCTGAATAATCATTATCTTCAAGACACAATTATTGTCTCTTATGCATGACATTGTATTAGTTGCTTAGGATGCAAAAACATTTTAAATATGGTCCCCATCTTGGCCTTGGCTTGTAATATATAGATACAGGAAAAAATATATATATGCATATATATACACACATATATGCATATATATGTGTGTATATATATATATATATAACCTAAATATTATGCAAGTTATCTTGTGGTCAGTGCCAAATGAGTAGTAGAGACAATATGACAGGAAGGAATTCAGAGGAGAAAACACCATTGAGGCCTGCAGTTGTTGGAGAAAAGCCTGTTGAACTTTAGGTGAGTCTTGAAGAAACTAAAAATTAGATGGAGAGTATGAGTGAAAGACCAATAGTAATGATTGTGCAAATTAACAGGGTTAACAGCAACAACAAGCATTTATTAAACACTTACAATGTGCCAGGAATCATTCTGAAGATTGGAAATGCAAGCAGGAAAAAAGGGGCATGGGCATGGAAGTATCTGGCCCACAACATTTTAGAGAAAGTCTGGGAAAGTCAGGAATATAACCTGGAGAGGAATGAAGACATGGCTTGCCTGGGGATCATCCTTAACATGGATGTACTGGGAAGAACCAGCCAGTCAGAGGGATCAGCTGCAGGGGCAGAGGTGATGGTGATGAGCAGAAGTAGAATGAGTTTTCTCAGGATAAGAGGTTTCTAGGACATGGTAAAGAAAGTTGGAAAAAGGAATGGAAGCAGGAATGAATTGTGTGTGTGTGTGTGTGTGTGTGTGTGAGTGTGTGTGTGTGTGTGTGTGTGTGTGGTGGGATAATAATGAATAGACAATTTTTCCTTAAGCTCAGGGTAACTGTAAAGGAGCTGGAGATAGTAAAGTTATGGAGATGTTAAGGGACAGATGGTTAAGGGTCCTAAATACCAGACAAAAATAAGTTTGGATTTATCAGATTCTGTTCATTTTTTAGTAGGGTAGTGATGAGTGTAAAGCAGCATTCAAAGATGACTAATTTGACAGATTGATTAGAGGAAAGAGAAAGAATAAAGGGGGAACTCCACATGAGAATCCTACTATAAAAATTAAGATATGGAGTAATAAAAAGACCTGAGAGTACTGGCAGTGACAAAGGAAAGAAAATTAGGTATTTACTCAGGTGATTGTAATTAGGTTGAGCTGTAGAAGGAATTCATGGATGACTGATGTCTGGTAGCTGATAGAAATGAAGAAGTCTGAAGCAGGATCTGGGACAGCTAATCAATCAATTAATAAACACTTATGAAGCACCTACAACATACCTAGCAGTATGCTAAGCACTGGGGATACAAAAAAAAAAGCATGAGAAAGTCCCCGACCTCAAGGAGTTTATAATCTAATGGGATAGAGACATCATGCAAATACACACACACACACACACACACACACACACACACAAGAAGGTGTGTACAAGAAGAATCAGAAATAATTAACAGAGGAAAGGGACTAGAATTAAGAGGAGTTGAAGGCTTCCTGAAGAAAGTCAGATTTTAGCTGGGAAATATACAGTGCCTGGCATATGGTAAGCATTTAATAAATGCTTGTTGACTGGGTCAACTAGCTGAAGAAAAATATCCAGCAGGCAATTGAAAATATGTGACTGAAACTCAAAAAGGAGATCAGGATTAGGGAACAAACATCAGGAGTCACCAACAGAGGTATGGTAGTTAAAACATGATACTATCTAGTCAGTCAGTCAGTCAGTCAAAATGCATTTACTCATTGCTTACTATGTGCCAGGCACTGTGTTAAGCATCTGAGTTACCAAGACAGGGTACCTGCTTCCAAGTAGTTTACATTCTTTTTTTTTTTTTTGGAGGGGGGAAGGCAGGGCAATTGTGGTTAAGTGACTTGCCCATGGTCACACAGCTAATAAGTGTTAAGTGTCTGAGACTGGATTTGAACTCATGTCCTCCTGACTCCAGGGCTCGTGCTCTATGCACTGTGCCACCTAGCCTCCCTGAGAAGTTTACATTCTACTGGAAGAAAAATGTGGATTTATTTTTTGCCTATTTTTTGGAGGGCAGTTGGGGTTAAATGAGGTGCCCAAGGTCACACAGCTAGTTAAGTGTTAAGTGACCAAAGCCAGATTTGAACTCAGGTTCTCCTAACTCCAGGGCGGGCACTCTATTCACTGTGCCACCTAGCCACCCCATGTGGATTTATTTTTGCAGTTGAGAGTATATAGAACAGGAAGGGAAGGAGACTGAGGAATCAGTCATTGAGAGAGAGGAGAGAGAGAGAGAGAGAGAGAGAGAGAGAGAGAGAGAGAGAGAGAGAGAGAGAGAGAGAGAGAATGGAAGGAAAGAAGGAAGGAAGGAAGGAAGGAAGGAAGGAAGGAAGGAAGGAAGGAAGGAAGGAAGGAAGGAAGGAAGGAAGGAAGGAAGGAAGAACCAGTGAAGGAAACTGAGCAGTAAATGCCTGAGAGATGCAGGGAGAATCAGAAGCCTATAGCATTATAGAAAAGTTATGAGAAAAGCTTTCTATATTGGCTTTATGACTATCATTCTTTTAAGATAACTAGTCACATCATAAGCTAGAACTTGTAGAATTTAGCCAAGACACCAAATTTTAGCTCAGATGGTTGATTGGTTAGTGACAAGAGAATTTCTAAATCAGCTTTATTACCTCTATTTACTTAAGATGAATATGTCAAATAACCAGATATAGATCTGGTGCTAATGGTCAGTTTATAAATTTCAGCTTTATCCCTGGTGTTTACTGCCCAGTTTATAATGTTACATTATGCAGATCATCTTCTTTCTCCCCTTCTGAGATCTGTTCTTTGATTTGCAAATCTTTATCTTACCATTTGGCTCTATAAAATTCCATCTATCTGTCCTGCTAATGTAACTAAGACCTACAAAAATTGCTGAAAATGGCTGCTAAGGGCCCATTGGTTTTTGTGTACCATGGGCCTATGCCCCAAACATATAACAAACTGATAATTAAAATGTCTCTCCTTGCTGATAAGCATGATTGATGCCAGTACCTATCTGTGACTCCTTGGACAAGATTTAAGGCAGACATCAGGAAAGAAGAGTTTCAAGAAAGAAGAGATCATTTGCAGTGGCAACAGTTTAAAAGACAGATAAAGGAAAACAAAAACGAAGGGTCGTTTTTCCTAGTAACAAAGTTATTCATGACTTTCAAGGACATGAATAGTCCTTTTAGTGAGCATAGGAGATAGATCACAAGAGTTTGAGAGTAAACACGCAGTGAAGAACTGAAGGTCATAAATGCCTACTATTCTTTTTGGATCTGCCAGTAAAAATACATGGAGAGAAGACCATGTCTTGAAGTGTAAAGGAATATTTAAAGGAATATTTTGATGTTAGTTTCCTTGTTTCAATTAGAATAGGGGAGGTCTGTGCATTGTTGTAAGCCTCAGGAGAGAGATTAATGATGCAATATAGAAAATATATATTTAATGGAGCAAAGTCTTAGATATGTCTGGGAGGGAGAGAATCAATGGTATGGGTGGGGAGACTAGTCTTAGAAAAGAGGACAGGTCTTAACTTGAATTTCACTTGGAAAAAATAAGCTTAGCAGATGGGCTAGGAAATTGAATGATTTCTACATAAATCCTCACACAGAGAGAGTCACATAAAGAAGCATTTTTGGAGGATGGGACCTAGAACCTTTTAATGTGTTTAGCATGACAATGTTATTGAACACAAAATAAAAATGAAAATCATCTGGATAGACCCTACCATCTCAGCTAAGTATTTAAAGAAGGGTGAAGAAACACTGATGCAAGAAAAAAAAATTCCTTTATAGTTAACCCAATATATATTTGCATTTAGAATCCATATCTTAATGCAGGGGAGGCAGTATTGTACAGTGGTTAGAGAGATGCCCTTAGAGCCAGGAAGCACTGGGTTTGATGCCTGCCTTTGCCATGTAAGGGCTATGTGACCCCAGTCAGATGATTTAGCTTCTCAATGCTTTAGCTCCCTAGAGAAATAAGAGAGGAAATAAACATTTATTAAGCTTTTCTCATGAATCAGGCACTGTGCTTAACACTTTACAAATATTATCTCATTCAGTCCTCACAACTGCGGGAGGTAGGTGCTATAATTACAAAGCCCATTCTACAGTTGAGTAAATTGAGGCCAATAGAGGTGAAGTGACTTACCCAGGGTCACACAACTAGTAAATGTTTGAACTCAGGTTTTCCTGACTCTAGTTCCTGCCCTCTATTGACTGACTACAACACCTAGTTATTCTAAGATGAATTGCAGGAAAGGGACCAATTTGAATTGATAGAGGATTTCTCACTGATCACTATGCCAATGAAATCAAAGGTCTAGATAGTCCTTATCCTTTTCTTTGTCCCCTATATTATTATAGATGTTAGCACCAAAGGGTGTCATGCTCAGAGTCATTAGTTGGTTCAATACAGAATGATCATAAAAATGATCAAACTGGAAAATGGCAAGCCTGGTCCTTCACATATGAATTATATTTGGATTATACATCCAGGAACAAATGGGATGAATCTTACTTTCATCTTTTTTTTTTCCCATAAGACAGAAAGTGTCTACTTAGACTGTGTCGGGCAGACTGGGTGGTCTCCATTCACAAGTAGCTCAGGGCTAGGACAGGAAAGCTGTATGTCAAAGCTGGGATGTATTAATCAAGCAAATCGATTTCATGGTAGTTATGCTGTCTTACCAGTAGAGAAAATAGAAGTTGTGATGACAGTTGGTTATGTGAAATTTGGTAACTGTACGAAGTTAGTTTGGAAAGAGAAATCTTTTTTTTTCTGTTTAGTCTTAACTTTTTGAAGTTATAAAGAGGTGTCGGAAACTAAGAGAACAGTTTGTATACACAATGTTGTCTGCCTCAATTGCTCTCTACTTCTGGCTAAATTCTTAAACTTCATGTGGTATTTTTATTGAATCTATAATTCTGTTAGATCTGTGCACTTCATATATAAGAAAATCAGTTTTGGAGTTCATCTAAAACAAATCTATGTGTTTTGAACCAAAATAAGGATTCAGAACTCCCTTTTGAGGTAAGAGAAATATCCATAACTCATTCAGGAGTTCTTTAAATATTCTCTGATATTTGTCATAATCCTAGTGATGAGTTCATAAGTATATAAAAATACTGTATAGGAATTAATGAAAAACACTAGTAAAATGTATTGAATGGTAAAGACAAAGGATGAACAAACAAATAAAAATGCCAATTCATTAGCAAATAGTGTTGCAGGGAGGCTAGGTGGCACAGTGAATAGAACACCAGCCCTGGAGTCAGGAGGACCTGAGTTCAAATTTGACCTCAGACACAACACAAAAACTAGCCTGTGACCTTGGGAAAGTCACTTAAGCCCAATTACTCTCCAAAAAAAGCAAAAAAAAAAAAAGAAAGAAAAGAGAAGAAAAGAAAGGAAAAGGAAATATTGTTGCACCTTGAATTATAAAACTATAAATTTCAAAGAAGTTAAATCAATCCATCAGCAGGCATTTATACTATGTGCTAAGCACTGTGCTAAAGGCTAGGGTTACAAAGACAAAAATAAAGAACATCTACCCTCAAGTAGTTTATATTCAATCAGAGTTTACATTCAAATCTCTCTAGCACTTTGTTTATTCTTAATATCTGGCAATAACTTTATATGCTCTTTCTAAATAAGTCTGATTTTTAAAACCAACTGCAATGTGATACAATTCCATGTATAGTATTTATATATGCATTGATGCATATATATGAAAAGCATGTGTGTGTATAGAATATAGAATGTGCATGTTGTTTTAGCAAAAAAGTATCCACCAAAAAGAAATTGACAAGTGACTAGAGAGTTTAATTGATAATAAGAATGTAGTTTGTCATTTTTTTTTAATCTGGGAAGATTTTTATTTCCCTCATGCAACTTTCCAAATCTGGCAGAATGTCTCCAAGGAATATTTTTAAAAGCATTTAAACTTATTTTGAGAGAAAACACTGAAGATGGTATGACTAACACTTCTGGGGAAGCTATTGTCTTGACTATAGCCATGGGACACATTCTACAGAAAGCTTCAGTACTTTCATATAATTTATATAATATGTAACACCTCCCTCTCAGGACCTATTTTTCTGATTAACTTCCTGTTTATTCCTATCCAATACAGGAGGAGAATGGTATGGGCCATTGAGTCCTTGGAGCAAGGTTCAATTGCCAAGTTCTTGTCATCACAAATATTAATAGTTTTATTTTGTGGTATGACTCACTGGGGGTAACGTGTTATTGAGTAACTGCATTTCATAGAATCATAGAAATTCAGAATTGGAGGGAACTTTGTTGGTCATTTAGTCCAATCTTTATGTGAACAAGAATTCCCTCAATCTTAAAAAAAAGATGAAAGCAGAATTGGAGATTTTGATCATCAAACTGAGTTGTTTTATTCATAAGAGCTAATTACTTTCCCTTTTCCTATGATATGTCTTATTATCATTCAACTTTCATATGAATACCTCCACTCATTGGAAATTGATTGCTTCCTAAGATACTTTTAGACATCATAATCACCATTAAATTTTTCTTTAGTGCCCAAATCTTCATCTCTTAACATTTATCCATTGGTTATACCTCTGCCCTCCAAAGCCAATCAGTACAAGCATGATTATATACAAGAAGACAGCTATTCAATTGAACAAATCTTTATTAAGTACCTACTAGGTCCAGCAAGTGCTGGCGTCAGGAACACTTATAATCCTGAGTTCAAATCTGGCCTCAGACACTTAGTAGCTGGGTGACCCTGGGTAAGTCACTTACCCCTATTTGCCTCAGTTTCCTTCTCTGTAAAATGAGCTAGAAAAGGAAGTAGCTAATCACTCCAATATCTTTTCCAAGAAAATCCCAAAATGGAGTCATGAAGAGTTAGACACAACTGAAAAATAACTGAACAACATGTGAAAGGAATCATACTGGATGTGGGAATACAAAGAGAAAAATAAAATCATCTAGCACTGGAGAAGCTCACCTTCTACTAGGAGAGGGCATAGAGTGGAAGGAGCAGCATGTGCATGGATACACAGATACAAAATATATGCACTGTAAATACAAAGTAATTGTACACAGCGTTCCAACTAGGGAAAGACTTTTCCCAGGCTGTAGGTAGAAGGTGATGTTTAAGCTCCACCTTGAAGGAAGACAAGAGGAGAGAGAGCCTAGTTTACGGAGGGCTTTAAATGTCAGGTTGAGGATTTTTTATTTTATTCAGCAGGCAAAAGGGGAGCCACTGAAAATCTTTGTTTAAGCGACATCAGTTTGGTTCCTAGGCAAAGCTGCTTGTCCCTTTCCTCCTATTCATCTATTCTAAGTTCAAGTATCTATAGTTATTTTAATTGATCCTCATATCACACACCTTCAGGTTCCCTCATCATCCTGGCCACTCTCTTCAGGATATGCTCCAACTTGTCAATGTCTTTTAAAAAAAATGTCAAGTCCAGGAAAGAGTAGAGAATTACAGATGGGGTATACTAAGGCAGACAACCTTTTGGAATGCATTTAACAGTTTGTTTGACACATATCTTCTGTCACTAATATTTGACCTTGCTGTATTGCTGTCTAAATAACTGTTACAGGTACTGATGGAACTCCCTAATGAATAATCAAAACTTTTGATCACATTTTTCTTCCTGCAGCCTGAAGGTTTTTAAAAGAAAAAGATATTAAATGGTTGCTGCTGCCACCCTTTTAATTGCTATCTTTTGAAAAGCACCCACAAGTTATGTGTTTGAATCGATTTCCCCTCTTAAAGGAAATGACAAGCCTCAGTTTCAGTTCTAGTAGTATAATTAAAACAAAAAAATGTTTATAGAAAATTATCAACTCCTTTATTTTGGCTATTATGCCTTTCATAAAACATAATCAAAGACCACATTTGTTTTCTGAATGCCTTGTCATATCGACTTACTAAGCTTGAGTTCTCATTAAACTAATTAAACCTGTATATCAGGGCTCAACAAAAGAGTGCCAGAGGGTCAAATACCCCTTGCCTTCAGCCTGCCTTTGTCTTCTGAGAGTTAAGAATGTGTGTCTTTTAAATAAATTTTTAAATGTAATAAAACTTCATTTAAAAATGTAAAAATCATTTTCATCTTGACTGGATTTTTCCTTTAGGACCCTCGTCTACATTTTGCCATATCTTTTTGCCTAAGTGGCATTTCAGTGTTTAAAGAGACATTCAAGAAATCCCATAATTCCTAACTGATGTTAGTATTGATTTTAAAACTGATGATAGTTTTTTTTTTTAAACAAATACTTTATTAACTTCTGTTTTACATCATTCATTTCCGCCAGATTTTGAGTTACAATCCTTTTCCCCCCATTATTCCCCTACCCAACCTCCCAGAATAGCAGTCCCACAAGATATCGCTTCCTCCAATCTGCTCTCTCCCATACCTTCTCCCATACCCCCATCGACTTTTCCATTAGAGGAAGATGAATCTTTGTGTCCCAATGCCTGCACATCTTATCTCCCAATTATAGGCAAAAGAGTATTAATAATAGTATTTATATATATATTTGAAACATTTAATGTTACGATCTTGAATTTCAGATCCATTTCCTTCCTCCCTTGTCACCCATTCCTTCTTGGTATATAAGTAATTCAGTATATGTTGTACATGTCTAGCTATGCAAAACATTATCATAGTAGATATATTGTACAAGGCTGCTTATAATTCCCTCCCACTCATCCCACCCCCCACCTGGTCCATTCCCTACATGATCCTGTCCCTCTTCTATAGTGGGTACTTCCAACCTCCCCTCACCCCAAGGATGCCCTCCCATCCATCATCCCTCCTCTCATCCCCCTTCCCCCTATCCTGCTGCAGGTTGAGATATCCCATTTAGTATGTATGTCATTTTCTCCCTGAACCAAATTCAATGTGAATGTGGTTTTGCCTTTTTAGCCTTCCTTATTCTCCCCTCCTTTGCACCCACTTCCCCTACATGAGATAGTTTACCCTACCATGTCTCTCCCCATCTCCTCTTGCCACTTTCCTCTCTCACCTCATAATTTCATCCCTTGAGTACTCTCCCTTCCCAACAAAATCAACCTATGCCCTCTATCCATATATAACTGTAACCATATACACACACATTCACATATGTATTTGTATGACCACACCCCCTTCTTCCATTATTTTCATAGTGAGAAAGATATCATCAGTCACAGATATTGCTTTTCCATATAGGAATGTAAATAGTTCAACTTTGATAAGTTCCTTTTGATTTCTTTTCCCTGATTACCTTCTCAGGCATCTCTTCCTTCTTGTGTCTGGATGTCAAATTTTCTATTCAATTCTGGTTTTTTCCTCAAGAATGCTTGAAAGTCCTCTATTCCACTGAATGACCATATTTTCCCCTGAAACAAAATACTCAGTTTTGCTGGGTAGGTGACCCTTGGGTTCATTCCCAGTTCTTTTGCCCTCTGGAATATCATATTCATGCCCTTCGATCCCTCAGTGTAGAAGCTGCCAGGTCCTGGGCTATTCTGATTGTGTTTCCACAATATTGAAATTGTTTCTTCCTGGCTGCTTGTAGTATTTTCTCCTTGATCTGGGGATTCTGGAACCTGGCTATAATATTCCTGGGAGTTTTCTTTTTGGGATCTTTTTCAGGAGGTGATCTGTGGATTCTTTCAACCTCTATTTTGCCCTCTGGATCTAAAACATCAGGGCAGTTTTCCTTGAGAATTTCTTGAAGGGTGATTTCTAGGTTCTTTCCTTGATCATGGCTTTCAGGTAGTCCAATAATTTTTAAATTGTCTCTCCTGGATCTATTTTCCAGGTCAGTGGTTTTTCCCATGAGATATTTCACATTGCCTTCTAATCTTTCATTTGTTTGGATCTGCTTAACAGCATCTTGATTTCTCATAAAGTCACTAGCTTCCATTTGCTCCAGTCTAACTCTGAAGGAATGAATCTCCTCAGTGAACTTTTGAGATTCTTTTTCCATCTGGCAAATTCGACTTTTTAAGGCATTCTTCTCCTCATTGCCCTTTTGGGCCTCCTTTGCCATTTGAGTTAGTCTATTTTTTAAGGTGTTGTTTTCCTCAGTCAGGCTGTTGACCCCTCATTTCATACTTTTCCTGCATCCTTCTCATTTTTCTTCCCAATTTTTCCTCCACTTCTCTTATTTGATTTTTAAAGTCCTTCTTAAGGTCCTCTATGGCCTGCAACCCGCTCATGTTTTCCCCTGGGGCTTTTGGAGCAGGACTTCTGACCTCACAGTCCTTTTCCCGCTCTATGCCCCCAAAATAGGAGTCTAGGGTTGCATTTTTCTGTTTCCTTTGCCTTGGCATGTTGCCACTTAATTACTTGACTTTTGGGCTTGTTGCCACACTATGGCTTTAAGGCCAGCTAGAGGAATTTTCGTCCCGAACGTGTGGGGGGCAACTTCCGTTTCTGGCAAGCTGTAAACCCACCCACAACTTCCACCCTAGATCACAATCCAGATCCAGGGAGGTTAAAGCAAGAGCGATTACCCCCAAGACTGATCGCTGGATCTCCCCACGATTTGTAGGCTGGGAGCCGGAAATGCCTCTGAAAACTACACAGTGGAGTGTCTCCTCAGCAGCTTCTAGCCCCCAGGGGAGGGAGCTGACGCATTCCCCAAATACAGGTCCCAAAGTCCATAGGACACTAACCTCTTACTTTGTCCTAGGCAAGTCTATGTTGATAATTCTGGCGTCTCCACAGTTCCTGGTGTTCTGGGGTTCCTCCAGCCGGCTGCTGGCCCTGCCGCCCTGGGGCTAAAACCTCGGCTCACGTGGACCTGGGCTGGCTCGGCTCCTGCGCTCTGCGCACTGCCGGCTCCCAGACCACTGTGCTGGTCCTTACTGCAGGGTGCTGGGCTGTCCTCAGCGGGAGGTTAGCTTCTCTGTGTCGTTCTGTGGGTGCTGGGGCTCCAGAAGATTTTCAGAGTCCTTTTTTACATAGTTTGTGGAGAATCTGGGGGCAGAGAGGCCCTGATGATAGTTTTGATGAGGATTTGTTTTAAAAAAGTACAGTTCTTAAAATTAATTGTTTGACCTTTTGAGAGAATTCTGGGAGAATTTGTTTGTTTGGGCAAGAGGCTAAACTAGAAATTTGTCCCTACTGGGGATAGGTAGGTAGATTAATGAAGGTCAAACTCCATTGTGTGAGTAAGCTTTTCCTCAATCAGATTTGTACAGGATACCTGTGGATGACATATAAACTTTCTTTATTTTCTTTTTTTTTAATTCTAGTACATAAAACAGTGCCTTCTGATTTGAGAGCGTTTATAGGATGCCCAATATGTTTACTTTCTCTAGAAGTAGCTTATTTGGCTAGGAGGATCTGGCCTAAGCTTTCAAAAGGGCTTTACTCTCCTTAAAAGCAAGGACTCTACAAGTATATGTTAACTCTAATGATGACTGCAGCAGTACAAGGAGCATATATGACTGGCAGTTCACATGGTTGCTCCGAAAGGAATATGCTATAGGCTTATAGAATCACAGGATTTTAGAATTGCTAGTATTTTATTAAGTTTCAGAATTGTGTTCTTACTGTTGCTTTTGTCATCTCCAAGATAGGTAGGGGGCATAGAGAGAAGAGAGAGCTAGACTAAGTCAAAGGAATGGGAGTCAAGTCCTGGTTTTATCTCCAGCTAATGAGATGACTCTTAACAAGATAGTTCTCTTTTAAGGGTCCAACTTCTATGAGTCAGGTTTCCAGAATCTATGTTTCTAATCTCTGGGGAAGTCAATCCATTCTTCCTTGGAACTTCTTGCCCTGGGGCTCAGCAGTTGTGATTGGTGACTGAATGAACACAGAGTAGGCCACTTGGTCCATTATATTTAACTGGACCCCTACTCTAGAGACCCTTCTTCACCTTCACATCTCAAACAACTATCTGCCTAGGCCATCTTGTCATCTACCTTTCCTCTATAGGTCCCATTTCCATCTCCCCTGCTTTCCACTCTGCTTTTCTTCTCTTACTCTGGGACCAATAATCAAATCAGTAGTACCATTGCTTCTGAAAAGGACATATCAGTTTCCTGTTCTATGCATCAGTTCGCCATCCCTTATCCCTGACTTCCCAGAAAACAAAACAAAACAAAAGACCACAAAATAAACCCCAGTTCCCTTCCCAGGCGACCACTTCTCTATATGTTATATCTTCTATCATAATGTAGTCTTGTTGACATGTCTTTGTGTATGTCTCTGTCTCTGTGTCTCTTGCTACATTTCTGTCTCTGTCTCTTTCTGTCTCTCTTTTTTCTCAGCACTTAGCACACTCCCTTCCAGATAGTAAGCACTTAATTCATTCATTCATTCTCATGGTATAGTGTAGAGAAGTACAGAAGGTTCTATAGTGTTAATTTCTACCTCTAAAACTTACTAATCAGTACAGAGCTTGGGGTGAATCACTTCATCTCTTAGTTAGACAGCTCTCTAAGACAAGGGTTCTTAACCCTTTTTGTCGTGTGGACCCCTTTGGAAGTCTGGTGAAGTCTATGGACCCCTTCTCAGAACAGTATTTTTAAATGGATGAAATAATATATATATATAGGGTTACAAGGGCATCTATCTATCTATCTATCTATCTATCTATCTATCTATCTATCTATCTATCTATGTTTTTGTTAAACCTGAGTTTCATTGACCCTAGGCTAAAGTCCCCAGGTTGTTGTTCAGTCATGACCCCATGTGGGGTTTTCTTGACAAAGATATTGGAGTGGTTTGTCATTCCCTTCTCCAGCTCATTTTATAGATGAGGAAACTGAGGTGAACATGGTTAAGTGACTTGCCCAGGGTCACATGGTTAGTGTACAAAGTCAGAGTCCAGGCCTGATGCTATTCACCATGTTGCCTAACTGTTCATTAAGAACCCCCAATAAAACAATATGTTATAGTGGTGGCTAGGTGGCACAGTGAGTAAGAGCACCAGCCCCAGAGTCAGGAGGACCCGGGATCGGTTCTAATCTCAGAAAATTAGCACCCACACATAAAAAAAAAAATAACTAGCCATGTAATCTTGAGCAAGTTACTTAACCCCAATTGCTTTAAAACTACAACAACAACATGTTATAGTTACAGAGAAAGCGTTTGCATTGGTGCATCTGAGTTCTCTGTATTAACAAAATCATAGATCCAAGCCCTATCCATATGCTGAGGAAAGGGGCTTAGACTAGATAATTTCAAAGGTTCTTGGTTCTCCAATTTTCTGTGATTCTTTAAGTGTTAATCATGTTTATCTTACTAATTTATACAAAGATGCTGATGTATAGACATTGGAATATAGTACAAATGGGAGTTTTGTCATTTGTTGCCGTGGAAATGATTGAACCTAAAATCATGAGATCTAAGTTCAAATTCTAGTTCTATCACTTAACTAAGATGTTAGAGGCTTCAAGTCAGTTGTCTACTTCTCCCTTGTCTTCCTCACCAGTAAAATGGTGATAACACTGATCTGTAATCTTTAGAGCAAATAGGAAAGTAAGCTGTTGTTAAATATACTGATGAGCAATTAAAGTAGTTGAGATGAAGCAGCTTGATATGATAGATAAAGGCCCAGTGAAAAACAAAAATCTGGGTTTATACTTACTAATTGTGTATCCCTGGGCCAGTGGTACCAGACAGCTTTCTGACACTTGAGTTGCAGGACAGGTGTTGGTCCACTTTGGTTGAAGGATGGTCCTCATTGAGAGCTCCCTGTAACAATGGAATCACAAATAACGATGATGGTGATGATGATTAGCATTTATACAGCACTTTAAGATTTACAAAGCACTTTCAAAATACTACCTCACTTTATCCTCACAATACACCTGGGAATCAGGTGCTGTCATTGTCTTCATTTTACTAAGAATTTACTAAGAGAAACTAAGGCAGACTGATGCTAAGTGATTTGCCCTGGGTCATGGACTTATTAAGCATCAGAGGCTAGAGTCGAACTTGTCTGATTTCAGGTCTAGCATTCTATTCACTGTGCCACCTCGTTACCTAAAGACAACACAGATTTTCCTCAGAACCTGACACATCATAAGCATTTGATATACACTTAATGCATAAATGATTAATTATTTCACTTTGCCAAGTCACACTTTGTTTCCTCATCACAAGATTACTATTACTACCACTACCACCATCACCATCACCACCATCACTACTACCACTACCACCACCACCACCACTACTACTACTACTACTACTACTACTACTATTACTACTACTACAACTCCTCCTCCTCCACCTACTACCACTGTTACTACAACTACTAATGTTATGATGATAATGATGGTGAGATGATAGTATGTTCCAGGTTCTGTGCTAAGTGCTTTATGATTGTTGTCTCATCCGATCCTCACGACAGCCCTGGGGGAGAGGTACCATTATTCTCCCCATTTTACAGATGAGGAATATAAGGTAAAAGTTCAAGTGACTTGCCCAGAGTCACACAGCTAGTAAGTGAATGAGACTGCATATGAACTCAGGGCTTCCTGACTCCATGTCCAGCACTTTATCCACTGTATCAATTAGTTTCCCAAGAGAATGTGATTCAACAAAAGAGCAGGCAGAGTTCAATCAAGTCAAATCAACAAGCATTTATTAAGTTCCTACTATGTAAATATATACACACATATTGCATGTATGTTAATGCGTATATATATATATATATTATATACACATAGGTACATATACATATATATGTGCATATACACTTACATTATCTATCTATCTATATCTATATATATATGAATAGATAGAAAAAATAGATAGGTAGATAGATGTTGTTTGGTTGTTTTAGTCATGTCACACTCTTCATGACCCCATTTGGGGTTTTCTTGGTGAAGATACTGGAGTGGTTGGCCATTTCCAGCTTATTTGACAGATGAGGAAACCTAGGCAAACAGGATTTAGTGACTTGCCCAGGGTCACACCGCTAATAAGTGTCTGAGATATAGATAGATAGATAATATATACGTGTATATGTATATATATATATATACATGCATGTGCACATACATAGATACTGCACATACATAGATACATGTATATGCATACACATATATACATATACACATATATGCACTGCATATACATACACATGTGTATACATGCATATATATAATCAGGAAAGGCTTTTGTTGAAGGTAGTTGAGAGCAGTTCTTAGAGTCAAAAGGCCCTGGGCTGGAATTCTGCCTCTTCCATTAGCTCTGTGACCCTGGACAAATCACCTAACTTCTGTAAAATGAAGATAATGTGATCTGAAGTACCTATCTCAGAGTGTTGTGAGGCTTAATACAACTCACTGAGCAAACATTCAAGTTCTCATTCACAAGGACCTTCGAAAGCTAGGTCATATATATCATATATATCATTTTTTGCAGTTGAGGAAACAGACTGGAGAGATTAAGCAAGCTGTGCAAAGTCACACTGGTCCTTAGTGGAGAAGGCAGCATTTAACCTCAGGTCTTCTGAAGTCAATTCTCTTGATGAAATCACAGATGTGAACAACAATAAAATAGCTCAAGTCAGAACAACCTTTAAAAATCTCTAGTATCTTTATGATTTTAAATTATTTTTAACCATGTGATCTAGGTGTCCCTGCATGCTATGGAATTTATTTGAAGGGGGAAAAATAGCAACATATTTCCTTTGAGGGTCTGGGGATTTTTTAAACAGTGATATAAAATCACATGGCTGCATTGTAGAATTCCATAGGCTATATATAAATTCAGACACTTTTGGAACCTTTTGCTTTTCTGTTCTCAGGGTACTTTGCTACTTAGTGTAATTGGACCTAGTACATATATGTGCAAGGACAGTTAAATTTAGCAGTCAGTGAGACTGAGCAACATTTATACATCAGAAAGCTGGACCACACTTCCTAAGCTAAAAGTACAGTGAAAACTTTTCTGAGGATGACATTTGGGAAGCACCAGTCTCTGGGAAGGAAATGTTTTGTTGAATGGGTTAACAAGAGTTAAGTAGAGGGCATTTAAGAGTATTTGTTTGTGGTTAAATTTTATTTCTATTCTGGACTAATGTGGGAGATGGGGTGGTAACAATGCTTCCTCAGACAAAAGGAATCCCAAATTACATTTACCTGAGACTCCTAAAAATACCACAAATCTGTTTTCATAAGCTATGTTTATGACACATAGATCAACACAATCCACTTTGGCTATTGGGTTCACCTAAGTGCCCAACTGTCCTATTTAGCTATTACAGGTTATCTTCATGATACAATCTTCCTAGTCTATAAATGGAACTGGATAATTTAGACAAAAATAGAAAGGAGCATATGGAGACTAATTGCATTTTTTTTCTGTGAGACTTTAAGACTACAAGAGAGCAAAAGCTTCAGGTGGATTAAAATCCTGTAAGGGGATATGATGTGTAGATTTTCTCAACAAAATTGGAGATTTTTAGAGATACTGGTATTATTACCTTTTAAACATCATTTTGTTTATTTTAAAGACTTTTCCCCTTGTAATAGGAATTGCAATTTCTACCACTCTTCCTCAGACCCACAAATTTCAGAAAAACAACTTGTGAAAAAAATTCTAGTGTCAGTGAAATTGGTCAAATGATTGATTTCTTCTGATTTTTGGATGGGACAGAATTATTTCCTCTGTAAAATAAGGAACAGATTATAACTTCATTCTTGCCTCCAAGGCAACTTGAGATCTTAGGAAAATATTGAGGAGACTTATTCTCTGTTGCTGTCCTTGGAATGCCCTATTAGAGTGTGTTAACCCTGTCTTAAAAAGAATCCATGAATCCTGGGAATAGAATCATTGATTTAGAGTGGGAGGAGTCCTCAAAGATCATCTAGTCCAAGGTCCTCATTTTATAGATATATCAAGGTATGTAAGGATGATTTTGTTATCCTTTTTAGAGTTAGTTTCTCAGGATCTATGGCCATGGGAATATCTACTTTCCAGGTGTTTGATAATAACTCCTAGAATAGATAATAGTTCCCAGAATCATAGAGACAGTCCTACTGAGGCTGCACCATGAGACAAGGGATGACATAAAGTAATATTTACTACACTTGCACAGAATGACAATATTGCTCATATTGCTGTGAGCTTAATGTTGGCAAAACACCTTCTTTGTCTGTTTGCCCTATAAAGCAGGTGGGCATTGGTTAGTGAGTGGAAGAGAAACCCATAGGGTTCCCCCCATTAAGACTTGAGGGGATTTAGAGGAGTGAGTGCACTAGCTGTGCCTGTCTCAGTTGACCCTATTATGATGTAGGGATACTCGCCCCACCTTCTCACCAGCACCTGTGAGGAGGGTGATTAGGGAATGCTTTAGGAGCTGGTTCTCCTAACAACCCTCTTAGAAGAACCAGACTAGAATAAAGTTGATTATTAACCCCTCCAAAGCTGTCTGCCTCTCTGACCAGATCAAAAGTGAACCTGTTAGAGGTTGGAGACTGAGAACTCCCATGCTTCCTGTGTGTTATCTGTGAAACAATCGGTCAATCTGCAAGCCTTTATCCATGGCTTATCATGTGAGGCCTCATACTTAAGACTATCTAATAGGAGATAGAACTATGATTTGAAACCAGATCTTGCACCTCCAAATCTGGGTAGGATAGGAAGTGAGGGTAGAGATATTGAATATCCAAGACCAGAAAGATTTGTATTTTGATACAGCTTTTTCTTACTATTTCCTAACATTTAAGTAAGTATAGCTATAATATTTTTTAACCCAATGGCAGGTGAATGGTTAGACATTTTTGCAAGCAACTTGAAATCTTTCAGCTGTCATGTGAATCTGCTATCCTTAAACAGTCCAGCCAGAGAATATGGACTTTACTATAAACACTGCAGTTCTCAAGATTCAGCCTGGTGCTTATATTGCATTTTGGCTTGTCATTCAGTTGCAAATTGTATACACCACACAACTTCCAAACTTTCCTTCTGAACTTTTTTTAATGAAGTGAAAGAGAAGAGAGGGAGGGAGAAGGGAGGGTAACCCTCATAATAAAAGTCAGTTTCTAAGCTTTTACCTGAGCAATATTTTAAGAGCTATCTTCCTGTTTTTTAAAGATTGTTCTTCCTTCAGAAGCGTTGCATGTGAAATCTGGGTTTGAATACCACTCCTGAGACTTGTCAGCTTTGTGACCAATGGCAAGCCATTTAGCCCATTTAAACCTCATTTTTCTCATATCTAAAATGGGTACATTATTAAAAACTTTAGTGCCAACCTCATAGGGTTGTTATGAGAATCAGATGAAATAATGTATGTAAAGTGTTTTGTAAATCTGAAAGTATATAAATGCCACACCTCATTAATAGTATATAATGCTACTAATGAGGCAGCTAAATGGCTCCTTAATACACAGAACACTGGGCCTGGAATCAGGAAGACCTGAGTTCAGATTTGACCTCAGTCATTTACTAGCTGTGTAACACTGGACAATTCAGTTTCCTCATCTGTAAAATGAACTGGAGAAGGAAATGGCAAATTGCTCCAATATCTTTGCCAAGAAAACCTCAAATGGGGATCAGGCAAAAAGTAAGACACAACTGAAATGACTGATTAACAACAGTGCTACTAATAACAACAGAAATGGAATAAAATGGAACTAGAAATAGAAATATGGATGTCACTATAACCTCAGCTTTATTATCCAGGTATTAGGAAGAATATGGATTTGAAGGACATGAAAAACTGTTCCTATGTCACATTAGGTTGAAAGCAGATGTCTATTTCCATTGTAGGATATTTAGATAGCCACCTCTTTGGAACAGACTAGCAGACTAGCCTCCTAATTTCATGATGAATACAGTACACCTTAAAATTTTAAATGTCCTACCTAGAATGGAAGAAGTTTTCTGCTTTTGGTATAGAAATAATATTTTGCCATGCATGTACATTCTGTTGGAAAATGTTAAAGCATTGACTCTGAATTTCCAGAGCACTAAAAAGAGAACATCCCATATAGACACAGATTATTTCTCACGAAGGCCTATGCAATCACAGGGAATCAGAGGACCGTGACTTCCATCTAATCCAAGTACTGCCTTCATGCAGGACTGTTCATTTGTGGGTGGGCAGTCCTTCCCATTCACATACATCAGCGCAGCATGAACTAACTTATCAGACTGACCAGTTGCCATGCTCGAGAGCTGAGGAAGATGATGTGCCAACATCATCTCGAGCTCTCTTCATGCTCCCTTTTGAATCTCTCTAGCTAGGCTGAACAGTGGGTAGGGTCAGGCCTGAAGTCAGGAAGACTCGTCTTCCTGAGGTCAGATCCAGCCTCCTACTAGCTATGTGACCCAACTGCATTTGCTTCAGTTCCTTATTGGTAAGATGAATGGGGGAAGGAAATGGCAAACCATTCCCATATCTTTCCCCAGAAAATTCCAAATGTGGTCATGAAGAGTTCGGCATGACTGAAACAACTGAATAAAAAATTCAATCTAGTTAAACACTCCTCCTTAAATGTATAAATTCAAGTGAAAAAGCTTCCATAGCCCATAGCTATTTTTCTAGAGTTTATTCCCCTTGACTATCATAGGTGAGTAACACTGTTAAACTTCATTACAGCTCTCTGTTATTCACAGATTGACTCTTTCCATATTTCACATATAATAAATGTTGCATCACCTAATATCTTTTCAACTAGAAATGATTATTAACTAGAACTTCTGTGTTTCACTAGTGCAATGGTAATTTGTTTTCATAATGAAAGCTTGAAGCAGAGTCATAAGTAAATGCTGTGGTTTGATAAGCACTGGGAAGATCTCAAAACCTTCTCTCTAACTTCAGTGTGTTAGACTGGGTGATATAATAATTCAGTGCATGCTCTCAAGAAATTTATAATCTCATAGGGTAAAGATAGAAACGCATGATGCATAGTTGAATGTGATAAGGTCAAAGGTATTCTAAGATATGTTAATAGAGAGAGAGAGGTAGTGTTCAATTGGAAAGATTATGGAAGATGTAATAGGAATCATTGCACCCAAGTTATAGCTAGGAGTATGTTGGAGACACCTCTAAACACTCTTTCATTATTAAATTTGTAGTATAAGCATTTACACCTTGGAAATAAGCAATTGTTACAAATTAGGGCTTGAGTTATTGTTTTGTTGGTCATCTAGAAATAGTTAAGAAAGTATTAGTAAACAGAACAGACTTAAAAGTGTATGTGCATTTTTCATTCAGAAAGGCTGATGGTTAACATTTACAGCACACCCTTTTATTGATCCATAAATAATGCTTGAAGTCAGCAGGAGTGTAGTAAAAGGCTCAGAAAATGAAGACAACACCAGATTGAAAGACTAGTGACTGTTTTTGTTGTTGTTCACTTGTGTCTGACTTTTTGTGACCCCATCAACCATACCACAGCAGGCCTTTCCACTATCTCTCAAGGTCTGTACAAGTTCATGTTTGTTGTTTCCATGATAGTATCTATTCATCCCATCCTCAGTCATCCTCTTTTCCTTTTGCTTTCAATCTTTCCTAGCATCAGGGTCTTTCCACTAAGTCCCATATTCTCATTATTTGACCAAAGCATTTAAGTTTCAGTTTCAGTATTTGACCTTCTAGTGTACAGCCTGAATTAATTAATTTTTTTAATGTTATGTTTTACTTTATTGAACAATGTTTATTTCTGAATAGAGAGCTCATTATACTATGTGATTATACCCTTAAATTATTCACAGCAGACATCTTCAGGTATACTGCCATGATTGGCATTACAATTGGCATTTACAGTCACATAAGGACCCATTTTCTGAAACTGCTGCCATCCACTGAGAAAATAATCAGAAAGCACAGGACGTTGTCTGCTTTTTGGTCCTGGGAACCAGGTCATACTTTTAGGTTTGTGGGTTCCTATCCATTGGCCATATGTCTGTCCCCTCTGTCTCCTCAGGCACACTTTCCCCAAGCATGGCCAGATCTGCATGGTGCACTACACTGTGGGGGAGGGGGAGGTCTGGAGGTGGATGCTAAATTAATTTCTCTAAGTATTGACTGATTTGATCTCCTTACTCTCAAAGAAGATGATGATGATGATGATGATGATGTTACATTGCATTTATATTGGGTGTTAAGAGTTTGCAAAGTACCTTTCAGCTATTATCTCATTTGAGCCCCACAAAACATCTGGGTATAATCTTAAGAAATGCAGAGGCAGGAGAAAGCAAGACAATATTGGAGAACACATAGTAATGAGGGTTGGCAGGAAGAGAGTGTATATAAAGGAGAGCAGAATGAAATAAGGCTGGAAATAAACTGGAGTCAGATTATAAAATGCTTCAAATATCAAGTGACTAAGTGTGTATTTCATCCTATAGGCATAGGGAGATTTCAGCAGGGGAGCAAGATGATTGGACTCACACTGTCTCTCATTTTCTCCTGTTCTCTCTCTGGTACTTGAAATTTCGCTATAAAAACCTTATTCCTTCTAGTTAAGATAACTTGGTATCATGGAAAGGGTACTAGACTTAGAGCCAGAAAAATCTGGTTTCAAATTCTGTCTCACACACTTACTATCTGTTGTGACTTTAAGCAAGTTACTCAACCTTTCTGTGCCTCATCTTCCTCATCTGTAAAATGAAGGTATTAGATTTTATGGTTTCAAAGATACTGCTATTTCTAAATCTATGTTCTTATATAGCAAATCAATTAAAATAGAATAAAGAAAAGTGAATTATCACTGCCTTTATTAATCAGTAACATTCAAGGTGAATTAAGCTTACTTAGATAGTATCCTAGTAGTAGTAACCAGTAGGAACAGGATTTAATATGAGGGTGAAAGAATCAGGAACTTAAAAGGTCATACAAGTAATCAATCACTTTACCTAGAGGTCAAACCACCCATAAGTCACCCCAAACAGATAAAAGTCTATCTTATTCTTTTTTTTTTTTTGCTTTTTGGAGGGGCAATTGGGGTTAAGTGACTTGCCCAAAGTCACATGGCTAGTAAGTGTTAAGTGTCTGAGGCCAGATTTGAACTCATGTCCTTCTGGCTCCAGGGCTGATGCTCTATTCACTGCACCACCTAGCTGCCCCCCTGAATCTATCCTATTCTTAAGGTTGTATACAGAAGAAAATTCCATAGCAGCCATTGGAGACTCAATCTAGTGCTTAATACCAGAAATATTTTTTACAGCTCATTTAAAGTTTTTGTACTTCTTTGTGCAATATTTTGTTCTCTCTTCAAATAATATGAAGAATAGCAGATAAAAAGTCTCTGTCCAATAGTATTTCTTGTCCTAGAAAGCCACTATAAATGGTGCCATTGTTCTTCTCTTTTCCAATATAAGCAGTCTTACCTCTTTTTGCTTTTCTTAGAATTTTTTAGCTCAGTTTTTTAATCAACCCCTAAATGAGCCAGAATCTCTTTTACAATACATCTGATAAGGGTTGATCATCCACCCTTGGCTTGTAGAGCTCCAGAGATGAGAAACCTACTTGCTCTTAAGGCCAAACCTACTACCTCTTACTATCTACTCCAAGTCCAGGGAAGTAAGCCTGGAGAAAAGCAAGTAGAAGAAAACACTGCTGATAAAGAAACATTACAGAAATGGGGATAATCAAGGAACAAAATCAGCAGAATAAAGTAACTCCAATAATATACAAACAAAGCCTTCATAAGAAGCTCACTAAGCTCTCAAAAATGCCATAAGCTATAGAGAAAGAAGTGGATCAATAAAGTGATGACATAAATGAAATGAGAGCTCTAGAAGAAAGAAAATGAGTATGCTAGAAGAAAGAATTAAGGGAGTAAATAGTTTAGTATAGGAGCTATAAAATCTTATTCTGATAATAGCTTCCTTGAAGATATAAATAGGAAAGGAGAAATAAATAAGAAAGAGAAAAGACATAAATGGCTCTATTGGAAACTAAATTCTATAATAAAGTTGAAAGAGTGAAAAAATTCAGGAAATATAAGGTGTCTCCTATCAAAAATAAGTGAGTTAGAACATAAGTCAAGGAGAGATCATCTAAAAATCATTAGATTACTTGAAAATCTCTACCATAAAATAGCTTACATGCTATATTCAAATAAATTGAATGAGAACTGACCAAATCTATTAAATCACATTGGGCATTAGGGAAGGCTAAAAAAGACCTCTTGAAGAAATTAGGATTTGGACCAAGGTAAAGATGGAAAGCTTTCCAACTGCAAAGCCATAACATTAGGAGATGGAGAAACAGCAAGAAAGTCATAATAGCTGGATCACAGGGTATTTGGAAGGAGAGTAAAGTGTAAAAAGATTGGAAAGATAGGAAGGTGGCCAAGTAGTGAATGCCTTTAAAAGCATAGTGAATGGCTCTAAAAGCCAAATGGTGGGGGGGGGTGTACATTTGTTTTGGAGGTAATAGGAAGCCACTAGAGTTTATTGAGTAGAAGGTTGTCATGTCAGACTTATACTTTACTGACTGAGTGGAGTAGGATGGGACCTGAATAATAAAGTAGAACAGGTAGCATAATGGATTAAAAATCAGAATACAACATTATGTTGTTTGCTAGAAACACTTGAAATAGAAAGATTCTCAGAGTTAAAATAAGAGACTGGAGGAAAATTTATTGTACTTCCCATGAAGAAAAAGAAGATTAATGATGCCTCCAACAAGGTAACAACAAAACAGACTTAATTAAAACAGATAAACAAGGAAACTTTATTGTACTTTAAGGCACAATAGACAGTGCAGTAATATCAAGTGTGTGTGTGTGTGTGTGTGTGTGTGTGCATGTGTGTGTGTGTGTGCATGTGTGTGTGTGTGTTCATGTGTATATAAGAAATGACAGAACATCTGCTTAAAGGAAAAGTTAACCAAAAGATGAATAAGAATAAAGTTAAAGCCCTAAATAGAATTTTGAAAATTTACATATGATAGATGAAAATTACTGAATAAGAACAGAAAGGAATAGATATTATGCATTATATATAATTATACATAGATTAAATTTATATGTAAACATATATTTGTCAGCTGTGTATGGCATCTTGATAAAAACTATTCATGATTAGGATATTAAAATCTCACCAACAAAAGGCAGAAAAGCAGAAATAGTGAACATACTCTTTGCTGATCACAACACAGTAAAAATTATAACCAATAAAAATGTTTGAAGAAATGATTAAAATTAGATATGAACTTAATTACAAAGGATTTATGGGTCAGAGAACAAAGCTTAACAATAAAGCAACATATCAAAACTTTGGGGATGTAACCAAAGCTATTTTGAGGTGAAAATGTGTATCTTTAAACACTTTGATTAACAAAAAAAAAAAGAGATCAATGAATTGAGTATATAACTAAAAATTCGGTTAGAAAACAAATTTAAAACTCCAACCAAACACCAAAATATAAATTCTGAAAATAAAAAATAGAAAAATGAAATTTTAAACTATTAAATTAGTAAATAAAAAGCTGTCTTTAAAAAAAAAAACCCATGGGGGCTGCTGAGGTCACTGAGAAGAAGAATTTAGAAAGAGAAGAGAGCATGGCACAAAGTCTTGGGAAGCACTCTCATTAAGAGGTGTCCTCTATATGATGATAAACTAATAAAGGAGACTGAAAAACTGTTTAGATAAATAGGAGAACCAGGAAAGAATGGTATCGTGAAAGGCCAGGTAGAATATCTAGGAGAAGAGGCACCTTCTTCTACCATATTGCTATAAACTTAAAAATTATATTTCAATAACAATGTTAAGGAGGAGGTGGAACAAAAGAAGGAAGAAAATAATTCCTTTTTCAAAGACAGGTAAAAATAATAGACATAATCCTTTAGTAAGGCTTTGACCTTTGTAATAAAATAAAAATAGCAACATTACACCATGGTCCTTACCAGCTATTCTATTACTTATTTACCATAATATAATACTTACTTATTTAACTACAATGCCACATTTTGGATTTTTGAACAGCTTTCTTGTCCCCATAACCCCTACATCTTTTTCAGTCAGTATTTACTTTCTCCACCTTGTATTTTTGCAGTTTACCTGTTATTATGAATTTGATAGTTTTGACTGATTTTGGTTTTAACAATTTCTCTGATTTTCTGCACACTTTTAGTAAGATCACTTAGAATTCTAATCTCATTTTCCAATGTGTGGGAAATCCTCACACTGGTATCATCTGGTAAATTGATATAATAGCAATAGGAACTGGAAATATCCAATTTCATTTCATTGGCATTGAGAACTCACAGGTGAAGAAACACTTAACCAATGCAGTTTGACACCTTCTTTCCAATTCAGTCTTAGAGAATTGCCTATAGCCCTGAGAGGTTAAATGATGTGCTTAGCTTCAAACAGCTGATAAGCATCTGAGGCTGGATTTGAATTCAGGTCTTCTTGGCATCAAACCCTATGCTCTACCCACTTTGCTGCCTGGTTTCCTCAGCTCAGAAGGAGCTGTCACACAGGTTATAAGAGAAATAAAGCATGTTGTGGATCTGGGGGAGTACAAGAGCAGACAGAGGAGGACCAGAATACTTGGAGCAAGGTTGTATATGGTGATTGGGCATGAAGAGTCTTGGTTCAGATCCCAGTTTATGGGACCCTCTGTTTCACACCTTCCCTTCCAAGGCAATAATTCTATACCTCTTTTCTTTTCTGGACCTCCCTTGTGGGAATTTGAAACCTTTTCCCTTGGGCACTTTGTCTTTAATAGCAGTATTAACCACAGACAGTTGCTGGTCTGTGTACACTTGTTGAGATTGCAGTTAGAGGACAACTCAAAGAGGAATAAGAAGATAGATACATGCAAGACAGGAGTTGTTTGTTTGTTTGTTTGCTTTTGCCAGAGTATTGTCTCTGGCTTTGGGCTTGGGTTTTCATTTTTAAGAGAGAGAATAACAGAAGACCCAACCATACACATTTTTAAAAGTCATCTCCTAGAGTGGAGAAAGAATACTTATAATGGGAAATCTATCTAAAAATATATTGGTTATAGGGTAAGAAGCAAAAAGGAGTGGCTGAAAAGTCTTGCTCATCACCTCTAGATACATACACTACTATAGGGAATAGACTTTGAAAGGAGAAAAGCTACCACATTGTCTCTACCCCAACTGTAAGAACATAAGATGGATGAAAATATTGAAAGTTTGTAGTGTTGAGTAGGAAAATGAAGGAACTCACAACATATGGCCTCAATTTTCTTAATAATTTGGAAGACAAGGTATTTTTTTGAGAGAGAGTAGGTTGTGGAGGTGATATTTGGGGTTTGAGGAAAGAGGATAATGTTTGAACTGAAGGTAGGGCTATAGATAACCAAAGATAAATCAAAGGAATAATTTGTAGGGCCCAGAGCTTATATAACATGTAGGGCCCAGACTTCACAGTGGACCCACTTAGTATGATTTTGTGACTTCAGCAACATTCAATAGCCTAGAAGAAGCATAGAAAACAGATAATGAAGGTGACCAAAAGTTCAGTATTGACTGGATATTAATAATAGAAGGACAAATTTGAAGACAGTATCTTGCTGAAATGATTAAATCCAGAACATAGGTAAATGGGTTCAAGGAATAGGAAAGGATTGTGGGACTGGAGGTCTTGAGAAGGAAAAAGACCGATTCAGAAGAGTAAGAAAGATGGAAAAACAGAAAACTGTGATTAGAGTAGAACATTCCAGAGTTAAAAAGGGGGGATGTATAAGAATTAAGGAGATGGTCACATTTAAAGTGTGGCACCCCCTGAAGATAGCTGAGTTGGATGGAATTCATGAAGGTGGAGGTTGATAAATCATGAAAGACAATGTGTTTGAAGAGTTACTAACGTGAGTATTGATAACAGGAATAATGAGAAACAGGGGTTGAGCATACTCTGTAAGTGTTAAGGAACTGCTTAATTAAAGAGAGAGTGACCTGGAGACTAGTATATGTCAGGAACAAGGACCTGAATGGTGGTGATGTAAAGGAATTGTATTTCAATGGAAGAAGTTGCTGAATGATGATGGCAAAGAAAGGACCAGAAATAGCAATGGGGAACAAAGAGTATGCCAAGTCCTCCTCCTGGCCCTATTTTTTGGGATAAGTGGAGGAGCAGCCAGCACTGGAGAGGGTGGTTAAGGATGAGGTGTTTTCAGGAGAAAGCCAGGTTTTTATGAGTGCCAGAAGATGGAAAGAATGTGAAAGGAAGAGATGGGGACAAAGGGGAATTTGTTAACAAAAGATCAGAAATTCCAGAAGGCAAACTAGAAGGAGAGTGTAGATGAGGTTAGGATTGAATAGGGGTGAGAACAAGAAGAGAAGTAACAATGGAGTTTTGCCCTGGCAGACAGAAACTCTGAATCACAAGAATATGGAGACCATGGAGGAAGAATTTTTAGTACAACTGGAGAAGCACCAAGTATGGCTTAGCTTGTGTGCCAATTTGACCCAAAGATTCAAAGAGACAACGCATCTTATGTGAAGATGATTATCCTGTGTCACCTATTCTTCAGGTTGAATATACCCAGTTTCTTTAACTATATAACATTTACAAACCATACTTGTGTAAATTCAAATGAATAAGATGAAAGCTGAGTACATAAGTGTTGAGGAAAATTCAGAATGATGGGATTTGTGGAAGAGACATTAGCCAAACTTCCCTTCCACCCCAGAACTCAGAATTTCCCCCCAGTATGGAAGATTGGTAATTAGTAATTTTGTTTTACCCATGGGAGAGAATTACTAATTTTTTTTAATTTGGAAGGTTTTTTTAGTAGTTCTTGAAGGTGGTTTCCCTTTGGAATGTCTTGGGGATACTAATAATAGCCTGTATAATTTATTTATTTTGTTTTATTGCTTGAGTGTAGGTTACTGTGAGAAACGGAGATATTCATGATTTTAAAAAATAAAAGTTGCTGGGAATCATTCCTAAAGGCTTTGAAAGGAATCACATGTAGCATTGTTTTTACCCTCAGTCACAAAGACAACACAAGAAATAACAAGGAAGAAAACCACAGGAAATGTGCTGTGTCCTTTGATTTGCCAAAGTGGGGCAAAAATGTGTTCATTTTTTCCTCATTAACTAAAAGTGGAGAAATATTCCTTTAGTCCTTGACTGGTTAATCCTAAAAGCATGAACTATTCCTGCTTTGAGGAGACTTAGAAACAAGGAAGAGACCTGCATACCTGCCTATTCATCAGACCTCCTCTCACTGGGCTTAGATGACTCACCTGAAATGCCAAGGAAAAGACAAACAGCCTTCTTAATGGGGTCCTTTAGATTAGTCTTTGCAGCCAAATGGCATATATATATTTTTAAAAATCCACCAGTGTCTTGGTTTTAGAAGTCTTTACTTCATCACCACACCATCATAGTCATCATTTTGCAGTGTGATGGCATATCTGATGACAAGCAGTCAGAACGGCTTGAAAATGTCAGTTTTTACTAAAAATTTTACTTTCCAGGAACATGATTTCTCTTATATCCAGCTAAATTTCCTTTAAGCCCCAGACCCATATACAAGGGTTGGTTTTCATGACTAAGCTATTTCTGAAATCTTATTTTGATATATTATATGAATGCACAGCTGTTTTTCTATTCACCCACGTGAATACAAAGTGGCATAGTGTATAGTATTCTGACCTTGGAATCAGGAAGATCTGAGTTCAAATGTAGCCTTAGAAACTTAACAGCTGTGTGACCCTGGGGAAGTGGCTAACCTCAATTTTCCAAACTATAAAATAGAGATAATAATAGCACAATAATAGCACAAAACAACTCATTTTTTCCTCATTAACTAAAAGTGGAGAAATATTCCTTTTCTCAGAATTGTTTTGAGGATGAAGTGAAATAATATTTGTATAGCATTTAGCCCAATGCCTGGCACATAGTAGGTGCTATATAAATGTTGGCTATTATTAGTATTGCTGTCATATAATAATATATAATAATATTATATATTATATAACATAATATATTATAATAATAATAATTTATTATTGCCTTGTTATTGGGCTTCTTAATTTTTTAAACTTCTTTTAAATTTTAGAATGGAAAGGCAGAGGGATAGAATAGTAGGAGCTCAGAGAGCCACCATTGAAGGCAGAAATACTTGGGTTAAGGACCTGCCCCTGACACAGACTGACTTGTGTGACCCTGACTGAGCAAGTCACTTACCTTTGCAATGCTCCCAGCATCTCTTTTACTGAGCTTCAGAGGAAGTCCTTACTGCATTCAGAAAGCAGATTTTCTCACCTGGGAGTTACCAGTGAAATTCACAGGTCCTTTTCCCATCCTTCCCTTTATAGATTTGTATAATAGATTTGGAAGGAGCTTTAAGAGGCCACTTTCTTATCTTTCTTTTATCCTTACTTTTACATTTGGATATTGGGTTCAGAAGGAGCTTTAAGAGATCACTGGTCTTTTTTTTTAACTATCAGGTAGGACTACCACTGTCATTTGAAAAATAAGTTAGCAAGGTGAACTGAAGAAGTACAGAATTATCACAAGTATTAATGCAATATGTATTGCTACTTATTGCAGAAATCTCGTGTTAAACATCTTTGCTGTGATATAGTAAGGCTTTTATTGCTGATGAAATAAAAGAATCTCAGTTTGTGACACCAGTCTTCCGCTAACTACAGCCTCACTGGGTCATTTTGCCTAAGTCCTTCCTAGAACTTTCCAAACTCTTTTGAGGACTGAAAACATTATCTCCATAAATTTCAAGTAGTGAACTATTAATTTCTGCATTATAGACATATAACTTTATAAATATTATCTCATTTTATGCTTATAACAACCTTAGGAAGGAGATGCTATTATGATATTCATTTTACAGATGAGGAAACTGAGGCAAACAGGTTAAATGTCTAGTCATATAGCTAATAGTTTTTGAGGCCAAATTTAAACTCAGCTATGCAAGTACCTAGTTGACTAAATAATAGAATAAATGATAGAATATTCCTTGTTGGTGGATGACCTGGATAAGGTCATTTATTTCTGGAAAAGCATCCATTTTCAATTCAGGATATACCAGGTCACTATTACTCTTGATCTGCTTTGCATTATGGTCATATACTGTGGTTTAAAATAGTGCAGCAGTGATTAACATTATATACTCATTAAACAACCATCTGTATATTATAATCATTCTAGGTATCACCTATTCTTTGAGTTTTCTTGTTTTAATATTTATTTATTTATTTTATTATTGTTATTTTTTCAACTCAAACTCCAGAACACAAATACAGAATAGAGAAAAGAAATAAAAACATATCATAAACTTAAATATTGGAACTTAAACACAAAGTTAGAAACAAAGAAAAAAGCATGTCATGTGCATAGCAGAACATAAGAGAAGATTCTGAATATGTAACATTAAATTTTCATTTCAAGAAAGTCTATATGATAAATAATACTCGTGTTGAGAATTGTCCATCTTTTCTTTGCTTCCTTGTGAGTTTTCTTTTGTTCTCTGCTGTGCACTTTTTTACTTTGTTCTTCCCCCCCCCCTTTTTTTGAGTTTTCAAAAGGAAAAAAAGGTGCAATCTCTTCTATAATATCTTATTACAACTAACATTTGCCAGTGATTTATCATGACATTTGATCACCTGGGGCATTCATGAGTGTGGTGTTTCAAGAAGCATCACTAAGGGACATCTTCAGAGTATATGGATCGTATACTTATTGTGGGGGGGGACAGCTGGGTGGCTGTGAATAGAGCACCAGCCCTGGAGTCAGGAGGACCTGAGTTCAAATGTGGCCTCAGACACTTAACACTTACTAGCTATGTGATCTTGGGCAAGTCACTTAACCCCAATTGCCCTGCTCTCCCCCTCCAAAAGAACCCCCAAACAAACCTACAATCTACTGTGTGGCATAGTGCTAGATTGAGAGTCAGATGATACGAGTTTAAATCTTAACTCATCTCTATGGTTTTGGGCAAGTCACTTAACCTCTCTAGGCATCAGTTTCCTCATCTGTAAAAAGGGGTTACAGTGATGACCTCCAAGGTCCCTTCAGTATCTAAGACTATGATCCCATATTCTTAGTCTTACATCTCCTCCCCCTTCTACACAGGACTATTCCAGATTTCTTTCCCCCCATTCTTTTTTCTTAAACTTTTGTCTCATAATATATCTGTGACCCTTCCTGATGAACTTTTTGTCCCAGGCACAGTGCTGGCACATAGTAGGGTGGTACTATTTGTTTGACTATTCTGTCTTGAGCTGAAGATAAAAACTGTTTCTTGCAATCTTATCTTTTTTCTGTATTTTTATATAGACTATATATACTTGTTATACATTTAAATGTACATACAAAACATACATAAGTATAGACTGCATATACACACATATAGATTTATAGAAAGTAGAGAGCATATAGTCTATATAGTTTTTATTAATTTTTCAACTTTGTATATTAATCTCTACATAATTTATCTCTATAGTGAAATATATTTAACTACGTATGTAGATAGATAGATAGATGATAGATAGATAGATAGATAGATAGACAGATAGACAGATAGACAGATAGATAGATAGATAGACAGACAGATAGACAGACAGATAGACAGATATATAGATAGATACATAGATAGATAGACAGATAGAGATGTACTTAAAGAGATTGATGCATAAAGTAAAAAAATGGACAAGTACTAGTCTGAGTGTTTAAAAACAAAATGCTGCATTTCTTGATGCAGTATTCTGCCCGGAGAAGTGCTTACTCATTAAAACATCAAAGACTTTCATAAAGGAAAAGAATTAAGCAAGACAGTCATAGCCAGCCTTCTCTTCAGTTAGTTCCTGTTTCTTAGAAAGGCAAAGGAAGTCACTAGTAAATTTAAACTTGGCCTTGATCTTTCTGTACCTTCTACCCTTAGGGAGAATCCATGAGTATACTGTGATCCCTCATGGTTACCCCATCTATGTCACTGACATAGAGAAATAAGTTGACAGAAGGTAACACTCCACTTTTGTTTTTCCTATGTTTCAGCTTATTTTTGTTTTTTGTTTGTTTGTTTTTTCAGTTTTGCCTTAAGTTTTGTTCCCTGTCCAAAGTTAGAATGGAAAAATCTCTTTATTGAGGAGCATAGGAAACCAGAATTTCAGTTAGGAATTCCTTAGTAATGTTGCTTGTCTTACTACTATACAAGGGCTCCTGCAGCTTTCTGTTTTGGTTATACAAATGAAAATACCTTCCCTCCTCAAGCTTTTCGTTAGTCCCCAAGCATGCTACTCCATAAATGGGGTGTTAGGTCAGATTGACATGATAAAGTCTACCACAATAGCATTGACCCATTCTGCATCAATTTCTGTCCCAAATACCCATAGAACTTTCCCTCTAACTTCCAGGTTGCCTCCAGGTTCATGTCAGCTCAGTTTATTTAAGGGCAAATTCATCTTCTCTCCTGAATTGGTGCCAAATTAGAAACACATTGTTATCATACAGCAAAATGCTATACATGGTAATTCAGCTGCTTAGGAAAAGGCTTATGGAACAGTACTTTTGACAAAAACCTTCATTACTGAGGATAGGGGTTAATGCCTTGAAGCCTGAAATATATTCTAAAAGCATTTGCATTGTGCATATTTCATAGTCATTTCACAGTTGTTTGTATGTTTTAAAAGTGTCATATTGTTGAAACTTGGAAAATGTAAGCACTAAAAAGCCTAAAATTAATGTGAATGTGTAAGTGGAAAGTATGTTCTTGATGTTTCTCAAACTTTATCTATGAAGTAATATTGATTCCAATAATTAAGGGAGACTGTCTTTTCACCAGATAATTGGATGGAAGTTCTAGCTTAGTTAACTTTTTTCTGAGGTTTCTATTTGGGGGTATTATCCTTGGTACCTTACATTTCTCTGAGTAGAAATGGAAATGATTCTCATTGGAAAGTTCAGAATAAGCAGGATAGGACAAAGCAGTTAGAGGGAAGTACAACTGGAAGGAACTAACTAGTATTTTAGAATGATCATTTTTATCTGTTACTATCACTCTATTTTCTTTATGTGTAGACCACATTATCGTCATTTCTAGGGATACCTAATTTCCTGGCATCTTTTCACTGTGGAATCAACTCAAATGAAATTGTACTAATCCGATTCAATTCAACAAACTTTTTTTTTTTAATGTACGGAGTCTCAATACTATGCTAGGCTTTGGGGATATAGAGACAAAAACCAGTTACAGTTCTGAAGGAGCTTTTATTCCCTCGGGGAAGAGAGAAGAGAAGATATACTACATATAAATGAACTCATAAATACAAAGCAATTGAATGAGCATTTGCCAGCCAATAAGCATTTAATAGGTTCTAGGCACTAAGCTTTGTGGATACACAGAAAGATGAAAAACAATCCCTGCTCTCAGTGGGCTTACAGTCTAATATACAGTCTAATACAGTCTAATATAGGAGGTAACATGTAAATAGCCATGTATGTAGTTGGTAGAAAAATAGTAGAAAAGATGGGTTTGTGGAAGATTCCTGAGAAACTAAGAAGTGGAGGTGAGGAGACAAGCATTAGAGAACAGGTAATGGTCAGTGATAAAGGTGATTAGAGATGAGAGAAGCTTTCACAAAGGATTCCTTACCTAAATTGTGCCTTGAAGGAAGACAATAATACTTAGGGCAGAAAGAATAGTCCAGAGACAAGAGATGGAATATTGAGTTCTGAGAACAAGTAAAATGCATGTTGTATGTAGGAGAGCTTTATGAAATAAGGCTCAAAAGGTAGTTTGGAGACAGACTGTGAAGAGCCTTAAATGATGGAATGAGGAATTTAGATTTTATGACATAAATAATAGCCTATAAACCATCATGCAAGTCCGATGAAACAAATGAATGCAAAGGAGTTTCCTTGACTCTTCTGAACTCAATCCCTTCCCTGAGTCTGCATATGTTTAACTTATGGACACTGCCACTGTCCTTAGGAATACTAGCATTTTTTTTTATTTTCCTCAATCTGTACTATCTAAGTCTCGAAAAGCTGCTGTTGAGGCATGGGTGGGTGCCACAGCTAGAAAGAAAATGAGAGGAAGGACATGGCACAGTAATTTTGAGGAGTAAAAGGACGGAGAGAAGGGGTGTTTCTAGGCCTGCATTTCCCCAAATGGAATGTCCCCAAATTCCCTGGTGAAGTTGTTGCTCTGTGAGATATCTTCTTCTTTTCTTCTTGGTTGACCTTAGACAACTGGGACCTCAACATAAATGTGGGGATATTGGGAAGGATGAAAGAATACACAATCTCTGTCTTGCTGCCCTATAGCACTGCCCTAGAGCATGGTATTTAAAAGGTTGGCCTCTGTTTTCCTGTAAAGCTTGGAGTTATTAAAGCAGCTTTGCAACTTCCACATAGGTAGTCTGTCTGCTCTCCTACTTCCCTTCAACCCAGGGCCAATTTATAGTTCATCTGAACTGGCTGTTCCAAATATGCATACATATGGATGAACTCCATAGGTTTTCCATGTAAACGCATGCCCTAATCTGAACAATAGGCATTATGGGATGATGTGGACAAGAGTTATAGGAAAAACAAGCACACCTCAGTTGTGAACTTCATCCTTAGAAAGGACTTCAAAATCTATGAGATCACAAATTCATTTGAACTTTAAACATTCGAGTGTATTCTCTTAGTTGACAAAAAGTTGCCCCCCCCCCCTTTGATCTTAAAGGTTTTGCAAAGTTTATTCACTGTTTAAACAAAACAGATCCCCCCTCCCATCCTTGAAGTCTCGCTTCCTCCCCACCCTTTTATCAATATGCCCAGTCCAGAATAGCAACACACCCCATTCCTACAGTGCCTCACAGACCTAAGCCAAAAGCTCCCCTTCCTCCTAGCCCCCGGCGCTCCTTGGCTGCTCTGTGAAATAATGGCCTGTAATACCTTCTCAGCTCAGCAATGCCCCTGGAGTTCCAGGCTTCCCCCAAGAGCAAATGGGCTTGGACTAGAGTCTTAGGTTTCCAAGACCTACAGTCCTTGGCGCAGGCCCTCCCCAGCGGTAGCAATCACTACTGTTCCCTCCCCTGGGCCCAGAAGGAGACACTCCCCAAGTTCAGTTACACACTTGTGGTAACAAGAAGTGGTAGGCTGTGTGTAAAGTGAAAGCAATCCTTTAAAAAAATCCATTAGTTGGAATAGCCTGGTACTCAGCGGGCTCAGAACCCAGAGCTGGAGTAGGGCCTGGGGCCACTATTTTACAATAAACGCCTCTGGATTCACTTGGATTCCTTCAGTTAGTTTTACTAGCCTTCCAGCTCTGCACTGCTTAGCTCTCTTCCACTGAAGGAGGTGGGACAGGGTTGGTTGGCTGTGGGCAGGTAGGAAGATCTGGTCCTACACCTGTTGTTCGGCTGGAAACCAAGTTACAGGTCCCGCTGCCAACAGCTGGCAACAGCAGCCTGAGCAGCAGCTGCAGCCGCAGCAGCAGCCGCAGCAGCAGCAGCAAGTCTGGCCCAGAGAGCGGAAGGAATTAAATGCCCGCCCATTGCTTCTGACAGCCTCCTCCTTCTTTCTTTCTCTCCTCCTCCTCTTCCCTTCCAGCTTCACAATGTGAGAGGGGTCGTGTCTTCCAGTCTGTGTATGTGTGTTCTGTTGTGGTGGCTTGTGGTGCTTTGTTCTGTTTTCAAACCAACCAAATAAGAAAGCAGTCGCCGGGTTCACAACCTCGAGCAAAGCTGGTGCTGTCAGCAGGATGGTGGTGAAATAGGGTTGGACCAGAGCGCTCGCCCTGTCCGCTTCCAGGGAAGCAGGGGAGGAGTGGAGGCGAAGAAGGAGGAAAGGGGGCAGTCCGGGTGCTCCCGCAGCGCCCCGGCCGATAGCACCCCTGCAGCTGCTGCTGGCGGCGACTACAGACGCTGCCTCCAAACGCCTGGGACACTGGTCTTGGCTTCTGAGGCAAGCATGGGGGACTCCGTGTTTAATGAGAAACCCCAGCTCCACTATGCGGTAAGTTGTCCAGTCACTGAACCGGAGTTGGGACGGGTCAGGGGTGGGGGTGGAGGAGCTATCTGGCCGCGCAGGGAGCCTGCTGAAGGTGTTGGCCTCAGCCCCCTCACCCTTCCTGGGCTGTTCGATGTTGGATGCTGGAGGTGGGCAGGGAAACCAAGGGAATCCGTGCCGATGCTGGAAGTCCTTAGGCGTGGGGAGAGGGAAGGAGAGCAGAGGGAGGCCAGGACGAGAGGTTTTGGTCGAGTGGAAGGGGATGGGAAGGGGACTTCTGTTTGCGTGGCATTTCCTCACCTGTTGGGCACTCAGAACAAGTTGAAGATGCTTGTAGATCAGCGGCTGACCGCCTTCCTGGACTGTTAACGGTAGCGCCCTCGGGGACCCTTGCAATCTCAGTTAGGTGTCTATTAGGTGCTGAGCCCCTGGCAACTCAGGAAGGATGATTTGTGTCCAGCCAAACCAAACCATACACACACCTGGAAGAAGAGCGGTTTTAACTGTGGTTACTCTTCCTCTTCCTTCCGCTATGCTAAAGGGGGTTAAAAAGACTAGCCACAAGGTGGGAGGGCTCTGGGCTTAGGATAGCTCTTGCTGCCTGGATGCATCTGGACTGGGGAGAGGGAGTTGAGAAATGGGGCGCGCCTTGAGAAACTAGACTATACGGAGTTCCCAGTGCTTCCAAACCGCTTTTGTGCGCCGAATGGGCTGATGGTTCTTTTTCCTGACTCAATCCGGACCAACCCATTCAGCCTTTTGGTCAAATATGTGGAAAGGACAGGAATAGAATTGGATACTAGTCAGTTTTAGTTTTTTAGTTTTTTGTTTTGTTTTGTTTTGTTTTTATTACTCTAAAATGACCTAGGAGGTGAAATAGATCACAGAAGAAATGCTGCAGGGTATAGATAGGCACGTAATGGTTTGGTTTATTTCTCTTATGAGGAATATGATTTTCCCTCCAAGTTATAAAAATAAACATAGTTTTTTGTTGTTGTTGTTGTTGTTGTTGTTTTGTTTTGAGCAGATCCAATGTCTGAAGCAGCTTGCTCTATCTACAGGCTGGCCTGAACATTGGAGACATGGATTCTCTGGCATTTAGTAGCTTTATGACCCTGGACAAGTCACTTGCCCCATCTATAAAGTCAAGGGCTTAGAATAGATAGGGAGTTCTTAACTTGGGATCTATGGATAGATTTCAGGGTTTTTTGTTTTTTGTTTTTTAAACAAGCTACGTATTTTATTTTATGCATTTAAAAATGCTATTCTGAGAAGAGGTCACTAGACTTCGCTAGACCAAAAGAGGTGCCCATGATACAAAAATGGGTTACTGAAAACCTGGTCCACATGATCCAGAAGTTTTGGGGAGCCTCTAGTGTCCTGTGACTCAATCCAGGGATATGATGAACCTGTTGACCTTTCAGGTTTTCCTTTATGAAAATCTGCTTCTCATTATGGATTTAATGTTGGCCTAGGCAAGTACTTGACCTCTACTTTTTCTGGAAGAAGAAAATATTAGAGTGAGTACTACTTAGAAATGTTGAAAGATGTCCCCATATTTTCTTAAGATTCATTCTTTTTGCAAGCCTATTTCAATGTTATTAAGTTTCGTTTTATGCAGTGGGATAATCTTTTAAAAGTAAAAAAGGGTTAGGTCTTTTATTTTTGCCAATTAGTAGTCTTGAAAAATAAACCAAGCACCCTCAGATCAGAAGTAACCTAATGCAAAACCCCTGTTTTACTCTTGCCTATATCTCCTTAGAAAACAACCTTAGGAAATTTAATGCTGTAGTTATACTTACTCTCCATTATTCTCTTTGGTGTAGGTCAGGATGAACAAAAGGAAATCACCAAAGAAGGTTAACTACCAGTGATATATCTTAGTTTACATGTTTGTTTATTTTCCCAATCATCACGAGGCTTTTTTTCCCCCAAAATCTTGAATGGGTTTCCATTTATCCTAATTTTTTTGAAACCAAGAGAGGAAATATCTAAGACTTTAGGGAACAACCTGGAATCTCTCTGAAGTTGCTGTTGCTTCGGGATGGGGAGCACAGTAGAGAGTAGCACACATTTACTGCTAATTGGGAGATTGAATTCATTATCCCCCCCACGATGTTCATCAATAAAATCCACCCTATTGTGATAGGATAACCTATGGCTATTTCTAGACCTCGGGAGGTCTATCTCTCATGGTAGATTACAGCATTATTCTAGTGCTGATGGCCTTAAATTTGTCTGGACATTACTTACATTATAAGTTAAGGGATTTTAGGGTGAAGATTTAAGAAAGAAAATTCTATAGGAGCATCAAAGTTACACTGAAGACCTTAAGTCATTTAGTATGCATACTTTAGACAAAATAAAGGTATTCAGAAGGTCTCTATCACAGATGAAGTACCATTCCAAAGAATTCTCTTTATGAAGCATGGCCACTTGCTGTCCATATTTGTAAAGTTCTGTGTTGCTTAATCACTCATCTAATCTTGCCACCCCTTGTCAATTTTTTCCACTTCAGTTGTTTCTAGGAGCTTGCTTTTTGTTTTTACAAAGATATTCTGTCTCCTTGAAAAGGATTACCCCTATTATGTCCTTAAGGTGTCCTGTCTCTTTAATAAGATGAGGCTCCATCATTTCGGGACAGTTTCTCAGATCTATTCTTTTCCTTATAGGTTTCAGTCACATTTCTCATTTCTCTGTTCTGTATAACTTAGTTTCATGTCTAAAATCTGGTTATTTGGTAAAGAAATAATCTGATAAGAGAAAATAATTTTTGGAGTTGCCATCAACATCCTATTTTTTTCTCATGTACACCACTTCAGTCATGGAGAACTAAAAACACAAAATTCCATAAAATCTCACCCTATTTTAATATACTTAGTTGTTTGTTATGCAAATTGTTTTCATAATTGTTATCTCAATTTTATCCTCTGACAACCCAATGAGGTTTGCCTACCTCAGTAAGCTATTGAATTGAAAGAACTTTGTAAACATGATATAAATATATAAACAGCATCTTATTTTACAGATGAGGAAACAGGCTCTCAACACATATGTGACTATTGTCAAGACAGAATAGGAAAGAGGGGAGGGAGGAAAGGAGAGAAGGGTTTCTTAAGTGTCTTCTGTGTACTAGGCACCATGCTAAGCACTGAAAAATAACAACTAACATTTATGTGGCTCTTACTATGTGACAGGTACTACTAAGTGCTTTCCAATTATTATTTCATTTGATTCTCACAACATCCCTAGGAGGGAAGGCTGCGCTATTATCAACCCCATTTTTCAGATGAGGAAACTGAGGGAAATAGGGATTAAGTGACTTGCCCAGGGTGACACAGCTAGTAAATATCTGAGTCTGGATTTAAACTCAGTTCTTCCTGACTCCAGACCCAGTGTTCTATGCACTGCCTCATCTAGCTGCCCCAGTTTTCTCTGATAAGGGAATGTTTACTCCACCACCACTTCTACTCTCAGTTGAATAAGTAGGGAAAAGAGAACTGTATGCAAATTAACATCAAAGAGAAAGGAGCTGAAATAGGAGAACCAGAGACCTTATGTCAAAGTATAAGGTACAGATTTGATCCAAGAAAGAAAACGAATTTGAAAAACTTGTTAGTTCATAATTATCAACAGATTCTGAAATCAAGGTGAGCTTTTTTAAAAAACTCAATCAACCCAGGCATGAATATTTTCATCATTAATGAAATTCTTCATTTCTAGGTTTCTATTGTTGTTAAATTAACACTTTGAATATCATTTGACAGACAAGTAAAAACTCCATTTCAGATCACAGAGACAGAAGATTCACAATTTAATTCTAAAATAGTACTCTGTACCCTTTTGGATATAAAGGTCGTTATTTTAGTTATCTCATATGAATCAAAGGACCAGTAAGGGTACTTGCTTTAAGAAAGTTACCACATCTGCTGTATCAAGGAGATACAATGCACAACAAATTTGGCATGTCACATTGAACCCAAAACAATACTCCAAAGTTGGCAGGCTGTCAGTGATTGGGGTCTTAGCGACACTGACCAGAACTGGCAGAACTAGATTCCTAAAATACTATGGTTGTGAAAGTTTACTTGTTTACAAATGGCTAAAACTAGAGTCAGTAGAGGACTTTGCTATAATGCTAGTGATATTTTCAGCTAATCTTTATAGGCTAATACAAGGATTTTTCAAAATTCTTAAGTTTATCATGTTGCCTTTATGGTTATTGAAGACTAATGAGTTCAGTTAAAATAATTGACCAAATTAGGCAAAAAAAAAAAAAACAAAAACCAAAAAACCATACATTGGGGTTTGACTATTGTGGAATTAGTCAAGTAAGCTACCTGAATCTAACTCCCAGAGGCAATGTCCTCTTGTGGAAAGGAGGAGGGATTTATTTAGGCAAGAGACTTGGTGTCCAAACTAGGCTCTGAGACTTGGTATATGACCTTTGTCTTTCTATTCCCAGCACTTCAGAGAAGGCCTGGCCACAGAGTAACATTAGCTAACATTTATATAGCACTTTTAAGTGCAAGACATTTTACTCATGTTACCTTATTTGATCCTCCCAACATTCCTGGGAGGTAGGTACTCTCATTTTATAGGTGAGGATACTGAGAATGAGAGAAAGAGGTAAAGTGACTCTTCCAGGGTTATATAGTTAATGACTAAGGCAGAATTTGAACTCAGGGCATCTAGTCTTTAAGTCTAGTACTATATTTATTGAACCACTTGGCTGTGTCATACTAGGAGTATATGTTTAATAATGCTTGTTGATTGTTTGGTTGATTGATTTATCTTGGGTAAATTGGAACTTTCTAAAATTGGATGTCCTCATTTATAAAATAAGGATAATAATAATTATATTGCCTCCCTTAGAAAGGGAACATGAGGGAAGTACTTACACACCTTAAAGCAGAAAAGGGGTCCATGAGGTTGAGCCAAAATAAAATAAATTTTTAAAAAAGAAAAAAAAAGAATGATTTTTTTAAAAAAGCATATAAAAATGTGACCTATGTCTGGCATAATTGTAGACCTAGGAATCTATTTAAAATCTGCTTAAAGTGTAATGCCCAGTTAAAGTATTAGTCCCATCAGCTATCAGTTGAGCCTGATTCTTCATTTAATTTATTCCAAGAACATTTATTGAGGGTTTACTATGTTTGTAGCACTATGACTATCAGTAATCGTGTGTTTAAGAGAATGAGTGCTATCACAGTGAAAAATGGGAAGAGGAAGCAAAGAAAAAGGGACAAGTTACAAATCTTAATGGGGGTAAACTATTAAATTTCAAAGAAAGGCTGATTACAGGAGGTACAGTATAAATTCTGAAGTTTTGCAAATTATTCCTCTCAGTCATAATAATGGAGTGGGACCTTGTTATTCCCAATCAACAGAAGAAGAAACTTCAGCACAGGTCAAATGACTTGGCCAGTGCTGAAAAGGGATTCATCTCAAAGATTACATTAAACTAGCCTCCAGATCTCTTCTCAGATTCTGACTCCCTCAAAATATAAACAGTATATTACAAACCCTGATTTCCTGCCAAGATCATGCAACAACATATGCCTTATTTCATTACAATACATGGAGTTTATATTGGAGCCTCATATTTAAAATCACTTAGACTAATATGAGAGTATCTGCAACACTGTTTTTGTTTTAAAATAGATCTTCTGAGTGCTTTTTGAATATTATTTCTTCCTACAACTCCCAAGAGATAGGTCCAGATTATTTATTCTACTTTGACAAGAAGGTTAAGTAGTTTCCCCCCTTTCAGATGTATCTCTAATAGGACCAAGGTTATATTACAGAAAACAGAGAACTTCAGAGATGAAATGGACCTCAGGTTATCAAATTCACCACGACCACCCCCATTTTACATATGAGAATAATAGAGGAAGTGACTTACCTAGGGGTCACAAAACTAATAATTAATACAGCTTCAAGGAGAACTTAGTAACTTAGGTGCCATGGCCTCATAATGAGATCTAAACTTCCTTGGATGGGTTCTTGGACAAACTGACCCTTCAAATGAATTCTGAATTTCAGTTATGTTTATGAAAAATCTATATTTTTTCATTATGTGTCAGCATTGTTAAACAAGTTTGTTTTCTAATCAGTTTCTCCCAGAATGAATTCTTATGCAACTGATGATTTTTTTCCCAAAATTTATCAATACTTAAAAATTTTTTTTCTAGTAACAAGTCTTAAAAACATTAATATTTCCTCACTACCCCAATTAAGTAAAATTTAAAGCCCCCTAAACAAATCTTCCAATACATATCTACATAGTTCGGTAAAACAATTCCCATGTTAGCCATGCCTGAAAATGTATGTCTCTTTCTGCCTTTTAAGTTCATCATCTCTCCATTAGAAGGTGAATAGCATGTTTTATCTCCATTTATAGGCTATCATTGTTTTGGTCAAAGTTCTAAAACCTTACAAAGCTGTTTTTATCTATAATACTATTATCATTGTATAAATTGTTCTCTTTATTCTGCTTACTTAGTTCAGCATCAGTTCATAGACATCTTCCCAGTTTCCTCTGAAATTGTCCATTTCGTTATTTCCTATGGCACAAAAATATTTCAATTTACTCATACAGCACAATTTGTTTAGTTATTCCCCAATAAAAAGACAGCTACCTTATTTCCATTTTCTGGCTACTGTAAAGAACTGGTCACAAACATATACACACAAATGTCTGTATACACACATTCTTATGTGTCCACACATGCGTATGATGGTATATGTGTGTTTGTGTATATAATATGTATGTGTACCCAACCAAGGAGAGTTTCTTTTTTTGTGCCCAGCCATACCTTGTCCAGGTAGAAGATCAGAATGTGTGCACTATAGAGGAACTTTTGTAGATGGATCAAAGGGACTTTGGAAAGACCACTGGGCAGGTGACTCTCAAGTATAGTGTTACTTGGTGGGAAAATTATATGTGACACTTCCTCACTGGTTAATCAAAAAAGTGTTAACCTATTTTCCCGTAAGCTTACAGAGGCAGCATGTGAGCCTGTATGAGCTGTTCACACTACTGAAGTGTCCCAAGTATCACATAGGATATTTACCAAACACACACTTTGACTTCCTGTGCTCCCCACCTTACTTCCTCTTTGTTGCTTCTGTATTCCCAGATCCATTTTTCTGACTATAGCCTGGTATCCTGATTTTGTCCTACATGCACTAGTTAACCCCTGTTTAGCTCTTCAGCAACAGAGGGCTACAACTTTCCCTCCTTAACTGTGATCTTTTATTTATCCAGAATATAAGAAGATAGATTATTTAAAGCAAGCCAATACTCTAACTAACCATATATACCAGATGAAGACTAAAAATTTTTAAAAAATTATGACATAAAATCCATCCACAAGACTAAATCTACTAAAATAATTTGGTCTTTGGTAATTCAAAATACAGTATTGAAATTTTCATGGTTTATATATTTATCTGTTTATAAATGGGTAAGCCTCAGGGAGACACTCTTATCATGGCCCCTAAGGTAACTCTGCTATCATTGTATTTTATACCTTTTCCAAATTTATGGCATATTTATGGATTAAATATATCATTTCCTGTTTGCTTGTTGTTTTTCTTTTTTTTTCCCATAAGAATAAGCTGTAAAATACAGGAGACTTTTGGACAGTTTATTGTATCTTCTTAACTAAGGGTGGTCCCCTCTGCCTATTACAGCTACTTCTTCAAAACTCTTCTAAATTACCTCTCATGCTTCTGAACATTTTCCAAAGTGAATCCTAATGTCTCTTCCTTTCTTCTTCTACTATCTTATGAAACTATCTATCTCTCTTCCAAGACTTTATCCTCTACCTATTCTAAGATTCAGCTAATTTTAGTAGGAAACCTTTCTAAAGGGTTACCAGAGACCATTAAAACTTTCTAAAATATAGTTTAATTCAGCTAAGTCTGATAAACATAGAGGAGGTACAGAGAGGTAATGCCTCATTTATACTTTATTGTTTGGGGATGAGATGCTTACTACATGAAAGTTAATTTTTCTAGGGAACTTAGGGAACTTAAATCCTTAAGCACTAAAACCTTTAAAAATTTTAACCAAATTGGGGATCTTTCCAAAATATTTTCTATTTTCTTGCCATCTTGAACAGTGCTTACAGAACACAACTTAGTCTTTTTTTTTCCTATGTAGCTCTCATTCTGGGGCAACTAGCTGGCTCAGTGGATAGAGTGCTGGGTTTGGAACCGGGAAGAATCATCTGAATGAGTTCAAATCCAGCCTCAGACACTTACTAGCTGTGTGACCTTGGGCAAGTCATTTTACCCTCTTTCCCTCAGTTTCTTCATTTGTCAAATGAACTGAGGAAGAAAATGGCAAACCATTCCAGAATCTTTGCCAAGAAACCTCAAATGAGGTCATGGAGAGTGGGAGAAGAATAAGCAACAACAAAAAGTTCTCATCATAAAGATCACTTTTCATATCATTCTGTAATACATGTATATACCTGTGGTAAAGAAACACAGTGAGCTTTTTTTCCCCTCTCTGACAAGACACAATATTAGTATGTTTTAATTTTTATGTCTGCTTTTAGTAGGTTTTTTCTTCTATTTCTTCCTTTTAGTGTTTGTCATTTCTTGTTGTGGCCAATCTATCTGCTCTTAATAGTTATAGTAAATAGCTAATTTACTGCATCCATCCTTCTATGGTCTTGGAAAACAGATCACCTCTCCCATCAGAATTGTGTCTGAAGTAAGGATAAGTGAGCTTTATTTAAGGGTATAAAACATTGTTTCATGAATAAAGTATAGGAGTTTAGATTTTTTTAATAGACAAATTTATTGAGTCTCACCTTACTCACTTGTTAGAAGCGATTTGCTCAAAATGTAATAGGAAGCCAGCAAGCAGAAGAGTAAGAGAAATGGCCTCTAGTAACTGTCTCCTTTCCTGAATGTAAAATCCTTCCCCTGCTTTTAAAGTATTTGCAATCATATTTTGTCATTAAGTTTGACTCCTTTTGGGAGGAATTGGTGTGAAGTAACACAAAATGCTTCATTGTTGTCTCTTTTAGATAGGAACTCCAGAAAGTTGGGTTTGTCAGTGCTTGAAATTTTGTTTACAGGAGCGGCTAGGTGGTACAGTGAATAGAGCACTGGTCCTAGAGTCAAGAAGACCTGAGTTCAAATCCAACCTCAGACACTTAACACAAAATTAGCCATGTGACCTTGGGCAAGTCATATAACCCCAATTGCCCTACCTTCCCCCCTCCAAAAAGCAAAAAAACAAAAACAAAAAACTTATGATAAAATTAAGCAATGTAAACTCTCACCATCCATTATAATGTTATCTTTGAGTCTTACTTATGACTCAAAGATGCTAATGTAGTGAACCATCTCCATACTGATAAATTATACAAAAACATTAGGCTAATTTGTTAGTCCAAATATAGAAAGTTAGCGCTGAGCACTCCTTGACTTCCATTTACTTAAAAGGCATCTCAGAGGAATTAGAGTGTAAATGCTGAAACCAAAAATAGTCAACTTTTTGTTCTCTTTGGATAATGAACACATTTTCTGATGTCTCTCACTTTTTTTTTTACTTTTTAAAATTACAGTTACTGGGAATTACAGTTATAGGCTGGGAAATAAGATATACAGGCACTGGGATATGGAGATTCATCTTGCCCTACTGGAAAGTTGGAAGGGGGCAGGGGGAGGATATAGCAGAGAGTAGATTGGGGGAGGAGGTATTCAGTGGGATCATTGTTTTGGGGCGGTGGGTAGGGGAAAGATGGGGAGAAAATTTGTAACTCAAAATCTTGTGGAAATGAATGTTGTAAACTAAAAATAAACAAATAAATTAAAAATGCACTATAAAAATAAAATAAAATTACAGTTAGAGTGCCCAACAAATCAGATGCCTGAAATACAGTCGGGGGAGTTGTAGCTTTGGGGAAAATTTCCTGCAGGAGTATCAAAAGGGAGTACAGATCAGTTTGATGATATTTTTTGTAAACAAAAACTTTTAAAATGACTCCCCAACATACTTTTGCAGTTAAGATATGCAATAAAGATATTATTAGCCTCTCCAAATTAAACAGAGGGAAATTCTCTTAAAAATTCACCAACTTTTGGAGAATCTCTAGTCTATGTTGCTCTTGCATAGTTCCTAGAGATTGCTTTGGGCTCTCATTTATCCAGGCCACTTTAAATAGACTGACAATGTAATAATAGTCTAGTAACAGAATGGAATGTTTAGTTTGTTCAAACAACTTGAACATGCTAACACATAGCATCATTTTTATAAATATTTACACACATGACTTCAAATAGTCTTTTTTGTAGTATGATGTCACATTGCTAGTCAGGTCAGGAGAAGGGTCACCATCCTGACTTTATCTCCAAGGGACTCTGTCCCCTATGGATTCTGCTCACCGAATCAAGGAGTAGTCTCTTAGGCCAAGACTAAGGGTGAAAGCTTTGGGTCATAGTGGGGCTCTTCACCCATAATGCCAATTTAGAGAATCATCATGCTAAGAATTTAGATTCAGCCCTGTATAGCAACATTACCAATGTTCTTTTGATATTTCTTATTTTTTTTAAAAAATATTTTAACATTCTTTTTTTTTTTAAATTGAGTTCCAAATTCTCTTTCTTCCTCTAACCCCTCCTCCAACTACTGAAAATGCAAGCAATATATGTGTGAAATCATGTAAAACATTTCTATATTAGCCATGTTGCAAAAGAAAGGCAAGAAAAGTAAAGAATGTGAGAAAATTAAACTTCAGTTTGCACCCAAAATTCTCTCTCTAGAGGTAGATAGCATTTTTCATGATGAGTATTTTGGAATTGTCTTGAATCATTGTATTAATCAGAGTAGGTAAATCTTTTACAATTGATCATCATGCAATACTGCTGTTACTGTGTACAAAGATCTCCTGGTTCTTCTCATTTCACTTTGCATCAATTTATATATTTCTTCCTAGGTTTTTCTGAAACCATCCTCCCTCATTATTTCTTATAGCACAGTAATATTCTGTCACAATCATATACCAAAACTTCTTCAGCCATTCCTCAATTGATGGGCATTCTCTCATTTTCCAATTCTTTGTCACCACAAAAAAGCTATTATAAATATTTTTGTACATATAGGACCTTCCCTTTTTCTTTGATTTCTTTGGAGTACAATCTCAGTAGCGGTATTGGTGGCTCAAAGGGTGTACACTACACAGTTTGATAGCCCTTTGGGCATGATTCCAAATCGTTATCCCAAATGGTGGTAGTAGTTCCCAACTCTACCAACAGTGTACAGTGTCCTGATTTTTCTACATACTCTCCAGCATTGCTAATTTTTCTTTTCTGTCGTTAGTCAATCTGATAGATGTGAGATGGTACCTCAGTGTTGTTTTAATTTGCATTTCTCTAATCTAATAGTGACTGGAGAGTATTTTTATATGATCATTGATAGCTCTGATTTCTTTTAAAAACTGCCTGTTCATATCCTGACCATTTATCAATTGGGGAATGGCTCTTATTTTCATAAATTTGCTTCAGTTCTGGTATTGCTTGTTGTTCATTGGCAAGAATATGAAGCACTTCCAAGTTTCCTAGCATGCTAGGCCCCAGAATTGTTTGTATTCTTTTTCCTGTATTTACAGACTATGTTTTGTTATATTCTAAAGTAAAATTTTGACATGGCGTTTGATTTTTCAGTTTAAACTGAATATGCTGGTATATTGTGACTCTACTATAAGCTACTAGACTAAAAGTTTGTTGACAACTTTGGGTATATCCTCCATGGCCTGATGTTATGCTGGGTATTTAATAACACCTAGCATTTACATAGATTTTACCAAAAAAAAAGAGAACTTTACAAATATTATTTATTTTTATCCTCACAACAAACCCAGGAAGGAGGTGCCATTGTTATTTCCATTTTGCAGACGAGGATACTGGGGCAGACAGAAGGTGAATGACTTGCTGAAGATCACAGATCTAGTAACTGTATGATGCTGGATTTGATCTCAAGTCTTCCTGACTTCAGGTCTAGAATTTTATCCATTGTGCCATTTACCTGCCTAGCTATATATAGTAAATGTTTATTACTGTTGTGAATGTTGTCACATTATAACTCTATGGAATGTGTAATATTTAAAAATATGTTGATTTCATATTAAGTTTTCTTTAGATTTAGGGGAATATGCACAAAAACATCTTTTCCTAGATTTCCACCCAATAATTCTAATTGTGACCTTTTATATTTATGTCATGTTGATACCTATGATGTACTGTCTCTTACTCAGTTAAAAAAATTATTTGTGTTAAGTTTTAGACAACTCAAGGGCTCCAAAACACGTCTGTCTTTAATATATAACAAAATCCTCAGTATAAGTAGTACAAATCTAGTGAAAATAAATCAGGCTTGAAAAGTCATCTGGAGGCCTGGCCTTGGAGTCAGGAAGGCCTAGGTTCAAACATTGCCTCTGACATACTGCATACTAAGGATGTGACTCAAAATCACTTAACCTCTCAGTGCTCCAGGAAATTATCTAAAATTAAAAGTGTCAGAAAAGTTGCAAATCTGTACAGGTGGAGGGAGTTTCTGCAGTGATAGTTCCCACATAGATGAAATCATAATGCAAGGCTAAATTAAATATAGACTCTGGGTTTTTCATTTCTTTAAATTAATTTGATAAAAGAAGAATTGAGTCTAGCCATTTATCTAATTAATGGATAAAATGATTTTGTGACTTTTCATCTAATTCTATAACTGGTTTAATTTGGATTCATTATATATCATATATAATATCATATATATTATATATATATATTCATCATAAGATAAGAACTTTTTTTTGATTGTCCTGAGATTATAGAGATAGCACTTATCAGTCCTTTTGCAAGTTAAAATATTTTGACACTGGAAGGACCAGTAGGGGGTAAGAAGATCTAAGAGTGTAAGGCCAATTTTTTTCATTTCATAATTATCCTCATATTAAGCCTAGTTCAGGTAAAGTAATTCAGCATATGTGTTGCATATTCAGTCAGATTTATCTCCTTTGTGTAAAAAAGGATAGTATATAGGTTTTCCTGAATCAGAACCATTCTGCACATGGTGTCAAAGAAATTTAATAACTTCAAAATCTCATGTCAAATTATGAATTACATAGGTATTCTTTCTCTCTGTTTTCTCACATTCTGACCCAGTTCTTTCCTCTTCTCTCTACATATAATGCCTAGATCTATATAGATCTAGCCCACTCTCCTAAAATCTGGTCCTGCTTCAGCAATTTCTTATTCGGTTTTCTGAATTGGATGTCCCAAAGGCACTTCAAACTATTTATTTCAAAAAGAAAGCTCATTATCTTTCCCCTTAAACCCTCTATTCTCCTAGACTTTCACAGGTTGCTATCATCTTCCCAGTCCCCAAGGCTCACAGCCTCAGTGTCATCCTCAGCTTCCTACTCACACGAGTGTGACCCCAGACAACCAATTTTTTCTCATGTCTTCTCACTTTTATCTTCACAACTTCACCTGTATACTTTCCCTCTTCTCTCCATTCATATAGTCACCATTCTGGTGCAAGCCAAGAATTTGCCTGGACAATTGCAATAGCTTTCTGGTTGGTGTCCCTTAATCAGCTCTCATTCACTCCAGTTCATCCTCCGCATAGTTGGCAAATTAATTTTTCTAAAAAGCAGATCTGACCCTGCCCCCTGCCCCTACACAACAAATTCTAATAGTTCCCTGTTACCTCTAAGATCAAATACACATTCCTTCAGAATTTAAAGTTCTTCATAGCCTGGCCCCTGCACACTTTGCATTCTTGCACATTACTCCCATGCATTCTCTGGTTCAGTCCTACTGACCTACTGGTCATTCTTCACATCTCTCATCCCTGTACTTCCACACTATCTATGTCTAGAATGCACGTTCTGCTCATCTCTGCCTCTTGGAATTTCTAGTTTCTTTCAAAAGCCACTTTCTATATGAAACCTTTTCCTGATTCCTCCACCTGCTAGTGCTCTTCTCCCCAAACTACTATTCAGTCAGTCTGTCAACAAGCATTTATTAAGGCCATATTATGTACCAGGCACAGCAATAACCTTGCAAAACATGTAGAAAGAAAAAAAAAATGTGGTCCCTGCCCTCAAGAAGGTGACATTCTAATAGGAGAGAAAACATGCAAATAACTATGTACATAAAAAAGATATTTAATCTTCAGAGGAATGTAATTATAGAGTGGTAAGGACTGGGAAAGACTTCTTAACAGAAGATGGGCTTTGAGCTGAGTCTTGAGGAAAACAGGAAAACCAGAAGCCAGAGGTGAGGAGAAGGAGAATTCCAGGCAGAGGAGGCAGTCAGTGAAAAGGCAGTAAGCTGGGATTGGAATTATGGGTGAGGAACATTAGGAAGGCCAGTGTAGCTGCACCCTAAATGATGTATGGGTAGAGTAAAATGTAAGAAGACTGGAAAGGTAGAAGGGGCCACCTTTGAAAGGCTTTAAATGCCAAACAGAGATATTGATTGTAGAGGTAAGAGGGAGCCCTTAGAGTTTGCTGATTAGGGAGTCAACATGATCACACCTGCTCTTTAAGAAAATTCCTTTGGCAGTTGAGTGGGAGAATGGATGGAATTCAAAGACATAAGGGTCCTTGCAATTATGAAGCTATTGCACAATAGCTGAGTTCTGAGAGAAAGGGAGATCATATATATATATATATACATATATATTTATAATATCTATATACATACATATATGTATATATGAGCCATAATTTGTATAGATTATATACATATATACCTATATAACATAAATATAACATTCATTTATTTTAATAACATTTTATTTTTACCAAAGTTCATATTAAAACAATTTAAAACATTTTAAAAATTCAGTTCTAAATCTTATCACGCTCTCCCACCTTGCCCTACCCACCCCCCCAAGATGGTAAGCAATCCTATACAGGTTATACACGTGCAATCATATAGAACATTTACATATCAGTCATTTTGTACAAGAAGACTCAAACAAAAAAAAAGGGAAGGAAGGAAGAAAAAAAGAAAAAAGAGAAAAACAGTATGTTTCAGTCTGTATTTAGACCATATCAGTTCTTTCTCCAGAGGTGGATGGCATGTTTCATCATGATTGTATTGGATAATTATCATATTCATTTATGTAATATATGTACATATATACATATATGCATATATATACATACACATATAGGTATACAGGGGGTACATTGGAACCAGCTTGAGAAAGCCAATTGTTAAATTTTCAGTGTGAACATTTACAACTCTGAAATCAGCAAATGCTACAAATCAAGGCTCTATGTACTGTTCTGTTAACTGTCTAGATTTTTTTGAAAGTGCTGCAGAGAAATCATTAATAATGAAGATTAAACTTAAAAGTATGTTGTTCATTACTTTTTTTCAGAACCTGCTGTTAAATACTTGCCAGATCACCCTATATGTATCTATCTCTCTACTTTTCCTCCTCAGTTAGAATGTACGCTCTCTGAAGGCAGGGACTGTTTACTCTTGCTTTTGTGTCCCCACTGTATAACATGGTTTTTGTTGTTGCTCATTCAGTTCAGTCATGTCCAACTCTTCATGACTCCATTTGGGGCTTTCTTGGCAAAGATATTGTAGTAGTTTGCCATTTCCTTCTCATTTTACAGATTGAGGAAACCGAGGCAAAAAGGGTTAAGTGACTTGTCCAGGGTGAGTCTTCCTGACTTTGTTCTGTTTAACATGGAATAGGTATTTAATAAATGCTTGCTGATTGATTAGTATGTATGGAAAGGGAAGAAGGGACACGAGTGAAGGAAAATAGTTGTAAACTAAAAATGCAGCAGTATAGAAAAAAGATGTTACCATTTCAAATGTCCACACTTGGCTTGTGTTTTTAAAGGAAAGCCTGTTGCTTCACAGGTTGCTCTCCCATATTTATTTTTATTTACTTTCAGTAAGTTAAAAACAGTTCTGTAAAGTTCTTAGAAATATGCTGACTTGGAGTCATTAGTATACCATCTGAATGGGGGCAAATCAATTTAGCTGAAATTCACTGTCATGGCCTCCCTTTCTTACTGAAACACAATGGAGTACTTTCCAATTCTATTGATCTTTCACCCCAGCAAACTCATGAAAAATGGGCAGAGCAGTGATCAGGGCTGGGTGACCAACAACAGAAGAAGCCCAAAAGATTTTCTTGCTAAATGTATCAACAAAAAAAATCAGTTTGCCTGATGGCATTTTTAGCTGTGTCAGGGTTATTTTTGTAGCTCTGAATGTTCTGTTTTCTTCAGCAATGGTTCCTTTGTGGAACCACTTTGAATTTGTATACATTGTGCCACTGCTCAGAATGTCCTCCATGCATGGGTGCTAGACTAGAGAACCCCTATTTCAGGAACAAGAGAAGAATGGAGCTTTTAGCTTCATAGAAAAGTCACTCAAACTGGAAACTTTGCCTCACTCATGGTTTTCAAGAAATAAAGTATTAATGAATGGAAAAAAATAAAATAAATAATGACTGCATTTATTGGGGGATGGAAAGAATATAGCAAAGGTGCTTATATTATGTCATGGACAAAAGAAATATAATTATTATGTAAACCTGCCTTTTCTATTCATTAGTCCTAAAGGGAGTGTCAGTTCATAAAATTCTCTTGGGAGAAAAGCCTGAACCTTATCAAGATTTAACTGGCTGGAAAGAAAACTTAGAACTGTTTTTATTAGTGAAGACTGTGGTGTAAAATCTTATCACTGGGACACAGTTTGAAAGACTTCCTGCATTTACTTAACACCAAGCTTGACATTGAGAACTAGAGTGGTGATGCTGTTACCAAGTACAGTCCATCCTTTGTTGGCTATTTTAATTATCTCATGGCATTTTGATGTGAATTATGTTTTGACCTTTTGCAAGTTGCTCTCATACTTCCTGAATAGTTAGCTAACAACAAGAAGTAGGGTTTATATAGTTCTTAGTTTGTAGAGTGCTTGACAAAGATTATCTCATTTTATCCTCACGACCACCCAGAGACGTACATTATTATCTTTACAAATGAGGAAACTGAGGCAAGTAGAAGTTGAGTGGGTTGCTTCAGATCACACAGCTAGTGTCTGAGGCAGGGTTTAGAGATTATAATGTTTTGAAGAAAGTTTTATTAGCCTATCCCTGTCTTTTAAGTAAGTTGTCAAGAATTATTTTCTTTTGATTTGAACCCCCCAGGCCATCCTGGCTCCAAGCCTAGCATTTGTTTTACTATGCGGTGCAATTTCTCTTAAAAACTGTCATTCATTCACAATGATTTGCTAAGAGTCATAAAGTGTCTAAATCAATCTCAATAGCCCTCAGGTTCAATAGAATCTTCCCTTTGGCTAAGTGCCATGAAATGATTGAAATGAAGAATATGTGTGCATATGCCAGGTACATTTAAAGAGCATGGAGAATCATTCCACAAATAAAATCATCACTTTTTAGTTATACCATGTATGTGTATATAAGTATTCTATGTGACTATGAATGTGTATTAATATGTATATAATGGGTGAGTGGTATAAGTAGAAAGAGATGGCTTTAGAGCCAAAGCTCATGGCATACTTTTGACATTTGTCAGCTGTGTGACCCTGGGTAAGTCACTTAAGTAATCCTATGTGATCTTGGGTAAGTCACTCAACTTAGTACCCTTTGGCCTAGGCAACTATACTTATATACATATATACAGTATATATGTATATAAGTATATATACATATATACTTATATACATATATACAGAAAAGATGTTGACTAGCATTGGAAAAGGGGAGTTTCATGTGGGAATATTCTATATAAAAAAAATCACTAGTTCAACCTTTCTCTCCTATGCAAAATATATGTATACTTAAAATTCTTCAAAACTTAGACCATTCATACCTTTCTAGTTTTCATAGACATTGTTTTATTCCATCAATATTTTGGTCTAACCTTCCATCCTAGACATCGGGCAGCTAGTTGGTGCAGTAGCCAGTTCTGGATACAGGAAGCCTCACCTTTCTAAGTTCATATCTGGCCCCAGACACTTCCTAGCTGTGTGACCCTGGGCAAATGATTCAATCCTGTTTGCCTCCGTTTCCTCATCTGTAAAATGTGCTGGAGAAGGAAATGGCAAGCCCCTCTAGTATCTTTGCCAAGAAAAACCCAAATGGTGTCACGAAAAGTTGGACATGACTGAACAATAACATCATAGACTGCTGTTCCTCATACCTAATTGTCCTCTTTTTGTGACATATTTTTCCAATGGTGTCCTTTGAGTTACTTCTTAGGCACAGTAGTAAGCGGTAATTTGTTGCATTCTACTCATGCCACCATGCTGTTTGGGTGACTCTAAATTTTAATTCTTTGGATGCTATTTTATGATTCTCATGCACAAAGCATCACTGCAAGAATAATTATGTTTTTAAAAAATGGACCTTTGTTTCAGGGAAAAGTTTGGTGTCACTGCACAATTTCCATTTCCTATTCTATTATCAGTATGAAAATCTTATTTAAATAGGCAGCATTAGATTTGTCTCAACTGCACACATCTCATTTTTTAAAAAAATAGTTTAATTTTGATTTTGATCTTTGCTCAAACAAAAAGGTAGATTGCCTTCACACAGCTCATTCAGAAAGATGCCCACATTGATAACTAGACATTTCCTTTCTCTTAGAATATAACCAATTCCATCTTTCACAATGATGTTCAGTACTCTCCAGATTCAGTGCCTTCCTTCTCCCTCTTTTTTTTTTTTGGAGAGGGGAAGGTAGGGAAATTGGGGTTAAGTGAGTTGCCCAAAACAGCTAGTTTTGTGTTAAGTGTCTGAGGTCAGATTTGAACTCAGGTCCTCCAAACTCCAGGGCTAGTGCTCTATTCACTGAGCCACCTAGACACCCCATTTCTTCTCCATCTTGGAGAAAGTATTTATGACTTATAGATGTGAAGCTTCTGTGTTGCATACAGATTTGATTTCTTTTGTTTTTTACTCAGGAACTTAGCTCCAACAGTAGCTTCCCTGATCACAGAACCCTACCCATCCCAGGAATACAGTATTGATGTTGGCTATGAGAATCATAAAAAGACTGGCCTTTCAGATTACAAAATCAGAATATGAGGCCCAGAAAGGCTAAGTGATCTGCCCAGGAGCAGAGTAAATCAATGGCAATTCTGGGGGTGAATTTCAAAGATCTTGACTCTTGTCCATTGCTCCTTTTTCTAAGTCTTTACTGATTAGGCTGAGTGAAATTAAAGCTATAACATGAGTTACCATAATCCTCTCCTAATTTCTTATACCTGAGATCTGCCCTTGTACTAAAACTATGGGAATTAAAAACAAAAAAACAAAATTTAGACTCATACCTCTGAAACATTTCTTATCTGTCCATACATTAGCAATTTAGAAAAAAATGTCCAGACATTTCTTAATTGACATATTTTATTCCAGTCCAGAGATCAGAAAGTTTGGTGAATCTATGTTCAGTTTTAAAATTTAATTGGAAATTAAAGATGTGTTGACTCAGTTGGAGAGGAAATGTTTTCATGCCAGAGGCTGTGTCTACACTGCATAAAGTGGAATGGGTATTTGACAAATAACCTGGCTAATTTTATCAACATAGATGGCCAAAGTAGATAATACAAGCCAAGCACCCACCTTCAACTGTATCCAAATAACTCCTTAGAAACCTGAGTTATCTGCTTTGGCTGTGGCTATCCATATCCCTAAGGCTAGCTGGGAAAATGCCAGATCTCCATTTTTCTGTGTAGAGACATCATCCGAAGCTGAGCCACAGATCATCATGTGAAGGCAGGGGTTGTACTTAGGAAAATCTAAGGGAAGGTTTTTTATACTTGAAGTCAGCATGTGCCTGAAAGCCAATGTGATATTAGGAGTGTTTGAATCTGCCTTCTGGTCCCAGCTTCAACAACTGACCAGCTGTATGTTATCGACTAAATGACTTCATCTCAGAGAATCTTGGTTGCTTCATGTGTAAATTAATGATAATAATATTTGTCCTACTCATCTAGTAGGGTGGTCTTGGGGAAAGTGCTTTGTAAATCATAAACTACATGCTACGTAAATGAAAATGTGTCCAATGCATGTAGACAACTCACTCTTCCATGGATTTATCTTGAAACCAAAATAACACACCTCTGAAGTGTGCTGTGACCAACTCATTCTTTTTCTGAGACAAAGATACATCTCTTTAAACTAGGCATCCTTAAACTAAAAGAGATTATCTTTCAGAGGACATTGTATTCTATACATAATGACTTTCAGAGCACTATCATTCTCACTGATTCTAACTAAAATAAAATCTGCACATTTATCACATATTAGTTGGTCCCAAGCCTTGACTGTTCCAGGTTTTTCACTTTAGTATCATATGATACTACCTCAAATACTCCCGCATAATAAAGAATTTAGAGTCTTAAGGGATTGACCATAGAAAAGCTACCTTCTGATCTCCAGACCTTTCTATATGTGCTGCTAATAGCCTACCCACAGAAATTACAGAGCATTTCACAAACTCCCAGTACATCCCTTGTTTTGCCAAGAGATGTAGTCAGGCTTCAGGCCCTGCCCTAAATTCTATAATGCTTGCCACCCCCACTGTTTCTTTTGGCAGGCTCTTCTACATTCCTGTGACTCTTTCAAAGAAGAAGCCTTAACTTCATTCCTTCTACAGTAGGATTTCAGATTATTCCTCTCTCCTTCAGGACAGATATCTTGCTTCAGGTTCATTTAGTCCCTTGGGGAAAAAAAAAATTTACCTTAATATATCTTGTAATGAGGAGATATACATATGCATGTGTGTATATAGGTATATACACACATGCATGTATATATATATTACATAATATACATATGTGTCTATATATTCATATTATTATCAGGAAGTATTTTTTCTTAAAATTGAGGTTATAAGAGTAACATAAGATGACTTTTTTTTTCTTCCCCAATGCAATGCTTGGTGAATTAACCACTTTCAATAACATTGAAGGAAGCTTGGACTGAGAACCAAAATTTTATCCCTTAAGGGTGTGTTGTCCTGACCAAAAGGGAGGAAATTCCACTTTAAAGTAGAAATTGGGTCAACACTACAGTAAGAGTCACAACCTAAAAACTTAGTATTTTTTAATATCATGAAGGTTATATGAAGTTTTCAATTTGGTCATATACTGAATTCCCTATAATCTATGTCTTTTATTTTCCCATGATTAGGTTACCTCTATCAGGCAGCTAACTGGGTCTGCTATAATAGGAACAGAAAAAAAAGGATTCATTATTTTTTGATTTTCATAGAGATATTAGAGAATTATAAGCATAGAGATTTTGCATTTGCCACTTTGGCTATTGTTTGTGCTTATGTTTTTGTTTGTGTGTGTGTGTGTGTGTGTGTGTGTGTGTGTGTGAGAGAGAGAGAGAGAGAGAGAGAGAGAGAGAGAGAGAGAGAGAGAGAGAGAGAGAGAGATGCCAGCAGTGGGGGAAAAGCACATTTGAAGACTGACTTCTCTAAAGAACTAATGAAGCAGGATATATTTCATGCAATATTTTTGTGAAGATGTTTTTCTATCTGCTGTTTTCGAAAGAAAAAGGGCTTGTATATATTCTAGGATGGGAGAGTGGATGTGTTTGCTGTTTCTTCCCTCTTAATTAAATGAAAAAGCCTCTGCTTACATCTGACCCCAGAGGTGACATGTGTAATTATCCTGGCAAAGGCCTTTTTTTTTAAGTTAAAAAGTGGTTGGATTGATGGGAGCAATTTAATTTCCAGTAGCTCTTTAAAATAAGCTTAATTTCTTGAAGGTTTTAAGGTGGCTTCTTCAAAGGCTTCTGAACAGGAAGTCATTTGAGAAGTTTTTCTTTGCTTAATTCAATACCCAAACTTGGTGGAAACCAAACATTTCTGGGATTTTTAAGTCAACAAGTTGCTCTATACTTGCATTAAGTGACTTGGCCAGTGTTAAATTTTGATTTTTTTTTTTTTGGAAGGGAGGAAGGTTAAGTTCTAATTTTATATTTGAGAAAACGCTATGGGATGTTTCATATTTGGTTTTACAAGCTTTTCTAATTGTGAAAGAAGAAAATGAAGAATTAAGAATTTTCTCTAAAACTTCTCATTTGCTTGTTATTGATGGGGGAAAAAACCTTACAGAAACTAATACTCTAGTGTAGACAAAGAACTGAGTGACGGAAAGCATATTGAAGAAGAATGCAAGAAAGAGAAAAATGTTGATAGTTCAAATTTTCTGATAGCTTCTCTGTAGCAGAATTTGTTCTCAATTTCATTGAACTCCAGTGGTTCCCTATTGACTCCATAAACAGATACAAAATGCTCTATTTGGTATTCAAAAACCTTTATAACTTAGACCCCTTGTACTCTTCCATTCTTCTTACTTATTCCCCAACACATACTCTTTATCCAGTGATACTGGCCTCCTGCTTGTTCCATAAACAAGACACTCCATCTCTTGTCTTCTGGCATTTTCTCTGACTGTACCCCATGCCTGGAATGCCCTCCCTCCTCATTTTTGCCTCCTGGCTTCCATTAAATTCTATCTAAAATCCCATCCTCTTTAGGAAGCCTCTAACAACCCCTCTTAATTGTAGTTCCTTTCCTCTTATTCATTTCCTATTATCCTGCATATAGAGCTTGTTTATAATTTTTTTTTTCTCTTGTCTCTCCCCTCAGATTGAAAACCTTCAAGGGAAGGGACTGTCATTTGTCTCTTTGTAGCCTTAGTGCTCAACATTGTGCCTGGTATATCAGTAGATGCTTAATACATTCTTGCTGACTGACAATGTGGCCATAGTCTGTTTTGTTAGCCTTGTTCTGGTAGTTTGATTTTCCTTGGGAGGTATATACTTGATACTGGAGTTCCCTTAGAGTTTGTTAAAAATTACTCTGAATTTATTTATCTGGTTTTTCCTGGTGGTTTATTTTCTATCACAGTTGCAGATACTCCCCTCTTCCCACCTTTTCTTTTCTCACAGATTTCCATTTTTCTCTCCTCTCTCAATGCCCAGGTTGTAGTGACATTGTGGATCCCTACATACTGATTTATTTTCAAAACATTTCTAAATACTTCAATGCTTGAAGAATTCCTGATTTCATCAGTATTTGTACTGCTTTTTACCAGTTCCGTTAGTTCCCTTCCTCTTTATATCTCAGTAAATAGTGTTAGGAAGTTGCTGGGGCAGAAAAAATTCATCATAGTACATATAACCAAACTGGTAATAAGTTTAGTTAAAAAAAATCTTGAGGGGCGGAGCCAAGATGGCGGAGTAGAAACAGCTCATCCAAGCCACTCTGCCCCCTGATTACGTTCCAACTATGTAAAAGGGAACTCTGAACAACTTCTGGAGCCCCAGCACCCACAGAATGACACAGAGAAGCTAACCTCCCGCTGAGGACAGCCCAGCAGCCCTGCAGGAAGGACCAGCGCAGTGGTCTGGGAGCCAGCAGCTCGCAGCGCGGGGAGCCGAGTACAGCCAAGCACCTGAGTTGTGGTTTTAGCCCCAGGGCGGCAGGGCCAGCAGCTGGCTGGAGGAACCCTGGTACACCAGCAGCTGTGGCAATTCCAGAATTATCAACATAGACATGCCTAGGACAAAGTGAGAGGTTAGTGCCCTATGGACTTTGGGACCAGTATTTGGGGGATGCGCCAGCTTCCTCCCCTGGGGGCTAGAAGCCGCTGAGGAGACATGCCATTTTGTAGTTTTCAGAGGCAGCTCCAGCTCCTGGCCTGCAAACTGTAGGGAGATCCAGCGATCAGTCTTGGGGGGTAATTGCTCTTGCTTTAACCGCCCTGGATCTGGATTGTGATCTGGGTGGGGAGGTTGTGGGTGGGTTTCCAACTTGCCAGAAATGGAAGTTGCCCCTGACACGTTTTGGACGAAAATTGCTCTATCTGGCCTTAAAGCCATAGTGTGGCAACAAGCCCCAAAGTCAAGTAATTAAGTGGCAACATGCAAGACAAAGGAAACAAATTAAAGAGAAAAATGCAACCCTAGACTCCTACTTTGGGGGCAAAGAGGGTCGAAGCATAGGGGAAGAGGACTGTGAGGTCAGAAGTCCTGCTCCAAAAGCCCCAGGGGAAAACATGAGCGGGTTGCAGGCCATAGAGGACCTTAAGAAGGTCTTTAAAAATCAAATAAGAGAAGTGGAGGAAAAATTGGAAAGAGAAATGAGAAGGATGCAGGAAAAGTATGAAATGAGGGTTAACAGCCTGACTGAGGAAAACAACACCTTAAAAAATAGACTAACTCAAATGGCAAAGGAGGCCCAAAAGGGCAATGAGGAGAAGAATGCCTTAAAAAGTCGAATTTGCCAGATGGAAAAAGAATCTCAAAAGTTCACTGAGGAGATTCATTCCTTCAGAGTTAGACTGGAGCAAATGGAAGCTAATGACTTTATGAGAAATCAAGATGCTCTTAAGCAGATCCAAACAAATGAAAGATTAGAAGACAATGTGAATTACTTTATGGGAAAAACCACTGACCTGGAAAATAGATCCAGGAGAGACAATTTAAAAATTATTGGACTACCTGAAAGCCATGATCAAAGAAAAAACCTAGAAACCACCCTTCAAGAAATTCTCAAGGAAAATTGCCCTGATGTTTTAGATCCAGAGGGCAAAATAGAGGTTGAAAGAATCCACCAATCACCTCCTGAAAAAGATCCCCAAAAGAAAACTCCCAGGAATATTATAGCCAGGTTCCAGAATCCCCAGATCAAGGAGAAAATACTACAAGCAACCAGGAAGAAACAATTTCAATATTGTGGAAACACAATCAGAATAGCACAGGACCTGGCAGCTTCTACACAGAGGGATCTAAGAGAGATATTCCAGAGGGCAAAAGAGCTGGAAATGAACCCAAGGGTCACCTACCCAGCAAAACTGAGTATTTTGTTTCAGGGGAAAATATGGTCTTTCAGTGGAATAGAGGACTTTCAAGCATTCTTGAGGAAAAAACCAGAGTTGAATAGAAAATTTGACATCCAGACACAAGAAGCAAGAGATGCCTGAGAAGGTAATCAGGGAAAAGAAATCAAAAGGAACTTATCAAAGTTGAACTATTTACATTCCTATATGGAAAAGCAATAACTGTGACTGATGATATCTTTCTCACTATGAAAATAATGGAAGAAGGGGGTGTGGTCATATGAATACATATGTGAATTTGTGTGTATATGGTTACAGTTATATATGGATAGAGGGCATAGGTTGAATTTGTTGGGAAGGGAGGATACTCAAGGGGTGAAATTATGAGATAAGAGAGGGAAGTGGCAAGAAGAGATGGGGAGAGACAGGGCAGGGTAAACTATCTCATGTAGAAGAAGCAAGGGGAAGTGGTTGCAAGGGAGGGGGAGAATAGGAAGGCAAAAAGGCAGAACCACATTCTCATTGAATTTGGTTCAGGGAGAGAATGACATACATACTAAATGGGATATCTCAACCTGCAGCAGAATAGGGGGAAGGGGGATGAGAGGAGGGATGATGGATGGGAGGGCATCCTTGGGGGGAGGGGAGGTTGGAAGTACCCACTATAGAAGAGGGACAGGATCAAGTAGGGAATGGACCAGGTGGGGGGTGGGATGAGTGGGAGAGAATTATAATCAGCCTTGTACAATATATCTACTATGATAATGTTTTGCATAGCCAAACATGTACAACATATACTGAATTATTTATCTCCCCAGAGGGAATGGGTGACAAGGGAGGAAGGAAATAGATCTGAAATTCAAGGTCTTAAGATTAAATGTTTCAAATATATATAAATACTATTATTAAAAAAAATCTTGAAATTACTGGAACTAATTTCAACAGAATTACTTAGAAAGCCTTGTGGACTCTACATGGCACTAGATGAAATTTGTTGGTCTGAGAGGTATGCAGGTACACGATGATTCAGGCAAATCTGATATAGAAAAATTCAGATTTATACAATAGTCAATTTGAGAGGTCATTGTTAACTGAGGAAAAGAACACACTCTGAGGTTCTAGCAAACTTATATAGGACATTTTAAAATGTATTTAATCTTGTAAAAATAGATTTTCTTCATTGTGGTGGAAGACAGGGGAGGGGCTCACCCTAGGCTCTTGAAGGCTCAGAAGGCAGAACGCAAAGCTGAGACAGCTATCACCAATCCAGAAATGCTTTCTGTATGGTAGTGATCAAACTGTGTGTATGTTGTTCAAGGACTAATGTAACTAAAGTTAGAAGGGCTTCTTATCAACAAGCAGGTGAACTACCAGGTGAGTCTTCAGTCCATGGCAACTCATTAAACTATGTGCATCAGGCAATAGAAGATTTTTGAGCCCCTGGTGAAGGCAGAACCACAATATATGAAAGAAACCCTTGAAGTAAGAGATGATGATCTGTAACCATCATTATCCAGATATGCATCGATGTAAACCTTCCCATTAACTATGTTATCCTATAAGATTCTTCTGTTAGTACTATCCCAAAGATAGACTCCAGCAATCTATGCTTAGCTTTGCTATTACACTTCTTGACTGTAAGCTCTCAAAGGCAGGTGTGGTTTCATTTTTGTCTAACAAAGTATCTGGTATGTAGTAGGCACTTAAAGGATGTTTGCTGATTGATCAACTCTCCAAGAATTCACAACAAGGAATATTAAGCTGACGCTTTGTGAAAGACGGAAAAGGAGTGAAGTTTCTTCCCTCCTTGTTTCTTTATAAGTGTTCAGAAAGTGAGCTAGGACTACGTTTACCACTAGGAACTTAATGGTCTTGGAGTTCCCTGTAGCTGATAGCTCTTGTAGCACTCACCCACCCACCCAAACTTGCTCCTAACTAAAGCACAGACGGTGTATTTAGGTATCCCTACTTGGATATTTTCTCCTTAATTATTACCTCCATTAGGGAATACCACAGCCCCCTCTAAACAACTGCTCCCATATTTCTTTCTTCTTTCTTCAGGGCTTGGCTCTTCCTATATTCTAAGGTGACAGCTAATTTGAAAAGTTGATTATACTAATGCTAGAGTGAAAGGAGACTTTTAGAGCTCCTTAGAATTGTCCCTTCATTATGTAAATCATTGTTATTAATTTTGTTCAATGGTTTTTGTGTTCTGTCTCACTATCAGTGATCCCTTTTTGGTGTTTTCTTGGCAAACATAATAGAGTGCTTTGCCATTTCCTTCTCCAGCTCATCTTACAGATGAGGAAAGTGAGGCATACAAGGTTAAATGACTTGTCCATGGTCACACAGCTATTAAGTATCTGAGGTCAGATTTTAGCCCAGGAAGATAAATTTTTATGATTTTATCCACTGCATCACCTAGCCATATCTACATGTAGGTCATACATGTACATCGTAGCAAACACCTTATGGAGACATTTTTTTCCCATTTAAAACAATAGATTCTAGACTAGTCCTACTAAGACCATGACTCCACCCTTTCCTTGAGGGAATTGGTCCTCTCAGTTCTGAAACCCTTCCTTAGACCTGAGCTGTCCAGATTGGTGAGTGAGCAAAGAAGGGCACAATCATTTAACCTACGATGTCATGCTTCACATTCCATCTAGTTATCTACTGCGAATAAGTAGAATGACTTATCTGCACATCTTGTCATTTATTCTGTTGCTGCCTCTCTTCTCCACACTTAGAATCCCTATGACTCCTGTAGCAGCAAGCATACCCAGGATGGCTGCTAGCACAGGTTCTTTGATTTGCTTTTCTAAAGGAAAGCAACTCAATAGGGGTTAACAATCTTACTTTAATCAAACTTATACATCAGTTACCTAGTTCAGGGGAAAAAGTCAGCACCCTGAACTTCTGAGAAAATACTAACAGAAGTGACAAGCAGACCAATTGATTCTAGTTAGTAGGCAAGGAATCAGGGAGAACTTCATGGAGAAGGAATCATCTCCATTGAGCCTTGAAGGATGAGAAGGAATTTATTAGGACTCCATTTGGGGACTGGATATGGTGCATAATATTTTTTCCCATAGAAAGCTCAATGTAAAGATCTTAGGGCAAACTTTAGGGAGATATTACCATAACATGGGACAAATGGACAAACATGGGAGCAGGCAGGACAAGATCAGAAAATGAGTATTATAGTTTGCCTGTAACATGAGTGCACAGAAAATGCCTAGAAAAACAAATTGAAGCCAGACTGTAGAGGCCCATGAATACCAGGCTAAGGAGTTTGTATTTATTCAGCAGGTCATGGTAAATCATAGTAAGCTACTGATGGATTTTGGTCTGAGGAATGATAAGGATAAGATCTATGGATTAGAATCAATCAATCAGCAAGCATTTATTAACCACTTAGTATGTGCCAGGAACTTTACTAAGCTCTGAGGAGATAATGAAAATAGTCCTTGACCTCGAGAAGCATATGTGTAGATAGAAAGTAACCTCAGAGAGGTTGGCACTTGCAGCTGGTGGAGTCCAAGGGGATACAGAGATGACTTCGCCATTGCTTAGTTTAAAGGATGAATTGTACTTCAGTCTGGAGGCAGAGAGAAGAGTTGGGAGGTTATTACAGTAGTCTAGGTGAAAGGGAATAAGGGAATGAACTAGGGCAGTAACAATGTGAATAAAAGGAAGGGGGAAGTGGTTAAGCACTATGGTCAAGGAAATTCCTTAGTCACTGTGAAGCCACATAGTTGGGTAGGGTGTCAGAAGTATTCTGGAGCTAAAGAATAAGAAATTCACAGGGCAGAATCATACATGAATTAATTAGGGAAAGAATGATTTCTTTTCTACAACATTAAAATTTAGGAACATTCTGTAATCCTTCAAGGAGCATTTGTCAACTCCCTTTAATGGCAGAGAATAACAACCATTTCATGCCTTAGCAGATGATTTCACAAATTGCCATGGTCAAAAATAATCCATTGTCTGATGACCAGTTTTCTAGCAATAAGCCTGCCTCACTAGTGCTATGATGACCTTTGGACAATAGACACATAGTCTGACTAATAATAATTGACTTTTCAAATACAGCTAAAATGCAGAATGCCCTAATAGTCTTAGCATAATTTAAGTTTTAGTAGTAATAAGGTTAAAACTGGGGGCGGCTAGGTGGCGCAGTGAGTAAGAGCGCTGGCCTCGGAGTTGGGGTGACCCGAGATCGAAACCGGCCTCAGAAAATGAGCACCCACACATAAATAATGACTAGCCGTGTAACCTTGAGCAAGTTACTTAACCCCAATTGCTTTAAAAAAAAATAAGGTTAAAACTGCACTAAGCCCCTTGGAACACTCTGTATTAATATTATTGTTGTTCAGCTATATCAGTCATGTTCAATTCATTGTGGCCTCATGGACCATATTGTCTATGGGGTTTTCTTGGCAAAGATACTGGAGTGGTTTGCCATTTCTTTCTGAAGTAAATTAAAGCAAAAAGAGGTTAAATGACTTGCCCAGAGTCACACAGATAGTAAGTGCCTGAGGCCAGATCTGAAATCAGATCTTCCTGATTCAAGATCCCTTCCCAGTGCTCTATCCACTGTACCAACACCAACAACAGCAACAACAAAAATCACCCAAATCCCTAGTTGACTAGTGGCTTGGTTGCCAAGTCCTGAATTAGCTTTTTGTGTAATGAGTTGAGAAACAGCAAGAGAAGTTTGAGTCATGTTTAGCATTTTTTAGACCCTGTTTGCTGATTTCATTATCAAAGTAAACTACATATCCTTAGTATCTATTACTGCACCCCAAACCTCAATTTCCTCATCTATAAAATGAAAAGCTAATGTGCAACTGCATATTAGAAACAAAATTAAGAACCCAAACTCCAAATTTTGAGCTCTGTATCCAGAGGCAGCAGCTCTAAGATTAGTGAAGTTTGTTATGAAAATCCAATCCTAGACTCCGAGAGTCCGGAAGGACCTCAGAGGCCATTTAATTAGTTCTGTGGTTAACAGCACCACCAAGCTATGGCTCCTCCAACATTGGCCTTCCAGAGCCTGGAATGTCTTTAAAGCTGGAAATAGTTATGAGGCTGATAACTTTCAGATAAGTCAAAGAAGGAGCAAGATAGAGATGAGCTAAAGAGTTAAAAAAAAAATTACACTTTCGTGCTATGATTGTTTGGTTCTCCATGAAGAAGAAAAATGGTGGTTTTGATTTGCTAGAAGTGTTTATAAGGGACTAATCTTAAATTTGTAGGCTGTACAGTTTGATCATCAAAGGGTGGGAACCTATAGCCTCAGGGCCACATGTGTCCTTCTAGGTCCTTGGGTGGCCTAAGACTAACTTTTACAGAACAAATTCTTTTATTAAAGGAATTTGTTCTGTGAAGTTTGGATAAAGTCAAAGGCTGTGCTTGAGGACCTAGAGGGCTACATGTGGCCTCAAGGCCATAGGTTCCCCACCCATGATTTCTAGTCTAATTCTTCTATTTTATTTCATTTTCAAATTTAATTTTATTATTTTTTTCAACTAGCAGAAATATTTTTCTCCTTCCTGCTCCCTCACTGGAGGGGGATGGGAGGTGGGAGGGGGAAAGGAAGAGAAAGAAGGAGGGAAGAAAAAGGAAGATTATAACAAATATGCATATTCAGGCAAAACAAATTCCCATATTGGCCATGTCCAAAAGTGTATCTCTTTTTTTTTTTTTTTGAGGGCAATTGGGGTTAAGTAACTTGCCCAAGGTCACACGGCTAGGTTTTTGTTTGTGTGTGCATTAAGTGTCTGAGGCCAGATCCGAACTCAGGTCCTTCTGACTCCAGGGCCGACGCTGTACTCACTGCGCCACCTAGCCGCCCCATAAGTGTATCTCTTATTATACATTTCTGTCCTCATTTGAGTCCTGTCTTATCAGAAGATGGGTACCATGATTCATCTGTTGTCCTTTGGAATATTATTGGTTTGACATTTTGATCAGTAACTTCTTCCTTTTGTGGATGAGGAAGCTGGCCCAAAGGGCAGTGGCTTTCCCAAAATTTATCTCTGAAACGTCTTTTGTGTTCATTTCCACTTCTCTGTTTGCACCATCACTATCTAAATTTGTAGTTCATTCATTCATTGTAATGCCAAGCAGAGGCAACTTCCAAGGTTCAGAATACCAGCATAATAACTCTCTATTTTATTCAGTGACAAATTAAGGCAAAGCATTCACAGAACAGAGAAAATCAAAATATAGCATTCACCAAGTGTGATTCAATAATTTCCAAATATTACTCCACCCCTGGGCAGTACATTCATTTAGTTAATCACAAAGTCTCTTTTCTCAAATGGAGATTACTTTCCAATCATAAACAAAGTACATTCATTTGGTCAGTCACTGAGCACAAAAAAAAAAAGTCAAAAGTTTCCCACCCCTGGATCACAACTGAATTACAATTATCATCAGTTAAAGGCCAAGCACCTTCTCAAAAGGGGCAGTGGAGAGCACAAAGGCCATCCACCCCTGAGCTACAACAAGGTTAAGATATCATCACAGCATTTAATACCCAAGGAGAGGTCTTTTCTTCATCTTGACCTGAAACAAGTTCTCAGCAATCTATGTTCCTGGGGAGAGAAAACTTAACAAAGCCATAATATACATTGCCAGTGTCCTCATCAATTCACTCTCTGCCTGCAGAACAGTTTCAGAACCCCAGAAAACATCAGCAAGACCCTCTTCCAGGATTTCTATAAACATACAACAAGAAAATCCTTCTTTGGGGCTTCTAAACCAACAGCAAGTTTCCAGGACCTCTGCAACAACAGCACTGTCCTTTACCAGCGGACGAATCTGGCGAAACAACATAAAAACAGACAAGACAAAATACCAGCATCACAGCCATGTCTCCTCAGTCCTTGGCAGCTCTAGGTGGCAGCTCTCAAAAGTCCTGGGCAGCTCCAACTGGTCCTCAGCAATCCTCTCTCTCTCTCTCTCCCTCCTCACTGCTGCTCCCAAAAGTTCTTCTGGCCTCTCTCTGCTTGGGCTTTTCTATAAGTTCACTGCATCAGTTCCTCCCAGTTCAGCCCTTTCTCTTCACATCAATAAGTCCATCCGACAAGTGGGATTCACAAGCTCTGGGTTTCAACACTCAACCTGAAAACCAAGCCAATACAAGGGGATCTTTAAATTCCATTATCATTATATTCATTCAGAAAACATTTATGTTCATAATGTTTGCAGAACATCTTTCTCTGGTGCTTGGGGAGATACAGAGTTTAGAAATGACAAAGTGTCTTGTTTCATAGAGTTTTCCATTTTATAGGTTTCTTATACACCAGTACAGATAACAATAAACAATTGCATGGTGAGTACCTCAATGCCCCTTCCTACCCTTTTAGTGTTCTTAATCTTTCTCCCTGCTCCATGTGCTGTATGGTCCAGTGATGATGGTTTTCTTGCTATTCTTAGAACACATGATCCCTTCTTTCCTATCTCTGTGTATTTTTCACCGTCTTTTCTCAGTGTGTAGAATTTACCCTCCTCATCTGCATGTCCTGGGTTCCCTGACTTCCTTCCAGTATCCATTATAGTCCTACCTTCTGCAAGAAGATTATCTCCAATTATTCTTGCATATATCTTGTTCATGTAGAGTTGTTTTCATGTTGTCCTTACCACCACCCCACCCCCATCAGACTGTTTGCTTATTGAGAACAGAGACCAGTTTTTCTTTTTCCCTCTTTTTGTATCTAGTACTTAACAAAACATATGGAACATGTACTTAATAATTACTTGCTGAATCTCTGCCCCTTCTGCCTGTTGAATTTCTAGCCACTCTTTAAAAACCCACTTCCACCATGAAGTCTTCCTTGAGCCCTTCATCTATTAATGACTATTGCCTTTCCCCATATAATAATTTGTTTGTACTTCTTGTGATCTTTTTTTTTAAATCAGAATTATGATTTTGTTAATATAACAAACACCTGCTAAAAACATCCTTCTAATGATGTAAACCAGAGGTTAATAAAGCATTTGGAAAAAAATTCCTTCTGCAGATGAATTTCCAAACTTCTGCAGTTTAACAACTTGGAGAATAGTCTAAGCAAGTGATAGTTTGAGTGACCTACCCATGGTCACACCGTAAATGTGTGTTTAGGGACTGGTTTAAAATATATGTTTTTAGAACCTTAATTCTGGTCCAACATCCATTCTGTCTATCTTATGGATATACTATGTATAACTTTTTTTGCCTTTTGGAGGGCAATTGGGGTTAAGTGACTTGCCCAAGGTCACAAGCTAGTTTTTGTGTTAAGTTTCTGAGGCCAGATTTGAACTCAGGTCCTCCTGACTCCAGGGCCAGTGCTCTACTTACTGTGCTACCTAGCTGCCCCTTGTGTTACTTTTTATTACTATTATTTATTAATGTATCAGATCTCCCAATGAGACTATGTGGTCCTTGAAGACAAGGACTGTATCTTATCTGAAGTATGTGTTTTCTTAGCCCCTAGCAACATATTCTCCATATAGACTGTACTTAATAAATGTTAATTCATACTTTAAAATTTTTGCCACATAAGAGAGATTTTGGAGAAATATAACCATTGATTTCATTTATAAATTGTTAGATTAGAAACATTTGTGAGCATTTGACCAAATGACACATGGGGTGACACATTGCTTACAATAAAATGACCATCTTTGTAAAAATGAGAAATAAAGGAAATAATCTTTCCCCTCCCACACAAAAAGTTGCCTACTGAATTTTAAGTATAGTAGAAGTGATAAGATCTGAAAAGCAAGAAGAAGGAAGAGAGTGGTGAGGATGGCTAGCATCCCTAGCAATAACAGTGGGAGCAGAAGTTATGGCCAAGAGGTTAGAAGGTATGATGGGGATGGGGAAGCACAGTGAACAACCATAATGGAATAGCCATGGAGTTGAGAAATAGTCATTCAGAAAGCAAAGAATTCAATTCTGTTTTAAAAGCATTTGTTTAGTGCCAATGCTGTGCCAGGCATAAAGAAGAGTCAGTGAGGAAGAGAGAAGATTTACAATTCTAGAGAGGCAAACAATCAATCACCTGCACTCAAGGGTGAGTGGTGGTGCAGTCAGTGGAAGGCATGAATGTTAATATAGGCTTGTGGGATAGGGGCAGGAATTCCTGTTTTGCACCATGACAAAGTAAATCATTCAGTTCCATGTCCCATAAAAGCTGCAACTAGGACAGTATAAATGAAGGGGGATATATTAAAAACAATTAAAATAATCAGAATCAAACCCTTTGGTTTGACAAATTTGCTTGTCTTGAGCAACTTATTCATTCCCTTGAGGGAGTTTTATTGTGCTTTGTCTTCAGAGCTACATGCAGTTTTCTCTTTTTGTCTTTAAGATGTATTTTCCTGAGGTCACTCACAGTAGTATCCATTGACCTCATTTGGTTTGATTTCCTCAAAACGGGTAATTAGTAGTCACCACAAACACAAAACTTCCAAAGATGAGGCTTTGGGGAAATATAATCATGATACTGGAAAGAGAAATTCTCTCTTTCTGGAAGACACTGTCATAATATCTTTGGGGTTGGATTTTTATGTTTGGATTAAACAAAATATCAGAGAAAGCTATTATTTATATTTAAGGATTTATATGTTTTAAAATTAAACAGGAATTAATAATCTTTTGAGTCATAATGTGCCATTGAAATTTACAAATAACCTACCAGCTTTCAAAAGGAAAGTTTTTTCTAAGTAATAGATATTGTTACTCAGAAATTTGAGCTCCCATATAGTTCATATCTAGAGCTCATAGGGACCTCATAGGCCTTCTATTCCAGTCCCCTCATTTTACAGAGAAGAAATTGAAAGGATTTATAAAGAGTTTAGAGTAGGGTCAGAAGAATCTTGGCACAGAACCAGTTTTTAAAAATAAATTGAATAGGATGGGTGGGGCTCAGAAATGCTGATTCTACTTATTTTGATCTGGCTTCTAAATCTTCCTTTCTTACTTCCCATTTTACTTGTACTTTGGTATCAGCCTCAGCTAAGAGGCTAAGAATACACACACACACACACACACACACACACACACACACACACACACACACACACACACACACACACACACACACACACTGTAGATAAGACATAGTTCCTTTCCTCTCAGAGCCTATAGTCTCCTGGGAGCTTAAACACATTTACAAATTACTATTAAAAAATAATACACAGGGGCGGCTAGGTGGCGCAGTGAGTAGAGCGTCGGCCCTGGAGTCAGAAGGACCTGAGTTCGGATCCGACCTTAGACACTTAACGCACACACAAATAAAAACCTAGCCGGGTGACCTTGGGCAAGTTACTTAACCCCAATTGCCCTCCAAAAAGCAAAAAAAAAAAAAAAATACATGATAAATGCTAAGATAAGTAGAAAGGTATAATGATATTGGACCAGAACTAAGGTTAACACCAGCTGGTAAACATACATTGCCTCTGACCATGGGCAGGTCACTTAAACTCTCTCTTGCTCAGGCTACTCCCTAAAACTGGAAGGGTCCCTGTTTTTACACTCTTTTCTTTAGCATTCATGATTTCTGCTACTATATTGTTGTGAAATGGCATCTCACATTTAATATTTGCTGATTTAACATAAGTTAATGACTTTAGAAAAAAGGACAATTAATTAACTTAAGAATTACCCTCTATAAACAGATAAATAATCAGGATAATTATATATCTAGCACATATTTTCCAGAATACAGTGAATGAAGTTAGATTTTTGTAATACATTTGGATTTTACTCTTGCATTTTTCATTAGGGAGCCAAAGTTAGTCAATACTTTAATATGTGAATATTTTTTCTGTTTGATCTAGGCATAAGCCATAATTTAAAATAACATTTATTTGTTAGAACTGAATTGTAAAACAGGATAATTAATGAAGTTTCTAACCATTCCCTGCTGGGCCAATGCTTAGATTCAGAGAATCAAATCAGATTCTGAATGTAAAAGCAGTTATATAAAAAAAGAAATGGTGTTGTTATTATTTAACATATAAAAGTATCATCACCCGCAGCTGATATATGCAGGTTCGGGATTCTAAATAGAGCTTTAATGGAAAGAGGCAGTGAGGTATGGTAGATAAAGAACTGACTTCAAATCCAGTAATATCTAGCATCAAATCTGGACTCTGACACATGTTAGCTGTATGACCCTGGGCAAGTCACATAACATTTTGTTCTAGGCAACTTTCCAAGAGTATAAATTTTAGAAAAAGTGCCTACTTGGATTAGAGGGGTCCTTAGGTAAGGGTAGATAGATTAAATCTGATTCCCAAATACTGATTAAATCATAGGTGTAGTCCCTATCTGATCAGAGGATCCAGAGGTAGATAGGAACTTAGAAATAATTTAGTCCCATCCTCCACATTGAAATCGAAGCCCACAGACAATAAGAGACTTGCACAAGATCCAACAGGTAGTAAATAGATCATATGAATATAAATCTATATATCTACCTACACATAGATATAGTTATTCATCATATATTGATCTATATATATATATAGATAGATAGATAGATATAGAAATTGATGCAGGTTTCAGATATATAAGCTTTAAACCCAAACCCTCTAGCTTTCAGACCCTTTGTTTTTCTACTACATATTACTTCTGTTAAGTTCTGAAAAAGGACATGTAAAGAAGACATAGAGCTCTGTGTGTTCCTCTGATTATTTTGTTGATTCTGGTTCCAAAGGGACTAAATGTTTTCCAGGTCTATTCTACTGCTAGATGCTATTATACATAATGATACTTATTACTTTCTAAGATGAAATGGAGGTAATGCTAGTCATCAAAATTTTCCTTTAGTAGATTTTCCCACTAATTTAGGTGCTGTTTCTTCCCCTTCCCCTCAAATTGCAGGTGGTGTATCTTGCTGTATAAATAGATGTCTACCTTATAAATGCAATGAATGCTTTAAAAGGTAACCTAGGCACCCACCCACACCCTGACACAGTTGATGTCGAATTATTTTCTAGCTGTGGTTAAGCATTATGTAAGAGGGTGCTGGGGGGGGGGAAATAATGTTATGAGCAAAGGTAGCTAGCTGTCCTAGGAGCCAAGGCTTGCTGTTCCAAATGTAATTCACTTGTTAAACCATGAAATCTGGCTATTAGTAACTAAGTTGGTTTTAGTTCCAGCAAGAATCCAGGATTTAGTATATTAGCAGAGTAGTAGCTCAGTTTCCTATCTCTAAACCAGGTAAGGATAGATAGATAATGCACCTATGTGCATAAGGAAAGTAAGCTCTTTGAGGACAGGGTCTGCTTTTCCTTTTTCTCTTTGTCACATACTCACCCAGTACTATTTCTTGTAGTTCATGGGTGCTTAATGAATGCTTGTTATGGAAAGGGTGATTTTTACCATCTTGGTAAGTGAACTCAGGCTTATAGAATCTTAGCTATAGATCTGGTAACCCTATCATTTTATAGATGTGGGAACAGACCTGAGACTTGTCCAAGTTTACACAGATAGTAAGTGACAAAGCATAAACCCAGATCCCATGGCCCAGGTGCTCTGACCCACTTTGCATTGCCCAAAGTGTTTCAATTTTTTCCTCTAAAATGAGAGAGATAGATTCATCCATTTACTTTATTAGTTAACCTTCTTTGAGGATTTTTTTAAATAAAGAAAGCAAGATGACTTTATGAGAACTTGCCTTAAAAAAGCAATACTCTCTTAAAGCAATTTAATGACATAGATGGCTTGATAATATATTTGTCTAGGTAAGAATGGGGAAAGAGGAAGGGTACTTGTACATCATCTTTCTTTGTTTACAAAGACTACCAACAGTGTTGCTATTTGTGTGGGCAAGTGTTGTGGAACAAAATGATGCTTGACCAGCAACGAGTTTGAGCATGTGTTTCCCATGTGTTTTTTGAAAAATCACTTTCGGTTTGTGACTGAGGTAGTTATTTGGAGACCTTATTACTGTTTGTGGTTCTGTGGTGTTATTCAGCATGCACCATCCTTCTGCTTTAAAAGAGCTACCCTGTCTTTAAAAAGCAGAAGATGTTAAGATGAAAAAGCCAAATAAAATCCCACCTTCTCATATGACAGATGAGATCATTTAAGGTCTGAAGAAGTTAAATTATATAATCAAGGTCACACAGCAGGTCATTGGCAATGTTGGGATTAAAATCCATTCATAGAATTAAAATCCTTATCTAGTACAGTGTGGTAAAGTGGATATGGTGTTGTCTCTGAAGTCAGGAGACCTGGTTTCAAATCCTGTCTCCAAAGTTTGCTATTTGTGTGACCTTAGCTTTAGTTTGAATCTCCTTGGGTCTCATTTTCCTTATCTGTAAAATGAGGGTATAAAATGGCACCTTAGGGTCCCTTCCAGCTCTAGATTTATTATCTTATAAAATTAAAAGTACTATGTAAATGAGCATTAATGTTTTGTATAACTTTATACATATAACTTTATACATATATAACTTTACAACTTTATAACAAAACATTAATGTTTTGTATAACTATTAGGTGATACTAGCCAAAGATGACCTCTGTGTTCCTGAGAGTTCAGTATCTGATGATCTGCTTGTCTTGATCCTGATTCAGTGTGTTCTTTTAATTTCTTCTACTTCTGGTCATCTCTTTGAGTTTGATATAGGTTAGATTCTTTGATCTCTATCTGTTTGCTCATTGTTGGAAAATTTGTAAGGGAAGAGCACTCTGACAGTTAAGCTGACCTGTGGACCTAGGAAGGAAGACGTGATCTGCATCCAGAGAGAGAACAGATAAAGAAAAGTATGAATAGAATGATTTTACATATGTGGGTCTATATGCATATAGATAGGTAGATAGATAGATGGATACATAGGTAGATAGGTAGGTAGATAGATGGATGGATGGATGGATGGATGGATAGATAGATATATAGATAGATAAACATTTGTATCTAATAGTAGCCATCTCTAGTTTGGAAGGGAGGAAAGAAAAAATAAAGTTACATGATAAATATAATATTTATTTTAAAAGAATAGAAAATTATAATATATATATGTGCAATGTTATGCACAATGTTATGCACAATCATCTTTCTATTCTACTATGTTATGGAAATGCTTATATTATTTATTAAGTTCAGAATAAAATTTGAAAAAATTAAAATGAAGGAGTGAGCAGAGGCATCATAACTTGCTTTAGGGGGAAGATTGGATTAGGTAACTCTAAAGCTTCTTATAACTCTAAGATTTTCCAGTCTTTGCTCATGTGTCACCTGTTTTTACTGTGTTGAACGAATACTCACTCTAACCATTGTAAATAGCTAGTTTTCAGCCTCATCCACAATAGAAATATAATATGTTGCAATCCAGCTTCTAACAGTGCCCTGGTTACTCAGTGTCCAGCACTAAGTATGATCGGAGACGTGATTAAGAAATGACCAGGCCGAGGTGGCTAGGTGGTATAGAGGCGGCTAGGTGGCACAGTGAATAGAGCACTGGCCCTGGAGTCAGGAGGACCTGAGTTCAAATCCGGCCTCAGACACTTGACATACTCACTAGCCATGTGACCTTGGGCAAGTCACTTAACCCCAACTGCCCTCCAAAAAAGCAGAAAGAAAGAAAGACAGACAGAAAGAAAGAAATGACCAGGCCATATGGGTATTTCAAGGAAAGACCATGAACTCCATTTAATGATTCTTTGAACAAGATTTTTAAATATCACGAAGACAAAGATTCAAGTACTCTTCTCAATAGCTTAGTCTGTCATATCCTGGAGATAACTCAAAATTGGATAAGGTCATATTATCTATGCGCCAAAAAGTCTTAGGAAAGGTCAGGTAACTTCTGTCTTATGCATTCACATAACAAAGGATGCTCTGAGAGCAGACTTCAAAGCTGGAAGCCAAAGCTGCATCATGAAGGACATCTACATAGGAACTGACCCCAAGAATCAAATATTTTGGCTTACTACATAACAGCTAAGCTGAGAATTGTTATTTATATATGCTAGCAAAGGCATATAATATCAGGACACAGCCTCCTGAAAGGGATGACATTTCTAAGTTGGAGATGTTTCTACAGAACCCCTTATTTAACTTTTGAAAAGTTTTAAAAAGAATTACTTGACTGGGAACAGGTGACTTAGTTTTAAGTCCTGCCTCTGAAAATTCTTTGCTATTATAATATAATTATAATACTATATTATAAAAATGTTGTCAGTCAAAAAGCATTTATTAAGTATTTGTTATGTACCAAAAATTGTGCTAAGCCCTAGGAATATAAATAAAAACAGAAATTACAATAGTCCTTGCCTGCAAGGAGATTATATCAAATAAAAGAAAGCTGAAAGGGGAGGGAGGGCAGAAGGATATCTAGCCCAGAGCATGGTGAGGTCCAGCATGTAGCCTGGAAAGGAATGAGACATAACTGGCCTTTTTACCTTCTTGAATGGAAGGTCTGGGACATGAGGTGTCATGAAGGTCACATGAAGGTCACATGAGGTGATGTATGAAATAATTCTTTGCAAACTGTAATGTACTTATATAAATGTCAGCTGTGGTTATTTATCAAAAATTAGTTGCACAACTAAAGACAAATCACATTAGGTCACAGTTTTCTCCTTTAATTATCGATTAAGTGTTTTGCATAGTCCTTTGCACACAGTAGTCATATAATAATTGTTTATTAAAGTGAATAGAGGGGTGGCTAGGTGACCGGTCCTGGAATCAGGAGGACCTGAGTTCAAATCCAGATTCAAATACTTAACACTTACTAGTCTTGTGACCTTAGGCAAGTCATTTAACCCTAATTGCCCTGCCCTCCCCCCTCCAAAAAACAACAACAACAACAAAAAATGAATATCTGAAATGAAGGATTAGGTGATCTTTAAGTTCATATTCTCTGTTTCTATTATCATACTGGTATCTCATTCTAATGCTGTCTTAGGCAGGGTTCTTAACCTAAGTTCCATGATGTAAATACCTCTATCTATCTATCTATCTAACTAGTTTTCTTTGTATTCCTATATATTTCATGTTATGATTTTGCAAGATTATCTTGAGGAGAGATCCATAAGCTTCATTGGACTGCCAAAGGAATCTACAAGACACACATACAAAAGGCCAAGAACCTTTGTTCTAACTGAAATTTCCTTCAGTTATCAATGTAGGCAACAAAACATTCATCAAGGCATCCAGAGATGTTTCATCTGACTGTCAAAGGTATCCATAACACAAAAAATATTAAGAATCTTGCATCTCAGGCACCCCTGTCAGAGAGCTTTCTTACAAAGGATACTTTTTATAAGTTTTAGAATCAATCAATCAGCAAGTATTTATTCAATGTCGTTTATGGATCAGGCACTATGCTAAGTGCTGAATATACATTGCAAAGAATAAAACATTCCCTACTTGTAATGAGTTTATATTCTAATGGGGGAGACATAAGTATACATACACATATAGACAGTTTATATTTATTAAATTTATGTAGTTGTAAAGTTAATATATACAAATATATAAAAATAGGTAAAATGCAAGTCAGTTTGAAAGGGAGGGAACTAGCAATTGGGGGAAATAAGAAAGGCTTCATGCAGAAGATGATTCCTGGGTTATATATTAAATTTAGAGAGGGACTCAATGAAATAGAAATGAAGAGGGAATGAATTCTAGACATAAGGGATAGCCAGCACAAAGTCACCAAGATGGGTGATGGAGTATTATGTGTGCAAAAACAGAGAGTAAGCATGTTTGGTTGGATCACATCTTCCATTCTCATAGAATTTTCTTGTTTTTATACCTCATATTCAATTATATGAATGTAGCAAGGTACCACAACGCAAATCCAATAAATTCAACCAACCCTAACTCCTTATGCATTAAGGCAGAGTATAGCATAGCACATGATTCTTGAAGATGCTGTACACCTCAAGAAAATACAAACAATCATGCTCAATTGGTGTCAACCCAAGTTCTATTACTACTGAGATTAAGATACCAGATTATAAATTTCTCATAATTAACATTTCACGCGTAAGATATACATGCATTAATGCAAATAAACATATATGTTGACTTGGACAACTCTCTAAGATTATAAGTAATAGATAAAATGTCATCTGTGTTGGCAAAGAGAATCCCCCATACTATGAGTTCCCACAGCAATGGAATTGTGGATCCCTGTTTGTTACAATGGAAAAGTGCTCAGGGTATACAGTCAGATAATTGGAGCACAAATGCTGACTCTGCCACTTAGTGCCTATATCACTTTATAGACAACTCAATTAACTACTCTAGCATCAGTTTCCTCATTTTCAAAATAAGGGTTTTGATTAAATGTCTTTTGGTGCCTCTTCTAATTCTAAATCCATGAAACTGTATGTATAAAATACAAATTTCGATCAATCAACAAGCCTTTATTAAGTAGCTAGGCTATTTATATGCTAGGCGTTGTGCTCAATTCTGGGCATACAAGAAGAAACAAAAGACAAGCCCTGTCCTCAAGGAGTTCATGATCCAATAAGAGACATTTATCTATATTTTGTTTATGTAAATGTCCCATATGTAATATCACCCAGCTGTATGTAATTTTAATTATTCCTGTTCCATAATGGAAAAAAATAGATTCTCTAGCATCTGTTTTAGCATGCAAATTTTTATTTTCCCCTAGGTTTTCATATTTTAATACCATTTAGCAAATATGCAAAAGTAATAAATGCCAACATTATTTCTAGCTGTAACATTTTAAATACAACATGAGTTATTTTGAAACAGTGACTCATGAAACAGTAGTGTTAATTTGTTGATTCTTAAGCATAGCTATTATTTGAAATTTTCATTTGTCTCTCCATAGATGGAAAAACATGAAACTTCTAAAATCATAGTTCCTCTTAGGTAAAGAATACTGCTTAACTTGCTGTTTCTCATTGCTTAATACACTTATTTTCTCTTAAAATCTGAATAGTTGCTAGGATCCCATTATGTATTTAGGTTCTAGCCTATATCAAGTATCAGGTCCTATATAATGCAGAAAATTATTTTTACAGAATGGACATTGAATATGCAGACATTAAAGTTTGTATGCATACATACATGCATGTGTGCCATACATTTATGAACATATATAGGTGTATGCATGCATATATGTATAGGCATCCTGGCATATTGGATAAAATACTAGACTTGGGGTCAGGAAGACTTGTGTTCAAATCCATTTCTAACCTTATTATTTGTGTACTATGTGTTAATCAATTAGCCTCAAGCAACTCTGTAAGCCTTATTTTCTAAGATATAAAGGGTTTTGAGCTGTGTGGTGGAGGGAATTTCCATACAGGAGAAAATGATAAAACTATAATAATTGAGTCCACTACAAATTTATGTTATCTAATCTCAACTAGGCCCTCTACTGCAACAAATCAATCTACCCCTTAGTAAGAAATTTCATAACCCATTCTATATAACCTTATCTCCCTCCTTTCTCTGCTGAGGACCTTATACCTTTTACTTAACTCCACCCCCCCCCCCCATAAATAAATAAATAAAATGAGCCATTTGCCTAACAGTTCCATTTCTCTGATCCTGCCCATTTTACTTCCCTCCAACATTTTCCCTCTATGATCTCTTCTTTGACTTTGTTTGGAGGTGAAATGGTAACAATTCTTGCAAAGGGCTAATTCCTATGCATGCATCCTTGATCCCATTCTCTTCAGTCTCCTCCAGCAGATTTTGTCCTCTATTATCCTTACTCTTTCTCTTCTCTCCAATTTCCCTCCATCTACTATGTCCTTCCCTGCTACCTACAAAAAAATCTGTGTCCACTATTAAAAAAAAAATCCCTTACTCAATCTTACCCTCCCTAAGAGCCTTATGTCTCTATTCTCCTTAATTAAAAAAATGTTCCCCTTTTCTTTGGAGGTGGGGGAGGGAAAGACAATCACAGGCTTAAATGATTTACCCACAGTCACACAACTAGCCAAGTGTCTGAGGCTGGATTTGAACCGAGGTCCTCCTGACTCTTAAACCAATGGTTTATCCACTGGGCCACCTCGATGTTCCAAATGATACTCTTGAAAAAGTCCATTACACTGATGTCTCCTCTTCTCTTCTTCCTCCTAAACCTTCTGCAATCTGATTTTTCAATCAATCATTCAATCTCATAATCTCATCACTGCAACAGCTCTCTCAAAATTTGCCAATAATCTCTTAGCTACCAAATCTGATGTCGTTTCTTCAACCCTTAACCTTATTGACCTCTTTGCCACATTAGCCAGTATCATTTTTCCCTAGATTTTTGTGATTTTGTTCTTGCTTGATCCTCTTCTAGCCTCTGACTTCCTTTTCTGAGTCTTCACCAGATCCCTGCCACTGACTGTGGGAATTCCCCAAGGTTCTCTCCGGCTCCCTCTTCTCTTTTTCCTCTAAACTGTCTTTCTTGGTGATCTTTTTAACTCTCAAGGATTTAATTATCATCTTTATGCAAACGTTTCCCAAATCTACATGGCCAGCCTCTGTCTCTCTATCTTCTGATACTAGTCCCACATCACCAGTTGTCTCTTGAGCATCTTAACTTTGGTGTTCCAAAGACATCTCAAATTCAACATATCCAAAACTCATTATCTTTCTCACAAAACTCACCCCTCTTCCAAATTTCTTACTGTCAAAGGCATCATCATCCTTTCAGAAAGTCAGGTTTATAACTTCAGTTTCATCCTGAACTCCTCATTCTCTGTATGTATAATTTTTGATCTATTATCTCTCTCATTAGAGTGTGGCATCCTTGAGGGTAGGAATCTTTTTAAATCTTAATTTGTTACTCCTACTGTTTAGTATATTTCTTGGCATGTAGTAAGCAATTAATAAATTATTTTTGCTTAATTTTTTGTTTGATTAACAAAATGTCAGACCCTTCCTTGATGTATTGATGGGTTGATGGATATGTATAAAGAAAGATATACAAACATGATTTAAAAAAAAAAAACTTCATATTTACCTGGAGAGGCTTATACAAACTGATGCTGAGTGAGAAGAGTAGAATCAGGAGAAATTTGTATACAATCACAGACACAACATATGTGTGATGACCAACTAGGACAGACTGGACTCTTCTCGGCATTGCAGTGATATAAGTCAATCCCAAAAGACTCATGAAGGAGAGAGATGCCTACATCCAGAGAAAGAACTAGAAAGAACTGAGTTTGAATCCTGATGGAAGCAAACTATTTGATATTTTTCTTTTCATTGTTTGGTTTTATTTCCTCTTTACCATTTTTCATCCCATCTAGTACAATCAGCCTTTGTAATCTGACTAATGTCTAATGTGAAAGTATTTGCAGATCCTATACTGGACTATATGCCATTGTGGGGGGTGGGGGGGAGGGAGGGAAGTGAAATTTGAAACTCAAGGAACTATGGAATTGAATCCTGTGAACTAAAAATAAACAAACACATTAATAAAAAAAAACTTCATATATATTTGATTCTGACAGTGTGGTCCAGTGGGAAAAATACTTGATTTGGAGTCAAAGGACCTGGGTTAGACCCCCAGAACTGTAACTTCTTGGTGACTTTTAGCAAGTAACTTAACCTTAGGTTCCTGCTTTGTCAAATGAAGGGGTTGGATTGAATGACTTCTAAGTTATTTTCTAGCTCTATTCTGTCATAGATGAGGAAAGTAAAGTTCAGAGAGATTATGATTTTCTCTAAGGTTCATGCCTCATAAACCAGTTCTTCTGTCACACAGCATAGACCTGAGCATATCTTGTGAAATGTTTCTTTTTTAATCAACTAAAGATTTTAAAATGTCCTTTTCCTTTTGAAAAATATCAAGTGTTTTGTTGCAGTACCACAAATCTAAATTAACTTTATAAACTTATTACTTGATTTGGCCAGCAAAAATGCACCAAGCACCTATTTAATGCAATACACTTAATGGAAACCCAATAAACCATCTTGTGCAGGTTTAGTTTAGGGTGAGGGGTTAATGATGAGTTAGAGTTTCTCCCTTTCCATACTCAAAGGACTACAACGTTGTCTTGAATATACTTTCGTTACACTGTGATAGAAATAAACATGTGCAGAAGAAAATTTGTCAGAGAAAAAACAACACATCATCACTGCTCAGGCACTGACAAAGTGATGAAAGACAAGCATATATTCAAGGAAGCATAATGGCTATTCTAGAGTTCTGTTTCTATAGTGATATACCTTGTATCTAGGCAGAAATACTTGCATTTTAAAGGCAACCTTTTGCAACAAGGAAATCAAGCCCTCTCTACCTGAATGCTAATGGCAGGATCTACCTGTGTCTCTCTCTCCTATGCCATCCCATTAGTAGCAAGTAACTACTAATAGAAAGGTACAACCACTCTAGATGTCCTTTTATATTCATGGGGGAAAATTACTAGGCTATTAACCATTAAAAATGACTAAAATAGTAGCATAGGTCATATTAGGGCCACACCACTGGCATAGGTGTGATGGACTGTCTGGCAGAAGTTGCACTGGGCATAAGTGGTTCTTGTTGATACATTAATTTGAATTATATAAGCATATGAGTTGAGAAAGTGGCATTACTAGACACTATATCTTAAGTCTTTCTGTAATTTACTCCTCTGTGATCTGATACTTTAACTCTAATTTCTATTACTTCTTCATGGATATTCCAAATTGGATACTCTTTCTGCCCACTGACTTTCCCTTCTCACAGATTTCTAGATATGGCAATCCCCTCCAAAAGATTCTTGCCTCTCTTGGTCAACCAACAAATGCCCCAAAGTCATACCCTGGTGATGTGGCCAGGACTCCTTTCCTGCTAGTCTGCAGCTCATTGAATGTGTGGGATACTAAAGAAAACTTTGTGAAGATGTTATATGTAACACATTTCCAGATACAATCCCATACTAATATAAACTCTATGTTACTTTTTGGTAGAGTCTTATAGAATTATGGATGTGGTAGATTATTTGTCTTTTTCTAGATGCCTCTCATAATAGTGAGCCCAAGCTTGTACCTGGATATGATCAGTGCCAATATGAATTTTAAAATATTTTGATAATCTATTTACTCATGAGTTTCTGAAGACAGAGAAATTGTTTGTTGTTACTATTAAAAGAAAGGGAGGCTACAATTTTTTTTCTTATGTATGCAAATGCATTGGAAAGAATTCTTGAGAGAAAATGTTAAAAAAAGAAAAGCATTCTGATTTAGAACTTCTTAATTTTATTCCTGTATGTCCATGTATTTATTATATCCACCTCAATCGTTCCTGTAGCTAGCTCTTCAGTTACTTTAGATAATAGCAGTGATTATTGGAAGCAAGGCCCTAGTTCAAATCCTGCACTAGAAACTTAATAACTATATGCTCTTGCAAAAGTCACAATGACTCTCAGCTTCAGTTTCCTTTTCTGTACAATAGAGGTAATAAGATCATCTACCTCACAGGACTGTTGTGATCATCAAATAAGAAAATATATGTAAAACTCTTTTCAGACCTCAGAGAGAAATATAAATGGTATTATTATTATTAGATGTAATAAAAGTGCTAACTTTCCATGAAATTAGCCCAAAAGATGAGGTTTCTAGGGAAAAGAAATCCACTCTGCTCTCAGCTTTCCCCAAAACTAAAGAGCAACTGAATGAGACCCTGAGCATCTAGCCCCTTTTGGGAACTTATCATATAAGAAGAATGCATGCCTCTCATAGCTGTGTGATGACTATTTCTAGTATTAGAGTCTTTCTTGCATATTTACAGTGCTACAGAGTTGAGGTTGACAGAAGTCTAACCCTCAGATAAGTGAAAGATTACTCCAGTGACTTCAAAAAAAGCCACTTGCTTGGAATAAGTTATTTCCCTCCCTCTATTAGTAGTAAGGAATTTTGTTCAGCTTTTATCCTTTACTGGGGTGGGGTGGGGAGCTGACAATGGGTTGTTTTGGGAAAAACAATGACAAATGTTATCTAGTTCATTTTGCTACATAATTGCAAGTTTTATTATATAATATTCTTTGCAATCTTCCATTATCAATTATGAAGAAGCTCATGGATTCTCTTGTTAGTTATGTGCAAGTTTTCAGAGGCCAGAGTTGTGTGGGTTTCTGCCTTTGTCCTGAGAAAGTTTATACCACTTTCAAAGTACTAAACTAAATTCACATATGAATTCAATTATTTCCAAGCACAGTTTCTGGAATTATTACACAATTGCAGAGGTATTCTGGCAGTAATCATGGCATAGCAGTTTTTGGAGTCAACTTTCATTAATGCTCAAAATCAATTTCTCCCTTTAAGGATTCATAACTATGGTATTATGAATGTCTGTAGATTGTCTTTACTCAAATACTGCTGTTTTGTAAAGAAATATTTCTACAATCTTCCCTTTTCTTTAAATAAGGAAGTAATGATTGCTTAGAAACCCTTGGAGCAATAAAACTTTAACAGATCATTTCCTTGAATTTGAATCATTCAGGAAGCCTGTTGAGAGAATTATCCCAGTGTTTTAAGGAAATGGAAATTTCTCCATTTTTTAATGATTATGGAAGAGTTAAAGTTCATGGGGATTATAGTGTTTGGTTGATGAGCTTCTGGGTTATTGGAGCCAGAGTCTTTCCCACAGGGGAAAAAAATAGAATTGCCACTATTGGGGTCACAATCTTTAATCGTTTTCTTGAATATGGCGGTCTGTCTAAAAGTTGTATGCCATTTCTCTAGCTCCCTTTATGTTGAAGAAAAGTGTGCAGAAAGCTATGATATAAATATAGATATATGATATATGTATGTGTGTGTACATGTGTGTATGTAACTTCCCAGCTATTAAAAATTTTTTTAACTGAAAAATCCACCTTCTTTCCTTTCCAACCAAACAACCAACCACACACATTGAGAAAGCAAAAAAAAAACAAAAACAAAACTCTTATTACAAACATGTATAGTCAAGCAGAAGAAATTCCCATTTTGGTCATATCAAATACATCCATACATACATCCACAAATTCATATATGTGTATATACATATTCATATAACATATACATAAACACATGTTTGTGTATCACTCTACACTCTGAGTTCATCATCTCCCTATTTGGAGGTGTTATAGTATGCTTCTTCATTAGTCCTTTGGAATCATGATTGGACATTGCATTGATCAGTTTTCCCAAGCATTTCAAATTGTTTGCTTTACAGTATTGTTGCTATTGTATTAATTGTTCTCCTAGTTCTGATCACTGTACTCTGGATCATTTCATGCAAGTCTCCCTAGGTTTCTCTTCCCATCCTCATTACTTCATAAAGCACAATAGCATTCTATCTCATTCATTATATCATACCTTGTTTAACCATTCTCCAACTGGTGGGGAATGGTTTCTAATTTCTAATTTCTAAGTTTCTACTTCCTTGTCACCACAAAAATAGCTGTCAATTTCTAAAATTTATTTTTAAAATGCATGGACCTTATTTATCTTTCTTTTATCTCTTTGGGGTATAGACTTAGTAGTAGTATTGCTGGATCAAAGGGTATGTATGCAAAGGTTAATAAATTTTGTGGGATTGTTCCAAGTTGCTTTCTAGAATGGCTAGATCAGTTCACAGCTCCACCAACAATGCATTAATATACATACTTTCCCATGGCACTTCCAGTATTTGCATTTTCCTTTCTTGTCAACTGTCAAACTGATAAGTGTGAGATGGAAACTCAGTGTTGTTTTAATTTGGAATTCTCTAATTATTAGTGGTGCATAGCACTTTTTCATATGGCTATTGATAATTTGCATCTCTTCCTCTGAACAAAATCTTTTGACCATTTATCTTTGGAGAATGAGTTTAATTCTTTATTTTTATTTTTATTTTTATTTTTTTTGAGCAATTGGGGTTAAGTAACTTGCTCAAGGTTACACGACTAGTCATTATTTATGTGTGGGTGCTCATTTTCTGAGGCCGGATTTGATCTCAGGTCATCCCAACTCCAAGGCCGGTGCTCTTACTCACTGCGCCACCTAGCCGCCCCGAGAATGAGTTTAATTCTTATAAATTTTAATTAGTTATGTGTTATCTCATATGTGTTATGAGAATTTTATCAGAGAAACTAGCTGCAAAGATTTTTCTCTTATTTATCAACTTCATTTCTAATTTTTTACTGCATTGATTTTTGTTTGTACAAAAGCTTAATTTTATATAATCAAAACTTTCCATTTTACCTCCTATGATCCTCTCTCTGTCTCTTATTTGATCATGAATTCTTCCTCTATCCATAGATCTGACAAGTAATTTTTTTTTATTTTTCTCATTTGTTTTATATATTTGGATTACATTTTACATCTTTTGGAGTTTATTTGGGTATATGCTGTGAGGTGTTGATCTATACCTAGTTTATGCCAGACTGCTTTTTAGTTTTCACTATGGTTTTTTGTTGAATATCAAATTCTTGCCCGAATAACTGGATCTTCAGATTTATCAAACTTTAGGCTATATGTATACACATATATACACACTCTCAACTGTTTGCCTCTATATATTTTATACTTAATCTGTTCCACTAATTGACTACTGTATTACTTAACCAGTATTAAATTGTTTAAAAAATTATACATAGATATTGTAATTTGAGTTCTACAGCTGGGCCCTCTTACTTCATTTTTTTCCCTTTATTTCCCTTATTATTCTTGACCTTTTACTCCACCAGATGGATTTTGATGTTTCTAGCACTACAAAATAGTTCTTTGGTTCTTTGATTGGTATGGCACTGAATAATTAAATTAATTTAGATAACTTTTTTATATAACATTGACTCATCCTATTGATGAGCAATTAATATTTTGCCTTTATTTGTATAAAGAACACTTTGTAGTTGTGGTCATATAGTGTCCATGTATGTACTGAGAGGCAGGTTCCTGAGTATTTTATATTTAATAGCTATTTAATGTTTTTTTAATATGTCTTCCTGCTTTATTTTGTTGGTAATGGAGAGAAATAATGATGATTTACATGGATTTATTTTATATTCTGCAACTTTGCTGAAGCTGCTCATTTTTTCTATTTTTTTTTCTAGGATCCTTTAAGTAAATCATCATATCATTGGTAAAAAGCAGTATTGTTTTACTTTTGCTTGTTCTGTCAATTTTTTTCTCCTCTTTTTTTTGCTATGGCTAGCATTGCTAGCACTACATTGGATAGTAATGGTGATAATCAACAACTTTGATTCATTTTATTGGAAAGGCTTGTAGTTTGTTGCTCTACAAATAACACTGGTTCTTGGTTGTGGATAGATGTTACTTATAATAAGGAAAGATCCTTTTTTCCCCAATGTTTTCTAGTATTTTTAAAAGAAATGGGCGTTACAGATTGCCAAAAGTTTTTCTGCTTCTATACAGGAAATCATGTGATTTTTGTTGCATTTGTTTTTAATATGCTCAATTATGTTTATTGTTTTCTAATATTGAATCAGCTCCACATTAATCCTACCTGGACATAATATAATTTTTGTGATATGTTGCTCTTGTTTCCTTGCTAATATTTTATTTAAATTTTTATATCAATATTCATTGTGGATATTGTTCTTTTATTTTCTTTCTCCATTGGGACCCTCCCTACTTTAGGTATCAATACCATATTTGTATGATAGAAAGCCAACCTCCCCCTCCTTAAAAACTCCTCTATCTTTTAAAGCCATATACAACCTACTCCCAATCTATCTTCCTAGTTTCTTTGGTCATTGTTCCCTCTCCTGCACTGTGTGTGGTTCAGGTAAATGGATCTTCTCTCTGTTCCTCACTCCATCTTGTATCTTCTGCACTAGCTGTTCCCTATGACTAGAATGCATTCCCTTCATTCCCCCACCTCAAAGAGCCCTTTTCGTCTTTAAGGATGCAGTTCAAGTACCTTCTTCTATATTCATCTTTTTGTAACCACCCACAGCTTCTAGTGCCCTTCCTCCATACTACTTTGTATTTCCCTGCTTTGTATGTGAATATGATGTAATCATATACATTTGTATACACATATATATATACACACTCAAACACGCTTATAATATATTTACCTCATGTATTTTAATGTATATACAAATATACTTTTTATTTCTGTTGTCTATATTTCACATTCAACTTTATTTCATATTCATTTCAAAATTTTCTCCCTCCTATCTCTTACCCCCACCCACTGAGTACATAAACAAGACAAAATTCATTACAATTAGAGTCATGTCTATATGTTTTCATAATGTTTTTTTTCCCTCCTCTATAACAATGTAAGCTCATTCTGAGGAGGAATTATTTTATTCTTTGTACTTGTATCCCAAGTGCCTAGAATAGTCCTTGGCAGATGGTAGTCTCTTGATAAATACTTATTGACTGATAGATTTTGAAAAAATAACAGAATTCTGGAGCTGAAACTTTAGGTCGTATAGCTCAACTATTTCCCTGATATAGTAATCAAGTTTACACTTTCAAGTAGATACTACAACACCTCCCCATAATCCAGAATTTACTAACTTTTGAAGTGTATGTAGTCATTACATTTGGGAGACAACTCTGATTAGACTTTCTTTTAATGTCTTGGGAATATTATGTGAGCCAACATATCTTTGGGAATGAATTTGCCTTTTTTTGTGACTGATAGTTCACAGAATGGGAATAAGATTTCTATTTTCCCTTGTTGAGAAGTTCTAGCTCGTTGATACAATTGTTTTTGTTGTTATAAACTCAAGGTTCCTTCTCTTTCCATGAAGCTAGTGGATCAAAGTCTGCTTTTTTAATAGTTCTGTACGTATTCTTTTGTTCTTCACAGAAATTTATTTCTGTTGCTTGTCAAATGTATAATAATAAACTTATTTGTAAGAATGAAACTGAGAAAACAATGTATAAATGTATTGGATGTTGTCAGTTATGAAAATGATGGTGATCTCCTCTGCTTTCCTAGCCTGTGCATAGAAATAGTAGAGCTGCTAAAGTCTTAGACCCAGCAATCAGTGAGTAGGTCTTCAGACTACAAACAAGATATCCTTAGGATAGAGACAGCATCGTGGATTCATGAATTACTCCAATTGCCTGGAATCCCACTAGAACTGTATATAGAATATAGAATGTAATATAGAAGAATTTCTCTTTTCTACTGTAGACTTCACTTTCCTGTGTCTATCTCTCTTTAAAATGTCACCTTAGCTTTCTGAGCAAACACAGAGCTTTTTGTTGTCATTCAGTTGTTCAATCATATCTGATTCTTCCTGACCCCATGTGGGGTTTTCTCAGCAAAGATACTATTGTTTTTGTTGCTGTTGCTTGTCCTTCATTCTTACAGAGACCCATGACATCTGGAAGGATGTCACATGATCTGCAAGTGAATTGGATTTAAGTGAGGGAGGGCTGTGCCAGTCACACTCACATAGATCTAGGCAACTGGAGATGACCCACTATGCAGTGGGAGGTCTTGGCCTTTTTTGACCCAAAGTCTTTCCCTGGTCTCAGTTTGTCTGAGGCAATGCCCACTCAGTAATTAAGGCTAGGTTAGAAGGCGACAAAAAAAACCCATTTGGGAGGGGAAGACCCTCAGGGTTTCTGGCTTGAACAGAAAAAATTGCTTTGCATTCACTTTGAGCTATCAAATCCAAACTATGATGAAGTTTGGCTTGGGTTGGAACTCATTGTAGGCCAACCAATGAGAACCAGAATGTTTTGGCTTTAAGGCATGATCCTTGAAAGAGAAATCTAGTCTGTAAACTCCAAGATCTCCCTAGGTTTCAGCCATCAAAATTTATATTCCTTTAAACAGACCACCTTCAGGTAAGGGTATCATTCCCCATGTGGAATAGGGAGAGGAAGGAAGGAGGGAGGGAGGGAATGAAGGAAGGAGTGAGAGAAGGAAGGAGAGAGGGAGAGTAGGAAGGAAGTAAAGAAAGAAGGAATTGTATTACCCAACTGGAATTGAGCAGTTAGGTCCCTAGTGGGGCAGCTACTACTACTCACAGTTTGTTGTTTTGTCCTTTGTTCCCTAAGAGGACCATGATATCAGGAAGATGTCATGATTTGCAAGTGAATTGGATTTAAGTGAGGGAAGACTGTGCAAAGTCACCAGCCTCACTCTTTCCTCCTGACATATCTGGGTCCAGTGGCAAGATAAAGATCAGGATGATTGGCAGTGACCCTGGATGCAGTGGAAGACCTTGGCCTTTTTCAGTTAAGGTCTTTCCCAGGTCTGAGTTTTTCTGAGTCAATGCCCATTCAGTGATTAAAGCTAGGTAAAAAATGAGACAAAGAATGGTCTCTTTTAGCTACTCAAAAAATCAAATCAAATCAAATCAATCTGGGAGGGGAAGACCCTCAGGGTTTCTGACCAAAACAGAAACAATTGCTATTTATACTTTGAACCATCAGAATCCAAACAATGACCAAGTGAGTCTTAGGTTATGTGTCTATATATGTGTGTGTGTGTGTATATATATATATACACACACACATATACATATATACGTGCATATATATATATATATATATATATATATATATATATGATTCATCTGTATAGAAATAATAATCCTGCATATAACCAGAATTTGTAAACTCACAAAACAAGTTAAGAGGCAGAACGTAAAAGGGATGAGGATACAACCTTGGAGGACCCACAAAGTTAGCGACCTGGATGAAGTTCTAGCCTGAGAAGGAGCAGTAAGAGGGTAGAAAGGGAATCAGGAAAGAACAGTGTCACAAAAATCTAATTCCGAATTGTTTCTAATTCTTCTTTACAACTTGACTAATGTTTAATGTGAAGGCATATGTAGAATCTATATCAGATTGCATGCTGCCTTGGGGAGGAGAGGGAGGGGGAGAAAATTTGGAACTCAAAAACTTGTGGAACTGAATGTTGTAAACTAAAAGTAAATAAAATTTTAAAAAACAAAAATAATTTTAAAAAATCTAAGGCACAGAGTATGTATAGGAGGAGAGAATAATAGAGGTTGGAAAAGTCAAGAAGATCAAAAAGACCAGAGAGGTCAAGAAGGATAACAATTGAGAAAAGGACATTAGTTTTGTCAGTAAGAAATTATTGATAACTGAAAAGAACTATTTCAGGTGAATGGTGCCATTGGAAGTCAGACTGCAGAGGGTTTAGGAGAGAATGAGAGTAGAGAAGTGAAGAAACCCAGTATAGTCAGCTTTCTCAAGAAATTTAGTAGAGAAAGGGAATTACAGGATCACAACTGTTGGGGATGGTAGGGTTGGGTGAAAGTATCTAAAAGATGGTGGAGAAATGGGTAAATTTGTAGGCAGAAGGGAAGAACCAGTTAAGTAGATAAGGAAAGACAGATATGAGAAAGATGATAAAGAGGACAATATGCTGAGATGGTAAGGGTTACTAACGTTGTGCCAAAAAGAGCAAGAAAAAAGATCCCTGAGAGTAAAATTTGGAAGTGGACTTTATACCACGGGACTGCTGGGGTCATACCCAGATCAGACAGTGCTCTGCAGGGACAATATGTTGGCTTTTTAAAGGGATTTCATGAAAGCAGAAACTTGCAGAGGCCAAGAACAGTGATTGTTCAGTACACACCTTGAAATTCCCACCAGTGCCAAGTCTCCCTGATCCAGAAGCCTGCCCACCTCTGTGGAGGCTGGCTGACTGGAGAAGGGTCCACATCCCTTGGGGGAGGGTCGAACTGACCTAGCAGTCTGCTTATTTCCCAGAGGGAGGGCTGAGGGTGGGAGGATGGGAAAGCCAGGCACTACACTATCAAGTGTGACATTTGGGTTGATAAGAGGAAGGGCAATTTCTTCATGTGAGACAGGTAAAGGAGGAGATAGTGGGTGAAGATGTGAGTGATGTGAGATAAGCAGGAAGGAGAAAATGGTATTCTCCAATGATATTCAAGGTGTGGTGTGTGTGTGTGTGTGTGAAATATTAAAATATTAGGCACGGTGAGATTAAACATATGACATCGTTGGGGAAGGAGTTTCTCTGGGAAGCTTGAAGAGGGATGGAAAAGATGTGGAAGAGTGGCCAGTGGCCACGGGCAAATGGGACAATAAATTTTTGTAGGAATATGTGAAAAGATAGCTTTGTTGCAGTAAGGTTCAGATTAGATTATGTAACAGAAATCTAATGCAGACCCATTCTGTGTGATGTTAGGATTTTTCTTCAGCTCCAATGAGCTGCACATAAAGCATAATGAAGGTGGATATACTGGGTTCTTTGCTAAATGCTAATATCATTTATGTTTGTAGGCTAGCACTAGAGATCATCCTTCCCTCCCCAGACTCTTAAAAATCTAAGACTTCTTCAGCAGACATACCACAGGTTAACTTTCATATGAAAATATTCTTCCTTCCCTTCTACATTGTCAGTTCTTTAAGGGCGATGATGGTGTTATTATTTTGTTTATTTTTAAACTAAGATACATTTGTCACAGTGGATACAACCCTGAACTTGGAGCCACTTATTAGTTATGTGAACTTTGGGCAAACCACTGAAATTAGGTGAGTCTAATTATTTTTCATTTGTAAAATGGGGATAGGAATATTTCTACCACCCTTGTCTTGAGGTTGTGGTGGAAATCCCTTGATAAGCCTTAAAATACTATATAAATGTGAATTATTCATTTTTGTTTAACTGTACTACAGGTTCTTTTTCAGTTCAGGAAATGATATAAATTCCTTTATGAGGATTTAAAAAAACTGAAAATTTTATCCATTGAAACATTTTTATTTTGATCAAATATGAGGAATATGATAACAAGTTATTATTTGTGGAATGCCAACATTATTGTCTATGACAAGAATAAAAAAAAAGACATTTTAGGTCCTGAGGCCAATCATCTAAATAAGAAACAGGAAAGTTATTTCTAAGTGTTAGTAGTGACTTTGTGACTATTAAATCATACTTCCCCAAATGTGGTGTCAACCAAAAAGCCCCCATAAAATATATAGGGATCTGCTGAATTATGTATATTTAAAAATACTTAAGAATTTTAAAAACATTTCTCCTTTCCTATCCACTTACAATTTCTTTGATGCAGTCCTAATAATTTTTCTTCCTTTTGGTCTTGTGAGTTTTAATGAAACACTGGAGATGGATCCATACAATCACCTTAAAAACTAAGGTAACAACCTTCTACATACATACAAATACGAAAAAATAACTGTGGCTTCATCTATTGGTACAGTTATTGCTTAGAGCTAAATTCTATGACTATATATCTAAATTACATCATTCTTGGCCTTGTATATTTTAGAACTAGCTCCAAAGTTTCTACCCTTAATTGATCGCTCACAGTTAATTACTTTGCATATTTTTTTCTATGGTTACAAATTCTATGGTCAGCTATTATTTTTTCCTGTCTGACTCACTTCCTCATTAAAAATAACAACAATAACAAAAAAAAAAACCTAGTATTATGCCCCTTTTGGGCGGTTCTTTTTCCCTCTGTTCCTATAGTTGAGAAAGAACTATCCTAATTCTCATGGGTTTGCTTTTATGCATACTTCCTGAGGACTGGCAACTAGCTGCTTTCTGAATGCCATATTTGCAGGTTTACCCTCAGTCTAAGTACATTTGTTTTTTCCTCCTTTAATCCTGTTCTTTTAGCTATAGGTAAATTTTATGATTTCGGCTTATTTTCCCCCTTTTTTTCAGTCTTTGCTCTCTTTCTGCTATTTAGTTTCTTTTTTCTTTCCCTTTTCCCCCTTTTGTTTCTGTCTTACTCAATACTCAATCTTTAAATGATAGTTTCTTCTCCATGAATTGTGACCACAGTCCATTTTATTTGATCCTGCCATCTCTATTTCCAACTATTCCACCTGCCTAATCTGTTTTAACATGAGATTTTTTTTTCCTTTTCTTCCATATAACCTTGGTTACTTAAGAGAAGGAACTATTTTATTTTTGTTTTTTTGTCCCCTACACCTAGCACAATGTCTGGCACTTAGCAAGAATTCAGTAAATACTTGTTGACTGACTTACCATTTTATTGCTATTATAATGATATTCTTGCCATTATAATGTTTTTATTCTTCTGTTCTCCAACAAGAAGTAAGTAATTGAGGGTATTTACAAGTTCCCTCAATTCCCATTTATAGTAGGTATATTTTCTCTGTTTCAGCTAAGTTTGGCAGAGATTTATGTTAACATCCCCATATTAGAGCTTTGCCTTAGATTTTCCCTCTTCAGACTCCATGGTCTCATTTGGCTGACATGTAACCCTGTGGGTGTCGTGTGCTCTCTAGCAATCATTGGGCATCTAAAAGATATGTTAAAGCCTTTTATTCTCAATTTGCTTAACTGTACTACTTTAAAATCCAACCATAAGTTTTAATTTTCTTTCTCCAGAGAGCATTTCCAAAAGAAACCATCAGTTGCTTCACTGGTTTGGTGAATGTCCTTCCCTTTCAACTCTGACTTCTGAGTATTGTATATGTCCCTCAGACTCATTTCCAGTTATAGTAATTTATATTGGATGTTTTCATATTATTCCTATGTAAGTATTCCCTGCTTCTTGAATACTTTTCTTGATGAAGAGTTGTTCAGACCACTTTTTGGAAGACCATAGCATGATCTTAATAGAAGAGTGATGTCCAGAACAAAACAGTAGATCACCTTATTATAATCTCTCCTGGTCAGTCTATATTTGAAGTATTGTTTACAGTTCTGGTTTCCACATTTTCAATAATGATAGCTACTGTTTATATGTATGTAGAATTTTAAGGTCTGCAAAGCTATGGAGAGTTATCTCATTTGATTTCTCACAATGACCCTGCTAGACAGAAGGAGGACAGGTATTCTAAGGGGCAGAGATGAGGAAGAAATACCTTTGAGGCATAGCTGAAAAGAAAGGAACAGAGATGAAAGTTGGAATATTGTGCATATCGCAAGAAGGGCAATGTAATTGGACCATACATAGTGCATGTAAAGGGGAGTAGTGTTTTGTTATGAAGGAAAGGCTGAGAGTTACCAGATGGGAGAAGGTGGCAGAGATTGGAGGTGAGGATGTTCTGTTAGGCAGGCTCAAGTGAGTAGAGCTTCCAGGGGCCAAAAGTTAGGAACTATTTCCACCTTTTTGTTGTTTTGGGCAATTTCACTCACTTTTCTCATATACTGGAGTCCCGGCTAGTGTCTGTGTTCATTGCAGCTCTATATTGGAATGCATTCTGTGCTGAACTAATTTTCACATGTCAAGTTTCAAATTCCTCAAAACTAAAGAAACAAGGAATTCCAAGAGGAAATGTCACTAAATGTGTAGCATCTTTTTGCCCTCCCTCCTGGGCAAAAATAGCTATTGTGACAAGGATTCTTGTAAACAGATGTACAACATAAACCCTTCTTTGTTGACTTTGTTTACCTAAAGCTTGAATTTAGAGAATAAATGAGTTTTGTTTATTCTGTAAATTCAAGCTTTAGGCATCTAATCAGTAACAACTTCAAAACTGTCTGTTGCTGCATGAGAGTTATGCACTCCTCCTGGTGGAGAAAGGAAGAACTCATTATACAGCTTTATTGACAGTACTCCAAAGTGAATTATCCCTAGGCATGACTAATATAATTTGTCATAACATTGTTGGAATATTGGCATGCCATTGTAATCTTTTCTTGACAGCTTTGCCTCTATAAATCTGTCAAGGGTTTTTTCTTCTCTTTCTATAGGACCACACCTGACTTTATAATCTAAATCCAGATTCAATCCAACAAGCATTTATTAGCATCTGCTATGTGCCAGACACTTTGCTAAGTGCTGGATATAATTAACAAAAAGAAATAGACTCCCTCTCCTCATCTTATTCTCTAAAGGGAGAAATAATACACTAAAGGAGACAGAAAATGTCATAAGGAGTTTAGGAGTGGGGATCTTGTTCTAAAGAGCTGAAGCCAAGCAGAGCAGCAGATGCAAAGCAGAGTCAACAGAAAGTTAAGATTGGCTATAGGATTGGGTTGGATTAGTAGGATGACATTTCATTTTGCACAACCCCTCTTTAGGGATGTACTTGGAGGTCTGGGACCCTTTCTTCCCTTCCCACAATGGTTCTTGATTGCTCTCATCTTTTAAAAATATTTTAGTGGAATTGGTTCTTATTTCAGTTCTTAAATTGAGGTATTTAACAGTATAATGCTAGCAGATCTAGCCTGTCAGTCACAGATGTGCTATAGTTCCTTGTCTTGTAATTCTGTAAGTGCTGGATTTTTCTTTCAGAATAGTCATAATTCTATCTATAGGTGCTTATGCTTACTTTACTTAATTTACAGAAACCCTTTTGATTGTAAACTTAATTAAAACCAAGTATTTTTTTCCTTAACAAGTCAACAAGTATCTCTTATGTGCCAGGCACGGTGCTGACCACCGGGGATAAAAAGAAACGTAAAACAGCAACAAAACAGCAACACCATTCCAGATCTCAAAGAATTTGCAGCTTATTAAGGGAGACAACACATAAACAACTACAAACAAGATATTGAAAAGATAAATTGGAGATAATCTCAGAAGGAAGGAACTAGCATTAAAGGGTATTGAGAAAGGTTTCTTCCAGAAATTAGGAACTTTTAAAATATTCTTTTGCTCTTTTTTTTTCTTTTTACATCTCTGTCACTTTCCAATGACTCCCTCCCCTGTTCTCCCAATTAGACCCTTCCTGGTAGCAAATAAGTACAGTCAGGCAAAACAAATCAACACATTGGCCATATTGGAAAAGGCATGCTTTTGGTCCATAATACCAGTTTTCTGTGTGGTGAGAGACATGTTTGGTTATCAGGACCTTACCAATGGACACTGCATTCATCAGAGTTTAGAAGTCTCTTAATGCTGTTTTCTGTTTACATTATTTTGTAAATTTTTTCTCATAGTTTGGCTTATTTCCATAATGAGCCCTTCTGAGTTTTTCTGAATTCTTTATATTCAGAATTTTATACAGCATAATAATATCCCAGTACATTCATGCACTACTACTTGTTCAGCCATTCTTAATTGGAATCCAATTTCCTTCTAGTTATTTTCTACTCTTAGTTTAGTTACTAAATTTTTTTTTAAATGTCTGTACAATCTGAAATAGGATTTTGAAAGCACTTTGACTCTAAAACAATTTGAAAGCACTTTGGATCTAAAACAGTTTGACTCTAAAAACACCTAGATATCCATGTACAGTTTCCCCATTATCTTCCAATTCAAGAGAAAATGGGAAGAGAAGCTTCTCTTTAAACAGATGGGGAAAAGGAAAGAAAATGTGTACATATATTAAAAACTAGGCAGAACTTATTCATGACCTAATTTGGTTTCATTCTAGGATCTGCAAAGTGACTTCATGGGAATCCTAGGAACTTCTTTCATTCTTTATAATTTGCATGCAATTAGGGATCTCTTGAAGTCTTAAAAATGAATTTGGGAGCATTTTGCACACAGTTTAACACAATTTAAATAAAAATATGAATTTCATCAAAGAACTATTTTTAATGGCAAGTAGAGGTGGTTTGACTGTCAATTAACTAAACTGTCCTTCAAAATTCTTTTTTTTCCACCTCTTTTTTGGTATTAAATCTTTTCTTTTTCTTTAAGACTAGGTACCCTTATTTCACTCAGGCTATAAATGAAGTAGGCGATCATGGTCTTATTCCAAGTACTGATCAGCAAGGAAGGTTTAACTTGCTCTATTTTTCCAACCTGGGATGATTTGACCCTTTTAAAGCATTCCGGCAGTTCTCCATTCCCAAGGGAACACCATATTGGTGCCAGATTCAATACAGACACATGATTGACTTTAGCCCTACTTCAGGTCAAAACTCCGAAACTCAAATGATCCACCAACCTCATCCTCCACAGCAGCAGGGTCTACAAGCATGTATCCCCGTGGTCTACAGTATTATTTTAATGTGGAGATTTCCTTTTTCTCTCTTCCAAACTCTATCTCTTAGAGATCCATTTGATAATGCATTTGACTTTAGGCTTCTTTTCTTAGCATGATATTTTTGTATATATTTTTAAATGAAGGAATGAAAATATTTATTAAGGACTTACTATGTGTAAAGCACTGTACTTTATCCATAGTAATTGGGTGTAAGCTATAAAAGCACCATTCCTATGTAATACCTATGAATGTCATGGCATTGGTCATGCTGTCCTTTTCTTCTTTGATAAACTATTCTATTAGAATGTAAAAAAATGATGCATTTTTCATGAATTTAGAAATGTGTAAACAAAATGTACGCTAATCCAGGTTCAAATTATGCCAATCTATGCTCCATGCACATCACTGACCATTCTTTCTGCTCTTTTGATGACTCCTCTTCCTACACCTCAACACAGATCTCTTCCAGGGTGATGTACTTGTCTCTCTTCTTTGCTCACATGTCACTACATTGTCTCCTGGGATGAACTCAGTTTCTCTCATAGCTTCAATTATTCCTGTACTATTCTGCAGATGACATAAAATGTTTTTCTTTTTCTTTCTTTCTTTTTTTTTTTTTTTTTGGCTTTTTGGAGGGCAATTGGGGTTAAGTAACTTGCCCAAGGTCACACAGCTAGGTTTTTGTTTGTGTGTGTGTTAAGTGTCTGAGGCTGGATCCGAACTCAGGTCCTTCTAACTCCAGGGCCAACGCTCTACTCACTGCACCACCTAGCCACCCTGAATAAAATGTGTTTCTTAAACCCCACAATCTGGAGATCTGCAGATCTCTAATCTCCCATAATCTCTGGGTACCCACTGGATGTCCTATTGGCACCTCAAACTCAGAATGTCAGTACTGAAATCTTCTCTCCTAATCCTTCCTCTTCTTTTTATCTTCTTTATTTCTATAGATGGCACCACTCTTCTTATACATTATCAGGTTCATGACCTTGAAGTGCAGTTTAAAACAGTTCCCAAGTCCTATTATTTCTAACTTCACAATATCTCTTGCATCTGTCTCCAATTTTCTAGTTCCTTGGAAATAATCCTAGTTCATGCACTCATTCTTTTCCACCTGTTTGTAATATACTCCTAATCTTTCTTTCTGCCCTCCCCTATTCTATTTTGTCATTCGTATCGCTATTTGCCTTAAGACAATTTGTCTTAGTTATATCCCAAACACTTAGCACAGGACCTGACACATTAGAAGCATTTAATAAACATTTCTTGGGGGCGGCTAGGTGGTACAGTGAGTAGAGTGTTGGCCCTGGAGTTAGAAGGACCTGAGTTCGGATCCGACCTCAGACAATTAACAAACAAAAACCTAGCCGTGTGACCTTGGGCAAGTTACTTAACCCCAATTGCCCTCCAAAAGGCAAAAATAAATAGATAGATAGATAGATAGATAGATAGATAGATAGATAGATAAATACTTCTTGATAAATTGATTACTAATCTGATTACATCATTTCTACTGACTGCTGAATAAATTTCTGATTCTGACATCCAAAGCTTTCTACAAATCTGGCTCCAACCTATCTTTGCAGCCATATATTTCATAGATGAGACTTTGAGAACATTTATTCCAGCCTATTCATTTCATAGAGGAGAAAACTGAAATCAAGAGAAGTGATTTATTTGCACAAGGGCATAGAGGTAGTGATAGAACCTAGGTTTGAATCAGTCTTTCAAGTCTAAGTCTTTCTACTCCAAGTCTTATATTCTTTCAGTTGTATCATGGTGTTTCCCAATTTTACACTACTCCCCTCCCCATACTAGTAGATCTCAGGGAAAATTAATTACTTTTTGCCATTTATTTTCATTCTGGCCTCCTCCTTCTCCATGCCTTTACTTAAACCTTCCTCTCTTCTTGTAATTGATTCTCCCTCTTCTGTCTGTTGAAGTCTTTCTTTTTCTTTCAAGGCCCAACTGGGGAGCTATCACCTAGTGAAAGCTTTTTGGGGTTCTTTCTTCTGACCAACCCTTTCCCATTGTAAAGCCAAGCAGGAGCAGCTTTCCAGAGGACTGCTGCTGTGAACAGGCTTGTGGGCTGCTCAGTGTCCAGCACTTAAGCATGACTGGAGATGTGAATAAGAAATGACCAGGCCATATGGGCAGTTCAAGGAAGAATGATGAACTCCCTTTATTGATTCTCAGGAAAAAGTTTTTATAGAGAAAAAGAGACAGAGGAAGGGGACTCAAGTTTTCTTTCTTCTTCTTTTTTTTTAAAGCAATTGGGGTTAAGTAACTTGCTCAAGGTTACACGGCTAGTCATTATTTATGTGTGAATGCTAATTTTCTGAGGCTGGATTCAATCTCAGGTCATCCCAACTCCGAGGCCAGTGCTCTTACTCACTGCACCACCTAGCCGCCCCTGGACTCAAGTTTTCTAATCATTACCTAGTCTGTTTTATCCTAGAAGTAGCTCAGAATAGAGAATTTGATAAGGATTCCTTCTCTAGGTGACAGAAAGTCTTAGGAAGAGCCAGTTAAATCTTTTCATATGAAGTCACATTACAAAGGATGTTCTTGAGAGCTGGCTTCAAGGTCCTAAACCAAAGCCACATCATCAAGTACATCTGCATAGGAACTGACCACCTAAGAATTCAGATATTTTGGTTTTGAACAACTAAAGTCTTGGGGCAGAGCCTGTTGGTCTCAGAACTCAAACAACATCCTTTTAAGTGTAACCCACATCAAAGAACTCAGGAGCTAACTTGACAAAAAGTTACATCTCAAAGAGGTCTTTGATATTCAGGTCCACTGATATCAAGGTAATCATCTAAGTCCTGGAATAAGCCTCTTTGGCTCCCAACAAAGTTCTGATTACACAATATAATAAATTCTCTATTTATTCAGTAACAAACTAAGACAAAACATTCAAAGAAAATCAAGGTACAGCATTCAGTGTTACAACTTATCACTAAAATGGCCACATAGTTTTCATCAAAGGGGTCACATAGTTTTAAGCAAAGTACACTCATTTAGTCAATCACAAAGTCCTTAATTCAATCAAAAAGTACAAAAGTCAAAGTCCTCCACCCATGGAATGCAATTAAGTTATAATATCATCAGTCACTACTCAGTACCCTCTTTAGGATAGTGGAAAGTACAAAGGCCATCCACCCCAAGGTCACAAGTACTTTATAATTTAATTAGTCAGCATTAAATACCTAAGGAGAGGTCTTTTCATCTGAACTCAAGGGAGGCTCTCAGTTTCCATGGTTCCTCTTTCATGGTCCCAATTACTGCCCAAATCTAACCAATTACCACCTGAGTTCAAAGGCAGACAACTCTCAGTTCCTTGTCCAGCTCTCCGTGCAGTTCCTGCTCCATATTGAAGCTCACAGTCCACCTCAAGTCCTTCACAGTTTCTCCTTGGAGGAGAAAACTTAACAGAGCCACAACAATATCTACAAACATCAGCCTTAGCAGAATTACAACAATATTCACACACATGGTCAGCACTATCATCTCAATTCACTTTCTGCCTGTGAAATCAACATAGACTCAAAACAGACAGACAAAGTACCGACACCACAGTCAGGCTTCCTCTAGCAGCTCCTGCTGGTCCTTGGAAGCTTGGTTGACCCTCAGAAGTATTCGGCAGCTCCAGCTAGCCCTTGGAAGTCTTCAGCAGCTCTAGCTGGTTCTTGAAAGCTCTCAGCAAGAGTTTGGCTGGTTCTCAGAAGAAGCTCCACCACCACAAGTTCTCTTCTCAAAATCAAAATCACTTTCTCTAGCCTGAGCTTCTCCTCCTCAGCTTCCACGAAGCTTACTCCAAGAAGTTCTGTCTCAGTTCTCATTTCTCTTCTCAGTTCTTCTCAATTCTCAGTTCAGTCCTCAGTCCAGCAGTAGCAGCCCAGCCTCCAGATGATTGCTGACAGGAATTCTGGTCTCTCTCAGCTTGGGCTTTTCTTTATATAAGTTATTACGTCCTCCCTGTTTTTCCCTTCCTATTACAACAGGAAGTTCCTCCCAATGTGGGATTCACAAGTTCTGCATCTTGATACTTGGTACAATCCCACTTGAAACAAGGTGCTAAATGCTTACCAGTACAAGGGGATCTTCAAATTACATGACTATTTCACCCATCCAGATGAAAACCATCATTCTTCCTACTTTTTTCTCAGGGCTTTATGTTTGTACCTTTCCCTCACACCTATTCTAATCTGCCTCTCATATGTATTATGGCATAAAAATGTGGTGTATATTTATATATATATATATGTGTGTGTCTGTCTTTCTCTACCTTATATTACCAGATTCTTGAAAGATAAGGATACACCATAGCTGACTTTTTACTCCTATCGACTATCACCAGGACCTTGTCTAAAGCAGTTAGTAAAGATTTGTTGAATTTAATGAGATGATTATTATGGCCTTGATAAGTGAAAATGCGTTTGAAATTTTGTGATGGAGCATTTTGAATAGAGATTATATAAAGCAAATGAATTTTTTATGTAGGGATGCTGCCTCATTTGTCTGGTCTTGTCTAGTGTGCTGGATGATAATTTTCTAGATGACTGAGGCTTACCTTTTTAAGCAATTTAAATATTTAATTTTATGTTAACCCATTTTAATGGAAATTTTCTTAAATCATCCTATACATATTTTGCTTCCTTCTTAGGTGGAGCATACTGTTTAACTTTTTCCCCTTAACTTGGGCCTTTATGGACATAATTTATTTAAGTATATATGATCTTTACTGCTTACAGAAAAGATTTTTATGGAAATTCTCCTAAAATGTGTACATGTTATTTATAGACATATTATACACATGATATTATGTGCATTACACAATGTGGATGTGTACATGTATGTCCACATGTGTGTCCATGTGCATGCACACACATATATGTATATCACTGCATCACAGCACAGTTAAATAAATTATGTCCATAAAGACCCTGAATTATAGAAAAAAATATGGTTAAATTGTACATGGTGTGCTCTGCATATATATACCTTTATTGGCATCATTTATTTAACTGTGTTGTGATGCAGTGATAACCTTCCTTGATTACAGATGAGATATTTTGTGGAAATCTTCCTAAAATATTCTATGTATATTTCCCTGCCTTCTTAAGTGGAGAATATTATGTGTAATTTAACCCTTTTCCATAAAATCAGGGCCTTCATGGACATAATTTGTTTGACTATGTTGTGATGTAATGATGCCCCTCATGGCTTACAGAGGGTAGCCCTAGATGGTACTATTCTAATTGTCTTCATTCTCTTCCATGCTCTTCTAGTGGATCTTCCTTTCCTTAGCATTAGTTATCTCATCTCCTTGCTCATAAACCTAATTCGCTGTCAGATATAACTTAGGAAAGAACTGAATAGACTCTTAGCAAATTAGAAATGAAAGAAACCATATAGTTCATCTAATCCAGGGAGCTAGGGGATGTATGGACACTTTTAAAGAGGCCTGTAAACTTGGATGGGTCAAAAATGCTGCCGTTTTTATTAATCTCTGGTTTGTTTTGTAATCTCATATAATTTTTATGCATTTAAAAATATTTATTCTGAGAAGGGCCCATAGCTTCCATAAGAGTGCCAAAGAAGAGATCTGTGATACAAAAAAAAGGTTAAGAACCCTTATCTAATCCAATTCCCTAATTTTATAGACAGGGAAATTTAAGACCCTGAGAGTTTAAGTGTCTTGTCCAAAGTCGTATCGCAGAGCTGGGAACTTGACCTCAGGTCTACTAGATTCAAATCCACTAGTCTTCCTACTACCTTTTCATTTCTGTCTCTCCAGGCTTGTTTAAAAGTTGAATTTTACTTGAAACTTTAGTTTGCCAGGACAAAGAAGATCACCAAGTTTGATAAATTGATAACCTTCATTCTGTATGTAATATCAAGTAAGTAAGTCTGAGCACCTGGCTTTCTTTGGGGAATAAAGTAAGAATCTTGTGGAAGCTAGTTTCTTTTTTAGGCAGAAATATTTTTTGCTTATATTATGGGCAGTTGGGTCTTATGTATGTATGTATGGGGGACTGGCTGCTGGAAAAGTAGGATGTTACTATTATAATTTTTCAAAATTTAACAAATAATACTGTTGTTAATGGTTCTCAATTATAATAAACCTCATAATACATTTTAAAAAATCTCTGATGTCACTTGATAAAGGTCTGTTCAGTTAAGCAAGGTAGCAAAGTGTGGATCAATTCTCGGGTGCTTGTGCTAATTTTGGCCTTACAATTAACACCAAGAAAACAGAGGTGCTCCATCAATTAGCCACACACATGAAACCATCGGTTACAGCTAATGGAGAAGTTCTGAATGTTCATTTTACCTTGGTAGTGTACTCTCCAGGGATGTACACATTGATAATGAGGTTGACGCCCTCATTTCCAGAGCTAGATCAGTGTTTTGGAGGTTCCAAAGGAAGGTATGGAATGACTGCCAAACTGAAGGAAAGGGCCTTCTGTGTGAGACACTGTGCTAAGCACTTTACAACTATTATTTCATTTGATCCTCACAACAATCCTGGGTGATAGATACTCTTATTACTCTCATCTTACAGTTGAAGAAACTGAGGCAGAGAAGTCACATGACTTGCCCAGAGTTAAACAGCTAGTAAGTGTCTGAGACCAAATTTTAGTATGTTTTCTTGACACTAGGACTATCTCTCTGTCCACTATATGAACTAACTCACTGATATTTAATGTTCTTTCCAATTCTAAGTTTGTAGTTCCATCAAAGCACCTGGGTTGGGGGTGAGGAGAAGAAGAAGAAAAGAAAGATACCAAAATTGAAGAAATGATCTCACACTTCTTATTGGGTTTAGTTTTAGGGAATTCCGTTTTGCAAAATAAATATACCCATATGTCTTAATGTATATTCATTTTAATCTTGTCTTCTATCTTTTTCAATCTTTCCATTCTTTCCTTTTGCTATGTATTTTTTATTTCACATATTGTTTTTTTTTCTTGTGTTTTCCTTTTTCTTTTTGCCACCTTTACTGGGCTAAAGTACTTATTTTACTTTGTCTCCTTTTTCATTTCCCTTTAGTTCATTTCCCCTATCACTGTCCTTTGAGTACATTTGTACTGCTATTTTGAGCACGAGCTTTATCCAGCTTCCTTTTCCATGCCCTTCATTTCCCCTTTCTAACCCTAAGATTCACTAAGAATGATTATCTCTAAAGACACATTACTTTCCTTCTACTTTCTGCTTCACTTCCTACAAAAACTGTCTCTGTGGACTTAATGCAAGGATGGGTAAGAAAGAAGGGCAAGGATGACAGTAAAAACCTAGACCTAGCCACAGGATTTCATAGCCCTTGCATTTCTTTGAATTGTGCTTTTAGATATTTTTGTGAAAGGAGTTGGAGATGAAATCAGGATAAAGTTCAAAAGAAAGGCAATGTAGTATTTTAGAAGAATGGTGGGTCTGTAGTTAGAAAGACAGTTCAATTTCTACCTCTGAAACTTACTATCTTTCACCCTGGGCAAGTCATTTCACTTCCCTAAGCCTCAGTTTCGCCATATGTAAAATTACAGTTAGACTAGATAACATTTTATGTCTAATACAGCTCTAAATTTGTGAGCTTTTTACTCACTATACAACCTTAATTTGTGTCTAATGAAAATAACAGCAAAAACATCAAAGTTGTATTCCAATACTTTTATTTCATTACAAAAAAAAAAAAAAACAACTCAGAAACAGAGAATCAAAGAAAGCCACCAAGCAAACTGAATAGATTGGCTGAGACACTAGTGAGGTTTTAGTCAAACATGGTGAGGATTAATTGAATTTAGTAGTGGAAGCATCTGTTCAATGAAGAAGCAATGTTCTTTAGGGAACTTTAAAGGAGAGTTACTGAGGTAGAAAGAAGATATTGAAGTTTACAATTCTGGAGTTGTGAGATATTGTGAGTACATGGACTTTCTCCATGTATATTTTATCCCCCTGTACAGGAGTTCATCAAATATTAAACATGTAACAGGTATGTGGCATGTCCTTAGTGTAGACCTCTACATTTAGTTTCTGTATTGAGTCAATCACCTCAATCTGACCTCATCTTGGTAGTTCTAGGTTCCCAGGGTAGTATCACTTAAAAGTCTCTCAAGTTATTGTGGGTGAATGTATTCCCCTTATTGACCACCATAACTCTCAAATCTCCATCTATATGCTTCCATCTACACAAAACCAACCACTCACAATGATGATACATTAGATTTTAAAATAACCATTATTTTAACAATAAAGTAAAAGAAATAATAATAACATTATAGGTACTCACATAAGGCAAATTTTACAATAATAAATATATCACAGCCTAGTCAAAAACCTTGGCTATACTCGCAAATGCACTCAGTGTCTGTAAGGAAGAATGGGTACACAACAGAAACCTGAGAGGGAAGCACTTACATAAGGAAAATATATGTACTCAAATTATCTCACAACCCTAGAATTGGAAGTTTCACAAGCCTCTTTCCACCTCAGCAAGTTCTCTCCTGGCACAGTGGGACTTTCTCAGCAGCAATTATAGTATCCATCATTTTTAACTTCAGAGTTACCTTTATTCTAAAATAGGTAAAAGCCTCTCCAGCTCTGCTTCTTTGCAGATTTCTCCTTTTCCTTCCCACTCCCTTCTTTCCCCAAGAACAGGTGCCAATGCAAAGAAATGCCTTCTGCTTTTCTACTTCTCTCTTCTTGTAGTGAGTGACAATAGAGAACTTTTCAGGATCTCATTAAGCAACCAATCTGCCCAGGAATAAATGATAATAAGAAACAATGCTTATAGTCTCTCTTTAATATGGATCTGAAATCTGTCCTTCTAGTGACTCTCTGTCTCTGTCTTTATTTCTCTCTCTGTGTCTCTCTCTCCCCTCTGCTCTCCTCTCTCCTCTTCCCTCCTCTTTTTCCCCCCTCTTCTCTCCTCCTCCCCTCCCTCCTCCTTTTTCTTCTTGTTCCCTCTGTCTCTCTCTCTCTGTCTCTCTCTCTCTCTGTCTCTGTCTCTGTCTCTCTCTCTTTCTCTCTCTCTCTGTCTCTCTGTCTCTGTCTCTGTCTCTGTCTCTCTCTCTCTCTTTCTCTCTCTCTCTCTCTCTGTCTCTCTCCTCTCCTATCTCCTCTTTTTCCCCTCCTCTCCTTCTCCTCCTCTCTCTCTGTCTCTCTGTATTTCTCTCTCTGTGTCTGTTGGTTTCTCTCTCTTCCTCCTTTCTGGGTTTAGATTTAGTGTCCTCTCTGTGAATGACCCCATTTTAACTAAATAGTAGAAAACCAAATTGTCATTTGCTTCCCTTGATCAGCTGATATGTATATTCCACAGTCACAGGACAGTTTTGGTATTTAGATTCCCAGTCATTAATCTAAAAGTTATCTAGCTCTTCAATTTGTGTTCTCCATTCCCTCCAATATTCCACAGCTTTGTCACATTCAAATGAACAAATGCAGCCTCAGAGATTTGAGTCAAGCAACTTGAGTCCCTGCTTCCTGAAGAATTCTGAATAGACCTATGCCTTAAACAAGTAAACTTGGTCAAGGCAAATTTAGTTCAGAGGCAGACATATGTTCCATGCAAGAGAACTGTCAAGTGTAAATTTCCTAAAAGTTACTCCCTTAACATAAAAGAATGATAGCACAATACCAGCTTGTCCTGGTTTTCTATCTGAATGCCATTGATTATAAAGTGAGAAAAGGAGAACAGTGATTGTTTCTAGTTATCTCATTTGATTTCACCCCAGCCTGTGGGTTAAGTTCTCTTCATTCTGTCAGTAAGGAAACTGATGGTGAATGAGACTGTGACACTAAGGATGATGATAAAATGGTAACCAAGGCCAATGCCAGTTTAGGGCATGTGATTATTTTCAAACTATTACATAGAAGGATGACACAAGGTTAAGAACAGAATAGCCTCATAAAACATTGAAAAACAGCTAAGCAGAAAATGAGCCAGCAGAGAACTTGGTTTAACTCAACTCAACTCAAATTATCATGTCCACATTTATAGAGACTATAATTTCTCAGTGTTTATATCAAGTGAGGTGTAAGATGAGGAGAGACAGATATATATGCTCCCCTAAGGTGTTCATTAGTGCCATGGAAACTTCTTTAGTCGAAACAGAAGAAGAATTCCCTGTTATTAGTGAGAGTTTCCAGAAGGCTGTCTTCATAAATGTCATTGTACAAATTGCATCAAATCCTGGAATGCTGCATGACCTCTCATTGAAATCCCTGGCAATGACAGATTGGTCTAATGATCCATGCTGGAAAAACAAAGTGATTTTGTTTTGTATTGACCAGAGTATGATATTCAGTTAGATAGATAACTATGTTACATATATCTTGGACAGAAACTACAGCTGGACACTAAACAGGAAAAGCCTGGGCTGGATTGAATCTAAAGTTATTCAATGCTTTGAATGATAATAGTAAAAAGAAATAATGACACATTTATATAGGTTTTTAAAATTTACAAAATTACTTCCTCACAAATGAAAAGAAAAATCTGTTATGAGTATTCCTTTTTTTATAAGCAACTGGGGTTAAGTAACTTGCTCAAGGTTACACGGCTAGTCATTATTTATGTGTGGGTGCTCATTTTCTGAGGCTGGATTCTATCTCCAGTCATTCCAACTCCGAGGCCGGCGCTCTTACTCACTGTGCCACCTAGCCGCCCCTTGTTATGTGTATTCTTAAGTCATTTATCCCTATTTTGTAGATGAAGAAAGAGACTCAGAGAATTTATGTGATTTCCCAAGGGTCACATAAACTCAAACTCAGGTCTCCTTATGGAACTCAAATCTTCAGAGTACTATTTCCACTGCACCATGATAATCCCAGGCTATTTCTTCCTGAAAAAGTGATATGGCTATATTGCAAGCAAGCCTGATACTGGGAAAAATCAAAACTGCAAGTAAATCAAAGAGCCAATGGTAAAAATAACCATTGGATAGAATGAGCCTGCAACATTTTACCAACAGTGACTTGCTGATCAAGAAGTAGTATAAGAAACATTATCCAGGGGACAGCTAGGTGGCACAGTGAGTAAGAGTGCCCTGGAGTCAGGAGGACCCGGGATCAGTTTCAGCCTCAGACTTAGCACCCACACAAAGTGACTGGCCGTGTAACCTTGAACAAGTTATTTAACCCAAATTGCTTTAAAGAAAAAAAAGAAAGAAAAAAACATTATCCAGGACATATATGACCACAAAAGGAAACTAAGACATTCATGAAGCAAAAATGAGACATTAAAACCAAGAAATTATAAATTTAATTGTTGTAGGTGGTACAGTAGATAGAATGCTAGCTCTATAGTCAGAAAGACATGAATTCAAATTTGCTTCAGATACTTACTACCTGGGTATCACCAGACAAATCATTTAATCTTTGCCTCAGTTTCCTTAACTGCTATGTGGGACCTATCCCCCAGGGTTATTGTGAGGATCAAATGAGATAATGATTATAAATTGCTTATTATACTGCCTGGTACATAGTAGGTGTTCTATCAATGTTAAGTTATCATTACTATTACATAAACCAGTTGTCATTTATGTGAGGAAATTGACATTTTGTCACCTTGACTTGACAATAAAGACTGAATACTGAATAATAATCTCTGTGTGTCGCATTTGGGGTTAAGTGACTTCCTCAGGGTTTCAGGTTGGATTTGAACTCAGGTCCTCCGGATTCCAGGACTGGTGCTCTATCCCCTGCACCACCACCAAGATCCCCCTAGATATGTCTTTTGCAATTCTGAACTAAGAGCTCACATTAGGATTAGGATATAAATTCTACTCTTAGATATATCCTTTCCTGACTGTGTAAATGTGAAGCCTAGTTGTATACTTATTTACTGAGCCTTGCAACCAAAAATTAGTATGTTAAGATGAGAGAGCTGAGAGTACCTAGGGGTTTTGCTTTAAACAAGTTTATTAATACTTTCTGGGTTTAGATTTAGTGTTCTTTCTGGATATTGATATAGTGACATCTGACAATATCTATAATATGTACCTATCTACTGAGTCTGTGAGTTTGGGGTTTTTTGTGTTAACATATTACTAAAAATTAATGCAGACTTCTGAATTCAAGTAATATGGCCATAGGAACTAAGCTGATGTCAAGAGTTGTCCCATAAACTGATGAATTCCCAGTTGCTGTGAGGAGTGTGGAGAAGATCTTACATGGAGTTGGTAGTTGAATTCGATGACCTCTAAATTTCCTCCTAATCTTGGTTCTCTGATTGAAAACCACTGAGGTTCAGGACTCTCCAAAGACCAATAAGAAATTATCATTTGAGCTAAATGTAAGAATTTACACAGGGACTGAGTAGGATGCTAAATCTCCTGATAGACTTTAGACCTTAACAATGCTATTTATGCTCTTGCTTTGTATTTTCACAGTGTGGAACGTACTGACTACTTTGTAGTTTAGCACACTTGGTCTTGAAACTTTGTCTTGCTGCTTCTGTGTAGAAGGACATCAGAAATGTTGTATTTCCCTAGTCTTTGTTTTGGTGCCTATTATTTATACTTCCCTATAATTGATTGGCACCATAGTAGGCATTTCATAAATGTTTATTGAATTAAAAATGAAATGCCAAAGCAAAATCCTGACATTTGTCTGCCGCAGCATTCCCTGAGCTACAAAGCTACTCTGTCCAAAAACAAAAGGTAAAGGTAATACAATGTATTTTTCACACATATATAATATACATTATAATAAATACCTAATTATAGATATATGTTTATATGCATACCATATATTTATACAAATATATATTAAATATATTTATGTATGTATATATGTATTGTATGTACATAACAGATATCTTCATTTGTTATATTTTGTTATATAATTTGTTAATTTGTTGTACATAACATTTGTCATATATTTATATTTATTATATGCATATGTATATATTCATGCTTTATACATACACACATGTATGCACATACATGTACATAGATAACACATATATGATATATATGACAAATAAATGTAACAAAAATAAACACTAAAATATATATACTAAGACAAAAAATTCTTATCTAAGTCTTTAAAATCATTATCTTTAATCTTTAAATCTAATCTTTAAAAAGGCAGAAGGGAAAGAATAAATAAATAGCACACAAATAAGATGTTTTTGTTCTATTCCCACCTTCTTGGCCTAATGTAATGTGTTCTTCTCTAAGTACTCACATATCATCTCTTGAGCAATCTAACCTAGAATTTTACCAGGAATTGACATCACGCTTCCTGGACTCTTTACTGTCATTCCCTCAGTAATCTTGGGTTTCAGCTCTTGGCTGAATTTTCATTCCACCCCTGTCAAACTGCATCTCTTTATCCTTGTTAGTGAAAAGCAAGAAAAAGGATGTGAACATTTTTTTTTTGCCATCACTTCATCATTAGTCATCAGTGAGTGTGCCATCTAAGGAATATATTGATCCCTGATCTTTTGTTTGCCTCCAACATAGTTAAAAAAAAAAAAAACTTCCTGAAAAAAATAAACTTCTGTATTAGAGGGTGAATCCATAATCAAATTTGATTAAAATGTTTTTATTTTAGCATAAAACTTGATCATTTTAGGATGTTCTCTGTATTAGTTTTCCAAAAGGGAAAAAAATCCTGACTTTTTGCTTTTGCAAGTAAAATAATGTTAAGAAGTGCTTGCTAGAGATTTTATAATAACAAGTATAGTCAATTTTTAAAAAAATATGTAAGACATAAAAATTTGGTCAACAAAATTTTCAAAATTGAAAGCACAAAAATTATCTTATAAAATTTTAACATATATGTTTGCATATATATTTGACATAAATCCCTTACTTTAAAGTTTAATATTTAATATGCATTTTTCTAAGTTCTGCCTCTAATATATATATGTAAACTAAAGTCCTATTCTAAAAAGTAAAGTGATTGTGATCTGGGGACCTCAAAGGTTATATATATGCCAGCAGATTACAAACTGCGTTAGGTATTCCCATGTTACAAAGACGTGATAAGAAGTTGTATATGTTTTGTTGGGGGACTAGCTTGAATGAATAACAACATATTGGTGTTCTTGTCTTCTCACAGTCTTTCCAACATTTTTTATTGCTTTCTTTTTTTTTTTAATTCCCAAAGCCACCTAAAACTTTTTTTTTTAAAGACTGAGTCTTAAAATCTTGCCTAGGATAGAAATGCAGAATAAAAAGTAGCCAAATTCTGAGTAATCATCATTTGAAATAAAGCAAAGCTGATGCACATTTTCTTCACCTACAAAATAAATTTTATTAATCCCTTTCATTTTTATGCCATATTCATTTTCTGATATCTCTCCCCCAACTAAACTTTTCATTGTATGAAAAAAAATGTTAAAACCAACACAGCAACTGAGGCTGAGAACATATACAGCTTTCTGCACCCTTAATTCCCTATCTGCCTACGAAGAGAGGAAGTGTCATCATCTGTTCTCCAGCACCAAAACCGATCATTGCAATTAATTAGTTTGCCAATTTGCCTTTGAGGCAGATAGAAAGTCAGGGGGAAAAAAGAAAAATGTCAGGAAGGAAAGGAAAGAAGGAAGGAAGGGGAGAAGGAAAGAAGGAAGGAAGGAAGCTAAGAATTAGAAATAGAAACAAAAGTCAGTAACAGTCTCTTCCTTCAAGCAACTTTATTCTAATTTTGTTTTTATTTAGTTCACATTAACATTTTATGTATAGTGTTCCCTTGGTTCTGCTTACTTTACTTTGCACAAGTTTGTACCTGTCTTCCTATGTTTCTCTGAATTCCTCATATTCACTGTTCTTATGGAGCAACAATCTTCTATTGCAGTCATGTCTCATGTAATTTGTTTAGCAATTCTCCAGTTGATAGATACCTACTTTGTTTCCTTTTTCTTTCCTTTTTTTTTTCTTCTTCTGTTTTTTGGTAACACAAAATACTGCATGAATTTTGATATTTATGGAATCTCTTTTTCTGTCATTGAGCTCCTTGGGGCACATTCCAAGCAGTGAGATCACTGGATCAAAAGATATTGAGTTTAGAGACCTTTTTCTTTTTACACAATTCTAAATTATTTTACAGAACAGTTATACCATTTTAGAGCTCCAACAACAACATATTGGTGTTCTTGCACAGTCTTTCCAACATTTTTATTGCTTTCTTTTTTTTTTTAATTCCCAAAGCCACCTAAAACTTTTTTTTTTTAAAGACTGAGTCTTAAAATCTTGCCTAGGATAGAAATGCAGAGCCTACTCACAGGTCCAATTCCACTCTGATCATTATGGGAGATTTGACCTACTCCATTTATAACCTCTGCAGATTGCATAAGGGGGCTCACCACTCCCAGGGGTCTGCCATATCAATATCAAATTTAGTTTCAATACTCTATCAGCTTAACCCACTACAACTCAGAACTCCTGAGTCCAGGAGATCTGACAGCCTCAGCCTTCCCATTAGCATGGATTAAAGGTGTGTTCTGTCACACTCAGCAACCTTCGTATAAATCAAGATTTTAAATCATTGTCTAATCTTACTGATCATATTTATCAATTATTTTCATTTGAAATGTTTTATTTATTTATTTGAGTTTTAATCTGTGGAATGAAAGAGGCATTTCCATAACATAGCACAGTAAAAAAGATGATTGCACTTGAAACTGCAAATATATTATGTACAATTTGCTATTCCTTTTAAATATAAAGTCATTATGTATTTTTCATTTTTTCCTTTTTTCTTCCATCTCCCCCATGCCTTAGAAATGGCTACCAATTTTATACAAATAGGAATATATGTAAAATGATTCTATAAATTCATTTATTCTTTCTCTGGATGCAGATAGTGTCTTTCTGCATAGGACCTATTTAATTTGGGTATTTATGCTAAATTTTAAAAAACCATGATCACAACAGACAAATATTCCCAGAGAGGGCGAGGGTATCACTGCATTCATCTGAAAAAAAAAAAACCTCTAGATACTTGAAGATACTTTAACAGTTTGGAAGGACTTGAGGCAATGATATTTAGAAAATTACTTTGATCGGGGCAGCTAGGTGGCGCAGTGAGTACAGCGTTGGCCATGGAGTCAGAAGGACCTGAGTTCAGATCCGGCCTCAGACACTTAACACACAAAAACCTAGCCATGTGATCTTGGGCAAGTTATTTAACCCCAATTGCCCTCCAAAAAAAAGCAAAAAGCAAAAAGAAAATTACTTTGATCAAACTTAATCTTGATTTTTAATTCCATTCAGCAAACATATTAAGAATCTATCTCTGTGTTCTATGTACCCTGCTAAGTGTTGAAGCTTCAGATAGAAAGCAATATGTAGAACCTGACCTCCAGAAATTTAAAGCTAATTGGGAGTTTAAGACAAGTACACCAAAAACTATAAGTTATAATAAGATGAATATAAAGGACAGAGTAGTAACTGGTATAAAGTATGATTTTAATAAATGTTCAATTGATTAAGATCACAAAACATAAAAAAAAAAAGCTGGAGAGATGATTATTTCTTTAGAGAGAGATCACTTATCCCTCAGAGGGGGAGAGATAAGATAAGATTTTATTGAAAGGGTTGGCACTGAACTGTATCTTGAACCAAAGACACAATTCCAACACAAAGGAATGTGGGATAAAGATATAATGTGGTGTCATGGAAAGACCCTTAGATTTAGACTCAGAAGTCTCATATCCTGATTCTCTCATTTAACCCTTATGTTACTCAACCAATCATAACTTCTCAGAGCATCAGTCCTCTCATCTATAAATAAGGATGTTGGACTAGATGACCTCTAAAATCTCTTCCAGTTCTAAAGCCTATGATATATAGAGAGCCTAGGGTGGAGGGGGAATTGCAGAATGTCCCCAAATTATTCATGACAGATGTTCTGTTTTCTCTCTCTGCTTTACTAGAAAGAAGGTATTGCATTTTGAAATAAACTTTGGCAGAATGATGCAAGGAGAAGTGACCCTTTCCTGTTTTCTCTTTACTAACCTTTCTGACTCAGACATTTTCATCATCTACATTGTTAAAGGAATTTAATCATTTTTAAGCCAAACATCTTACTTCTGTAAGATGGCATTTTACTTTGACGTAAGCCTTCAAATGGGTCAGTCATTTTAAATAATTTGCACAAATATACTCGAATGCATGTTTTTGTAGATATTCAAGCACATCATTAAACACTGCCATATTAATAACAGATATCAGAAATGTTGCTATGGATTTAAAAAAATTTCATTGCCTTCCAGTGTAATATATTGTTATCTTTCTGTTAGATATTTCTTTAATATGGGCAATATCTTTCTCAAATATTGATTATTTCAAACTTTGAATATAGAGGAAAATAGCCAATATATTTTCATGATCTAGTAAAAAAAAAAACCTATTCTAGTTTTTACACTCTCTATCTTAGCTCTTTAAAAATCTTTACCCAGAATTAGAATGATTATAAATTGTTAAAGTTGTTTGTGAATTCTTTCAACTTAACTAATTATTTGTCTAAGGACAAGTTTAATTTTTCTGGTAAAGAAAGAGATATTTTACTTAGTGGTTTTAGAGGATAAACAACCATATGCCTGCAAAATGAATTTCATTTGGAGGTAGGTAAAGCAGATAGCTTGCCTGGCTATGATCAGTTGTTGTAATGGTATATTTTGTTGTAATGATCATCATTCTTTGGGAACTATATCCTTCTGTTTCAGATAGATGGAATATAATTCTCCCCACCCTAAAAGGTTTTTCATAAACAATATTATTTAGACTTATGCCATAAATTTATGAGTTCTGTTACCCTTTAGTTCAGAATGATAGACCCTAGATGCTGGATATTTAATTGGGGAAGAGCTCTTTAAGCTTTCTGACATTTGTGTTAACTTGTGAAAGAGATATCTTCATTTCTTCGGATCTGCTTTGGAAATGACTGTGTCTTCCAGTGACAAGATATGTGATAGCTCAAAACTGAGTATCCTTTGGACATTGGGTCACTTTGTAATTTCCACTAAGCTACTGGAGGCAAGGAGTGATTTTATGCTTCTTACATTTCCATCCAAGAACTTGATATAGTGCTGGACACATAACTAGTTACTTTTCAATGAAACAGTGAGTGAATGAATGAATGAATGAATGAACAAATGAATGAATGAAGTGTAGTAGGAAGAAAAACGGATGGTGCTTTGACACATGATGTTCAAATGACGTAAATATGTTCAAATGATGTAAATGTTCAAATGATGTAAATAGGATGACAAACCCAGAGGTGGAAGGGTTGTTAGAGGTAATCAAATCTAGCTCTCTCTTTTTACAGATGACGAAATTATTGACTAAGAGAAGTCAAGCTTGAACTCAGAACTTCCTGACTCTAAACCCACTTCCTAACATGACATAAGACTTTGTAGTTGGCATGAACTTTCTTATCTCAGGACTCCCTGGTCAGAACCAAGTTTCTATATGATTTCTTAGGATCTCTATCAGAAGAAGGAATGAGGATGGGTGGTTTTGGAGGCCGATAAATTGCTCTCAATTGCCATTGCATATAGAGGAAGATGTGCAAACAGTAGCTAATTATCTTATTTATGCAAGCATCTTGTCCATACCTTCCCTAGTGCTCTTACCAAGACTTCCAAAAAGTTACAGTTTCTAATCACAAGCTGTGAAAGAATCAGATAGCCTTGAGAGATTTCTGGGTGAAATATGTGGGATCATATGTTAATATTGGGATGATGTGTGCCTTATATATGAGATAAAGGTCACATGAGTGTGTGGGGCCAAGCCATCTGTCATGATGGCCATTTTTCTCAGTCAGCATAGATTTTAAAATAATCCATTTTAAAATAGCCACAGAAAGCCAGAAACTTGGCAGAACTAAAGACAGAGATGAGTGTCTTAACAAGAATAACTCTCTTTCCAAGGTTAAAGTTGGCATTTTTGAAACTCTGGATTGGACCTTGATAAAGGAGATGCCATGAAATAGGAGCCTGTGATTCAGTTCCCCACTGGGACTCAGGGTGGAGGGATCTATCCTAGAATTAGCAAGGTTAGAGTTGACCAGTTGGACAGTGATCCAACTTAAGACTGATCACCTCTGACATGAATACTGTCATTCCTTCTTCATAAATAAAGCCTTAGATAGCCATGTTGGCATATGTATGATTGTTGTGTGGGGATGGGAGAGTAGGAACAAGAAGCTAAGGGTCCAAAAGGAAGAAGGAAAATTGGGAAGGGGAACTGTATGCTTAGAGCTTTGAAGCATTTAGTCTAAAGACCCAAAGTCAGGGTCAGGTTTAGCCTAGGACCAGGAGAAATCATTTGACCAAGGTCTGGCAGAACATTCAACTTAAGACTGACCAGTAGAGTGGGAGCTGCCTGGAATAGGTTCCTTCTTATGGATAACTGGTTGTGGTGATCAGTTTAGTAGAATCATAGAAAATGTGTTCAAGGTACCATGTGAAATGTTGCTCTGTTTTTTATTAGATGAAGAAATGACAAAATAAGTTGTCATGATTAGTAAACTCGGAAAGAAAAAAAAAATTTTTTTCTTGCTCTATCAGAGGGCAGGGGAGTAACAAATCATCTTCAGGATGGGAAAATTTAAGGAAGGCAGCATAGTACTGTGAAAAGAGCACTGATCTTAGGATTGGAGTCATATCTACCATTACCCAGCTGTGTTTGCCTTTGGCAAGTTATTTATAACATCTCTGAACCTCAGTTTTCCCATCTGTAAAATGGAGATTATAATACTTGTACTGTCTTCATCACAGGATTGTTGGGAAGGGATTCTATAAACCTTAAAGTGCTACATAAATGTGGGCTATTGAGTGAGGGGAGCAGAATCAGGAGAACATTGTACACAGTAATAGCCACAGTGTGCAAGGACTGATTTTGATAGACTTAACCCTTCTCAGCAATGCAAGGACCTAAAACAATTCTGAAGGACACATAATGGAAAATGCCATTCACTTCCAGAGGAAGAACTATGGAGTCAGAATGCAGGGAAAAGCACACTATTTTCTTTTTTGTTTTGTTTTTCTTTCTCATGGTTTTTCCCATTCATTATAATTCTTCTATGCAACATGAATGATGTGACAATATGTTTAATAGGAATGTATGTGTAAAGCCTATATCAGATTGTAAGTCATCTTGGGAAAGGAGGGGGAGAAAATTTAAAACTTATGGGAATGAATATTGAAAACTAAAATAAATAATTTAATTTTTAAAATATAATTAGCAAAAGCAGCAGCATCTCAAAGTGGGGGAAAATCTCTAACTAATTTGTACATCTTGAATAAGCACATATTCCTCATTGGAGATCACATAGCATCATAGAATTGAATAGTTAGAAGAGAAATCACAATTTATTTCCATACATATATTCTTTAGTATTCCCATTCAGAAAATAATAGAAATCATTCAAATCTATTTTTACAACAATCTGTTCAGCCCTGTATTGACTTTTTTCTGTCTTTTTTTTGGTGGGATTTACCTACTTCTGAGCAAGGAATATTGAAATTTCCTACTACTATGTTACCATCTTCATATGTTTGCAGTTTACCTCCTTTAAAGATTAGATGCTATTCCATTTGGCACAGATGTGCCTTTAAGCATATTGAAACCTCTGCCACACTGGAAAAAATGTTTTTATGAAGTATTATGCAGTAAGGACAAAATTATAATGGCACTGATTAACAGTTAACAATACACAGGGAATTGGCTCAAAGATCTGATTAGACAGGAGAAACTTTTGTGAGAATAAATTGTTCTTAGAAGAAAAGTTCTGGCCCACAAATTATTGTTTCTGTGACTCAAAAAGTCAAGAAAATACTGAGTATCCTCAATGGAGTTATTGAAAACAACAGAAAATATTATTCTAAACTCATATGAAATCATAATTTCATTCAAATATAAAATACTTTGTGTGATTCTAGTCACCACACCTCAAGAGAAATTAGAAATGTTACAAGGAAGAGGACAAAAATGCAGAGTTGGAGAGAACACACAAACTCTAAACTTTGTTAGACCAGGGAGACAAAGGATGAGAGAAGAGATGTATTAAAAGTAGTTAAAATAGTGCATATTGTAAAAATTGACTTGTTCACCAATTTCCTATATATCCAAATAAAGAGGTGCCTTTTCAAGCTTTATAGAGATAAAATGAGGAAAATTAAAGTAAATTTTATCTCAGCATGAACATTAAATTTGTAGAACCTATTCTCCCCAGGAAGTGACACAAGCTAAAAAGAATTTATTTCAAAAAGTATTTTATTTATATCAGGGGTCCTTAATCTGGCTTCTAATGAACTTTTAAAAATATTTTGATAATTATATTTCAATATGAATGGTTTCCTTCATAATCCTGTGAATTTTCTCTTATGTACTTAAAAACATTATTCTGAGGAGTCCATAGGCTTTGCCAGACTCTTAAAAGGGACCCTTGCCCAAAAAAAGATAAGAACCTCTGTTTACAAAATGTAAGGATATTGAATTCATAATGCATTACTAATGGAAACATGTAAGGACTATCTCCTGTTGTTAATGTCAGAGAGGTAACCCTGCTTACCTTCAATGTGTCCCTAGGTATCCTGCTCAGCACAGTGTTCTGAATGGGTGATGGATTTGGCTCTGGATAGAAATCCTTTAGCTTCTTCAGCAGTAAGCCTTTCCTGATCCCTCACAACTCTAAGGGCCTTCCCTCTGTTGATTATCTCTGATTTATCCTGTCTGTGTCTCATTTGTACACAATTATGCACATTGTCTCCCCTGTTGGGCTGACCTTCTTTAGAGGAGGGGACTATTTTTACCTTTCTTTGTATCTCTAGTACTTAACACATGCTTAGTACATAGTAGGTGCTTAATAAATGTATATTTACTAACTTATTGAATCTTACAAAGGTTCACTCAATTCAAAGCATTTTTGTTTGAACACAAAATACTGTTCGAAGTGTTGTTATTGGGAGCAGAAGCTATCTTTGAGATCTATTTTTCTTTTTTTTTAATTTATTTTTCATTTTCAAAATTCACTTTTATAAGATTTTGAGCTCTAAATTTCCCCCCTCCTCAATCTGATATAGGCCATACATGTATAATTGTATCAAGCATATTTCTACATTAGTCATGTTGTGAAAGAAGAATCAGATCAAAAGGGAAAAGCCATGAGAAAGAAAATGCAAAAAGAAAGTAGTATGCTTCTATCTGCACTCAGACTCCATAGTTCTTTCTCTGGATGTGTGTAGCATTTTCTATCATGAGTCTTTTGGAATTGTCTTAGATCACTCACTGAATTGCTGAGAAGAACTAAGTTTATCAAAGTTGTTCATCACACATTGTTGCTGTTACTGTGCACAGTGTTCTTTCTCCAGGTTCTGCTCACTTCACTCAGCATCAGTTCACGTAAGTCTTTCCAGGTTTTTCTAAAATCTGCCTGCTCATAATTGCTTATGGGACAATAAGTATTCCATTACATTCATATACCACAACCATTTACCAGTCATTCCCCAATTGATGGGCGTAACTTCAACTTCTAATTCTGTGCCACCACAAAAAGAATTGCTATAAATATTTTTGAATATGTGAATCCTTTTACTATTTTTATGAAGAATTTTTTTCCTTTTCAACTTGCTTGCTGGGGAATGTTCGCCTTGAGCCTAACTCATATGCTTTATAATAGCATAGAACTAGTCTTGGCTTTTCAAAAGGCCAAAGTCCAGAGAACCTGAAACTTTGATACTGACTAAAGGCTTCAATTATGGATTAGATATCAGAGCATATATCCAACGATCTGAAGAGGCTAAACTTGGAGAGACTCATGACTAGGTGGGCCCCAGGCTTTTTTAACCACAGTAACTCTTGAATATAACTTACTAATTCTAGATAGTCTGTACTCTCTGTTGATGGCATGAGTTCCCATATCAGTGAAATGACAGATTGTTCAATTAATGATAAGATTGTCCCTTCCTAGAACTTGGAATGACAACTTCCCATTTCTCTCACTTTGTTTTTGTATTACCTTGCTTCACAAAAGGGATAACATTAAATTTAGGTTTTGGGAATTGTAGTTTACAGAAAAGTTTTCTTGGGGTTTTTCTTCTCTGAGCTTCACTTAACCAATGGAAGTAGGCATTCATCTTCCATGTCAGCAAAACAAACAACGACCTCATCTATTGTAAATAGTTAAGTCATCTGTTTAGAGAGATGGTGAAGATGAATCTGTTTGGATAAACAGTAAGAACTGTTGGTCTACATTCACTGAACAGGTGGCAAGAAAAAGTCAAGGATTAATCTCATTTGATGACATTTGGAGGGATTTCAAATGAGGACAGTTGTATTAGTGAATTCTTATGCTTTACTTTTATTTTTTTCCCAATGTGCCAAATTGCATCCATCACTTATTTGAAAGGATCCAGACGTATGTAGGATTTAACAGAAGAATTGACATTATAGCATTGTCAACCCTCTTTTATTTTTAGTTTTGTTTACTTCATCTGAAAAACAGATGTGCCTAGCAGATAGTACAGAGGCCTAGAAAACCAGAAAGCCTGAAATACTCTTCGAACTATCAGGGAGCTTTCTAAGTGAACTTTTAACCTCAATATTTGGAGAGAGTTTTTGTTGTAAAAGCAGCTATTTCTTTTGCATATATCAATGAATTACAAAAAGGTTCTTAGTAATGAGGCCTTGTCCACATCTGGAGAGAACAATTAAAAAATTCATTGACCATCAATTGGAACATAAATTCTAAAACCTTCAATTTTACTTAGGGAAGATTTTATACCTTTATCATGCTTATCTAAATTTATTTTTTATTCTGTATGTAATATGTATAGTGTATGAAATTCACATAGGAAATAATAACTTTTATTTGTTAATGTGGCCTATAATCATGATACAACTAATTAAAGAAATACCTTGTATACTTGAAATTTAAACAAAATGCTTGATTGCTTATTATTCTACTTTCTTATAGTAGATTGGGTTAAAATTAGCATTTGACTACCAATAATCTCCCCACCATACTTAAAGTAGGAATGTGCATGGAAATCCCATAGAAACCAATGTACATTCCATTAGGGCAAAGAATATTGAGTTAGAATCAGGAAGGACTTGAAACCTGACTTTATTAGCTGTGTAACCTCTCTGAATCTTATTTATAAATTCAAGGGGTTGGATTAGATTACCTATATTAGATGGCCTCTAAATCATATTATCTTATACATAGCAGCAATCATCTGAAAGAATTAATATCTCCCAGGAATTTTAGCCTGGAAAAGGAAGACAGGAACACAATGACTATCTTCAAACACCTGAAAGTTATTATGTGGAAGAGGAGTTACTCATTTTCTGAGGGGCTCCTGAGTGTGACACTGGAATGTAGGGGCTGAAATTACAGAGAAACAGATTTTGGCCCAATATGAGTAAAATTTTTAATCATTATAGATATCTAAAAATGGAATGGACCTACTGGCTTTGGAGATAGTGAGTTTCCCCATCAGTGGGAGTACTGAAGTGGAGACTAAATTATCATGTCAGGAGTGTGTGATTTTTGCTTTTGTTTTAATACCCCTATATTATATGGGAAATTGGACTAGATTACCATCATGGCTCCACATAACTTGAATTTGTTGTTTATCTGTTGTGTCCAACTCTTCATGACCCTGTTTGGGGTGTTCTTGGCAGAGACACTGGAGTGGTTCACCATTTCCTTCTCCAGTTCATTTTGGAGATGAGGAAACTGAGGCACAGAGGGTTAAGTGACTTGCCCAGGGTCACGCAACTAGTAAGAGTCTGAGGCCAGATTTGAACTTAGGAAGATGAGCCTTCCTGAATTTAGGATCATCATACCACCTAGCTGTCCTATAACTTAAGTAAGCTTTTACAGTTCTATTTCTTCTTATTGAGGGATTTGAAAGTTATCAGTATATTGACGAGAGGTATCTGATTCTATATACATACACACATATGTAAACATACACATAGGCGGAGCCAAGATGGCAGAGTAGAAAGAGCACGTCCAAGGCACTCTCCCCCCAGAACACCTCCAAACTATGTAAAAGGGGACTCTGAACAGCTTCTGGAGCCCCAGCACCCACAAAACGACACAGAGAAGCTAACCTCCCACTGAGGACAGCCCAACAGCCCTGCAGGAAGGACTAGTGCAGTGCTCTGGGAGCCGGCAGTGCAACTTGAGGAGAGCCGAGCCCAGGTCCACCTGAGCCACAGTTTTAGCCCCAGGGCAGCTGGGCCAGGAGCCGGCTGGAGGGACACCAGAATACCAGCAGCTGTGGCAATTCCAGAATTATCAACACAGACAGGACTAGGACAAAGTGAGAGGTTAGTGCCCTATGGACTTTGGGACCAGTATTTGGGGAACACTTCGGCTTCCTCCCCTAGGGGCTAGAAGCCGCTGAAGAGACACACCATTTTGCAGTTTCCAGTGGCAGCTCTAGCTCCTGGCCTGCATGTTAAATGTAGGGAGACCCAGCGATCAGTCTTGGAGGGTAATCACTCTTGCTTTAACTTCCCTGGATCTGGATTGTGGTCTGGTGGGGAGGTCGTGGGGTGGGTATCCAGCTTGCCAGACAGCTGTCAAGACCCCAACATTCAGGACAGAAGCTCCCCTGCCTAGTGGCAGAGTCCTACTGTGGCAACAAGCCCAAAAGTCAAGTAATTAAGTGGCAACATGCCAAGGCAAAGGAAACAAAATAAACAGAAAAACGCAACCTTAGACTCCTATTTTGGGGGCAAAGAGGATCGAAGCATAGGACAGGAAAAGGATTGTGAGGTCAGAAATCCTCCTCCAAAAGCCCCAAAGGAAAATATGAGCGGGTTACAGGCCATAAAGGACCTTAAGAAGGACTTTAAAAATCAAATAAGAGAAGTGGAGGAAAAATTGGGAAGAGAAATGAGAAGGATGCAGGAAAAGTATTAAATGAGGGTCAACAGCCTGACTGAGGAAGACAACACCTTAAAAAATAGACTAACTCAAATGGCAAAGTAGGCCCAAAAGGGCAATGAGGAGAAGAATGCCTTAAAAAGTCAAATTTGCCAGATGGAAAAAAGAATCTCAAAAGCTCACTGAGGGGATTCATTCCTTCAGAGTTAGACTGGAGCAAATGGAAGCTA